>OY744538.1:25283905-25361405 GCA_963556195.1 Sepiola atlantica
TATATGCACACACACACACACACATATATATATATATATATATATATATATATATATATATATATAAATTCACATATATATATATATTTTTTTTTTATATAGAAATCGCTCCAGACAAATCATGAAGCCCCTTGATGTAAGAAGCATAGAAAATACTACTTTAAGGTAAAAAAACAAGCCAACGGTAAGTGTAAGATGGATAGATTCCGACCCAGAAAACAGCAATTCTTCACCCTTTGTCAGAAACATCGCTCAAGGAATGTGGTCTAAACGACAAAATAAGGGAAGCGAGAGTTACAAGGCTGCCGAAAGTAAACCCGAGGTCAACTTTCTACTCTCTTATGTGTTTTTAATACACACACACACACACACACACATATATATATATATATATATATATATATATATATATATATATATATATATATATATATATATATATATATATATAAGAAAGATAATGAAGATATAATTAAAATTCACCGTATATTAATTGTGTTATACACACGTTAATCTACGTAAAAAAGATAAGTTCTGTCTAGGTTTTGAAGAAAATATCTTATATGATTTTATGTGTGTGTTAAAGTGTATATATGTGTAATTATCGTTATTGATATAATTGTGTATATCCGTGTACGGGTGTTCATATGTTCTTTTAGAACTTATATGGGTGTTTATGATATTAGAGCCTATGCGATTATTCGGTGACGTGTGTATGTATTTATATGTAAACATTTTCGAAAGGTTTTAATTTAGAGGTAAACCGTGTAATATATTCGGCATGTATATTTATGTGAGAATTTGTATAAAGAAATATAATTGTGTTTGTGTGTGTGTGTGTTTTAGCATGTGTATATAGATATAGATTATTTTATCTATCTGTGTGGCGTACGTTGGTGTGTTCACTCCGTTATGTAAGATCGTAGGACTCTAAAAGTCGGAGGGGTATTTTGAATTGGCAACTTGAGGTTTGAAAAAAGTGACATGTTTTGAAATCTCCTCCTTGAACTTAAGCCGAGTGACTGTGTCGGCGTTAAGAAAGCGCCTTCTACTTATTGTCAAATTTGATTATCTGAAATCCCTACCTCTGACTTTTTTGGACGAATTATTTTTATTATTGAACTTTTGGCCCCGATCACATAAAATGAGTATTTAAACATAATTGCATTGATGTAGGCCATTTCAAATGTTTATATATATATATATATATATATATATATATATATATAAACATTTGAAATGGCCTACATCAATGCAATTATGTATATATATATATATATATATATATATATATATATATATATATATTAGTTTATCATGAGTCATCGAAATGCCAAGAGATTGTCATTTCTGAGTCACATTCGGATGGAAGAAGCTGCGTGGGGCCCTGCGGTTGAGAAGGCTTTTCCCAACCTCATCCCCGACCTCTTGGTCGAATGCTGACGTAAACCAAGAAGACAGACATGTTTCTTCGCTGAATGCCGAACTGCGCTCAGATTGCTGCCGGGGTCCAGTGACCTTGCACGGCCTCGAAAAACTCTATATAAGGAATTAGTGAAGGGGGCCGCTTCTGATCTGCTGGGTGAGAGGCTGGGATGGTCGGAGGATGAGATCGGCTCACAATGGTGTTGGGCGCCAAGCCAGGGTTATCTAAAAAAATTCTGAGTTCTCTCTGACCTGGCGATTGGTTAGGAACGCTCTACCCCTCAATGGCAGGTTTCACAAAGCCAAATTGGTGCTCAGTCCATATTGTGTTCGCTGCGAGGACGATGAAGAAGAATCGGCTGAGCACGCCTTCTTCACTTGCAGCAAGCTTTGTGAGTTTTGGAAATATGTCGACGAGGTGACGGCTCGCATCGTACCCGATCAGCTGGTTCGCCTGGATGTAGCATCTGTAATCTACAATGTGGTTCATTTGTGGGCCAGGGAGAAACGAATTGTGTTTCTCACGATCCTAGCCATAGCTAGACTAGTAGTGTGCGTTTCACGCATAGAGATAGGTCGCGGAGGTGCGTCGCCTTCTCATCACAATTTGATTGTGTATTTTAAACATCAGCTTAAAATCAAAATCAAGTCTAATAAGAGGAGATTGTATGCCTCGCAGTTTAGAAGAAGGTGGATACACACCGCTAGTTTATGTGTATTTAGTCGAACTGGATTTGAGTTCGTGTTCCCTGTCTAGTTATGGCGCACGGCGTCTTTAAGTCATAAAAAGACAAAAAGCTTGACTTTAAAAGCCCCTTAGCTAACGGTATAACTGAGTCCTGTCCCATTATTTATTTTTTGGTATTAGTAAGCTTTCAGGATGCCCTTTTCCCAAGATTCATTTTGTTTCCTTTTTTTACCCAATTGGTACTTATCCTAAAAGACACCAACCGTTCTCAAAATCCACCCCACTTTTCTTTAATTCCAAAGGCAAATAAATCCCCAGTCCCACTTAGGAACTGTCTTTCTTGTTTTCAGTTTAAACAAGAAAACAGCGAGCAGTTCACAATTAGACAGGTAAGAGGAGTCTCTACTAACACACCCAATTTTAAGCATTTTATTTGGTTCTTTTAATTTTAATTATTGTTATTTTTCTTTATTTTTGGTGTTTTTTGGTTTCTTCCCACTCCCTATCATTCATTGAATTTTGTGATATTTTTATTTTCATAAAAAGAAAAAAAAATTTTTTAAATTGTAAAACATTTTTATAAAAAAAACATCACTTTTGTAAATACCTTTTCTTTTTCAAAGACTCTTTGTAAATATCAACAAGACTCTTGCGGTTAAAACGCTTTGTACATAATTTTCGATACATCTGGGGAATTTTACATAGAGTAAGTCGATAGGGTGAATATCGTATTATGGTGACATAAACTAGCATAGGGAATAGACAAGTGGACGACCTCCGACATCTTTTCCATTTTGGCCTTGTGCCACATCTTTTTAAAATTATAATTCATTGTAATTTTATGAGATAAATAAATTCATTAGTATGTTTTTATTTTTATGTTGTACACACATACATACATACATATATATATATATATATATATATATATACATACATATATATATATAGTCTAAAGAAGCTTTAGTCTAAAGAAGTCATTTTAACAAAAAAAAAAGAAGTAAAATGCAGTTTAAATTCCCAGAGAAACTAACTAAATCCAAGATATTGCAGACTTAACATTCGTTGGAAAATTCATAAATAAAAAAATAAAAAAATAAGTAAATAAAATTTAAAAAAAGAAGAAAAAAAGGTGGGGGTTAAGTATCTAACAGTGAAACAAAAACAGGAGACCTTAAGCGTCTAATATTAACATGGGGATCATCAGCTGTTTCCCATGTAACTGTTTCGGAGATTTAAAAAACAGGACAGTTGTAATATATATATATGGGAGTTTTTGAATTACCTACTAGACACTATAATTTTTTTTGTAATGTTTCTTATATTAAATAATACATATAATAAATACTGATCCAGCGAGTCACTGAAGGAGAAATGGCGTAAATAATTAAAAGACAGAGAGGACATGCAAGCGAGACGAATAGAGAGCGAGAGAGAGAGAGAGAGAGAGAGAGAGAGAGAGAGAGGGAGAGAGAGAGGAAGAGAGAAAGAGGGAGAGTGGGAAAATGAAGAGAAAGAGAGAGGGGATAGAGGGGGCGAGAAGTCCAAGTGAAAGAGAGAGGTAGAATAAAGGGGGAGGAGAACAGAGAGAGAGATGTGCGAAGAAGGGGAGAGAGAGTGGAAGAGGGAGCGAGAAGAAGTGCTTCTGCTGTTTAGCCACGACATTAAAATATCGGTGTCTTCGGTCTCTCTGTACAAGGGGTTGTCAGGACAACATGACATGAGGATACCTCAACCTAGAAGTAAACCCTACCCAAATATTCAAAAAACGTAATATTCGAGGCCCAACTAAGATACTCTCGACACGGCTATGCACTGGCTCATACGAGGAATGTTACCTCAAGTAACAGTACTTAGCTAAATACTCCACCAGACTAAATTAATTCTTGTCCTAGACCCCGGTAAGACAATAAAAATATACTACAACATAGTTAACTGGTCAATTGGAGAGAAAGGAAAATAAATGTCTTAACTTCTTTCTTATTCGAGTTTGACAGGTAAAATTAAATATTAATGGAATATTCGAATATCTATGTATCTCATATAGAGATCAAGTGTTAGCTCTAGGAAGGGACCCCTTGATTTCTGAGAACTTCGACTGAAGTAAAATGAAACAAAACAGTCATATATATATATATATATATATATATATATATATATATATATATATATGCGTGTGTGTGTGTGTGTGTGTGTGTGTGTGTGTGTGTGTGTGTCAATTTCGTGTACAACAGAATCGTAGGATGAATTTTAGAGGAAGCATTATTTTAATCAATGAAACAGACGGGTGGGGAAAAAAGGAAAATTGTTAAAATTACCTTAAGACCTTATTGTCTGACCCTCTAAGATGAAACGTCAGAATGGTAAATTAAAAACTAAAAGTCGAATGAGATATAAGGGGAAAGAATTGTTTCAGTTGGAGGAAACGATTGAGAGATGAAAAAAAGGTAAATCTCTCAACGTTATGGTGGCTTTGAATCATTAAAGATCTCCAACTGATGCTTCAAAATCATTTGTCTACATAGGCTAAGTCGATAAGTGTTAATAACTAACGCCTCAATAATATTGAGATTGTAGTTCGACCTGGCACTGTGTAAAACAGAAAACCACTCATCGGAATAGTTGTCAGAACAACTATTTGTACTAACGAAGTGATTACCGATGGCTGATTCCTGTGCCTGAAAATTCCCGGATGATCTCGAAACCTTGTGTAAGCGAATAGCACGTGGTATGTGTTGAGATATTCTAAATTCTAATCTTTGGAATATCTTGCCAAGGTAGTCAGCTCCACACTGACACATGAATTTATAAACTACATAATTATATTCTGTTGTATATATATACATATATTAATATATATGTATATATATCTTTTTATTTCATTTCTGGTGGAGGAACCTCTTTCTGGTTTCTTTCCACCTCGTTTTATTCCTGGCTACGCGTGACCAAGTAGGACCTAGTTGACTATCGAGGTAATCTCTCTACCGGGTGTTTAGCCTCCCTCTAGGTCTTTTCCATTGCCTCGGGATCTATTCTGTCGCTCTATATGCCAAACTGTTGTCTGTATACATAGAAAGGTGACCTGTATATATATATATATATATATATATATATATATATATATATATATATATATATATATATATATATGAAGCAATCCAACAAAAGATATAAGCGTCAACTAATATCTTATAATTAGTGAAACATCCGGATAAAAAAACTGAAGCTCAATATACTGGATAGAGCATTAATATTATAATATAAAATGAAGTAATAAAATAAGACTTAAGGATGCTTTGCATGAACTTTGAATTCTAATAAAATTTGATTGACACCTTATTTTATTACTTCATTTTATATTATAATATATATATATATATATATATATATATATATATATATGTGTGTGTGTGTGTGTGTGTGTGTGTGTAAACGAGTAACACTACCAACATTCGTAAAAAGTTTTTTCAAAATTAATCTATTATTTTGTTATTTTATCATTTTATTATTTTGTAATTTTATATAACGCGTTTTAAGCATGGTGCGCTCTCGTCAGATATGTAAATCCAAAAGATGCCTATTTGCTACAGATATCAAAGTCTCTTAGCTAGTAGCAGGAATGAGCTCTGACCCATCTTTTCCCCCCTCTCCCACTTAGCAGCTGACTTGCTTGTTTTCGGCTCTTGAAACAAACCGGAAAACAGTGAGCAGCTCACACTTAGATAGGTTTGGGATGGGCCTTACTAACCAACATATCCTTTTTTGTCGTCATTCATCCCCAGCCAATGAATTTTGTACATACACCTTTTTTTAAATAAAAGAAAAACGTCATAACAAATTGGAGTTAATATTAGGTAACCTGCCCAAAGAGTGAATTAGGTATTTTGGTGACTTGAACTAGTTAGGATATAGACCAAGAGAATGACACACGACCAACTTTGACCCTGTGCCACATCTTTTTTAATTTTCCATTTTTTATTTCAAAGAAATGTATCATTTAAAAGATAAATAAATTGGCTTTAGTCTTGACCAGAGAGTATAGGTAGGAGGAAAACAGTCAACAGGAAGAGAGTTCAACAAGCCTGCACTTATTGGAAAGAAGCTACTGGAACAGGAAGCTGTATACAACGAGGTATTAAAACAGCAAATTGATGCAGATCACTAGACCAACAAGTGAAACGATCTGGTTTATTTATCTACCTCCCACAAGGCAAGATGTGACACAAGGTCGGGAAAGTGGGATTAGATAAGCCAGGGCTCGAGGTGAGTATTCTGGCCATTTAAAAATTGCCTGGGCAGCCCCGTCGGCATTCCCGGTAGGGCGCCTCAGACAGTAAGCAATAAACTTACTCCTCCCCAAAGAGGGGAGGCAAAGCCTGGGAGGGTGCACCTCCTAGAACTGCACAGGACCAGACAACCCCCAATAGACCGGCGTAAATCCAGACCCAAAGGCCCGGACGATACTGGTCTATTAGGTGGGGTAAAAATACCCCCGGCTGAAACGATCTGGAACAAAGAACGCGTGCAATAATAGTACTTATAATATAAGTTATATACAAAATCTGAGATGAGCAACATGATTTGAAAATGGATAACGTCATAAACATGAATGGTAGTTTTCGCAACTTTTGAAAAATTATAATTTATTTCGTGACGTAATGATTTTTCTTGTAATGTTTCTTATATTAAATAATACATATAATAAATACTGACTGAGAGGGGAATGGCTATGCAGTTCTAAGAGGTCCGCACTCCCAGGCTTTGCCTCCCCTCTTTGGGAGGAGTAAGTTTATTGCTTACTGCCTGGGGCGCCCCTACCAGGGAATGCCGACGGGGCTGCCCATGCAATTTTTAATGTCCAGAGTGCTCACCTTCTCGGGCGCTCATTTTCCCATCTTGTGTCACATACTCCTATTGTGGGTAGGTGTTGAATATTTAAAAGACAGAGTGGAAAGGCGAGCGAGATGAACAGAGAGAGAGAGAGAGAGAGAAAGAGAGAGGGAGAGTGGAAAAATAGAGAGAAAGAGAGAGGGGATAGAGAGGGCGAGAAGTCCAAGTGAAAGAGAGAGGTAGAATAAAGGGGGAGGTGAACAGAGAGAGAGAGAGAGAGAGATGGGGAAGAAGGGGAGAGAGAGTGGAAAAGAGAGCGAGTAGGAGTGCTTCTGCTGTTTAGCCACGACATTAAAATATTTTAAGAAATGTATAAACATTGTTATGTACTTACGTGTTAGCTTAAAATAAGATTGTACAGAAAAAATACGCAAATTCATCCAGTATTTATTAAATTATAAGAAAAAAAAACACGGTGTTATGTTTTGTTAGATATTTTCATTATATTAGATAGACAAGGGAGATAACTCAATTTTTTTTACTCGTTTAACAAAAACGGCTACCGAAAGATAAAATCGTTTTTTTGTATTTTGTATTTAATAAATACTTGGTGAACATCCTTTTTTTAAGCTACCACGTAAGTACATTACAAAGTCTGTACATTTATTTAGCTATTTATTTTTTAAAGAGAGGCCAAACATGTCGGCGCTAAACAGCAGAAGCACCGGAGAATGTAATGGAAAGAGAGAGAGAGGTAGAAGAAAGGGGGATATAGAAGGGGGAAAGTGAGTGGGAGAAGAGAAGGGAGAGAAAGAGAGAGTGGGGGAGAAGGCGAGAAGGGAAGGTAAAGAGAGGGGTAGAAGGAGGGGAGAGAGATTTTATTTAGACAAAATATAAAATTTAAAACAAATATTAAAAAAAAAACAACACAGATAAAAATTTACATTTTCCTTAGGCATAAAGCCCGAATTTTTACTGAAGAGGAGGCGTTGTTCATAAAATTTGTCAGAACATTTGGACTTACCCTACGCTAGACACTCTCACCAAAATACCGCATTCACTCTATGAGTTGGTCGTACTAGGTGGTCCTCAATTTAAAAAAAAATTTTATTCAAAAACATTCATCGTGGGGGAGTGGGACACTATTTACAATCGTTCTGCAAAAAGAAAAATAGAAAATGATGAGTTAGTAGTTCCCTTCCAACCCTCTGCTAAGTGATAGACCGCCCACTGTTTTCCGGGTGATCCGAAAACAAGTAGTTCGGCCTCTAATTGGGAGTGGGAACTAAAAACAAATAAAGTGAGTTGGGATAGGATGTGGGAATGGATGGTGCCCTCCACGACATAAGACAATCGTTGTGACCCGGGGGGAAAATAAAGTGGGGGCATCTTTGAAGGCTCTCTAGTACCAAAAAGCAAAACAGGGTCTAAACTCATTTACTCTACTAGCCAAGAGTCTTTGTCAAAGAAAAATTGAGGTGTGGGTTCCGTAGAAAACAGGACCGTGTGTGCCATTCCTAAGCAGAGAACTTGAGTTCGTACGTGACGCCTCGACAGATGCACAAACTAATGTCGTGCAACCACCTTCTATCGAACTCCATGCGATGTAATCTCCTCCAATCGCATCCGATCTTAACTTTAAGCTGATGTTTAAAGTAGAGGACCAGATGCCGATCGGAAACAGATCCAACCCATGGACCTCGTCAAATTATTTATCTCTTAAATGATACATTTCTTTGAAATAAATAAAAATGGAAAATTTAAAAAGACGTGTCATTCGCTTGGTCTGTTCTCTAAACTAGTTCCAGTCACCAAAATACCGCATTCACTCTTTGGACAGCCCTCCGTTCAGTCTAGAGAGACTATGGATACCCCTATAAGGGGCTGGCTGCGCGTGTAATTATGAAGCAAGGGTTGCACAATCCCTAACAACACCTCTCCTGAGTCGGCACTGCTTGATTCCAATGGCAAGCAGTTCAAGACGACTGGAAACAATGCCGAGATAAACAGAGAGCACATACAGCACCTGGTAGTCCCAAATGGTCACCCATTTAATACTGGGCAGGCTCAACGTCGCTTAACTTCGGTGATCTAACGGGAACCGGTGTGTCAACGTGATTGTACCGTGCTTTGGACAGGCTACCTTATATTAACCCCAATTTGTTATGACGTTTTTTATTTACAAAAAAAGTGTGTGTTCAGAATTCATTGGCTGGGGGTGAGGGGCTAAAAAAAGAAAAGAAGATATGTTGGTTAGTAAGGCCCTCCCAAATCTATCTAAGAGTGAGCTGCTCACTGTTTTCCGGTTTGTTTCAAGAGCCGAAAACAAGCGAGTCAGTTTCTACGTGGGAAAAAAAGAAAAAAAAAAGGTATGGGACAGAGCTCATTCGTGCTACTAGCTAAGAAACCTTGCTATCTAGGGTGGGGTCTGATAAGACCTTATGGACCTCGTCAAGACGTGAAAGATGAGGAAAGAGAATGGAGAGAGAGGTAAAGGGGCGAGAAGTCGAAGAGAAACAGAGAAGAAAGGTAGAGAAGAACGGGGAGAGTGGGAAGAAGGACGACAGTGAGTGGAAGAGGGAGTGAGAAGGTAATGGAAGGAGAGAGATAAGGGTAGAAGAAGGAGTGAGAGATTGAAAGTGGGGAGAGTGAGAGGGGGAGAGAATAGAGAGAGAGAGAGGCAGTGGAAGAGAGAGAGCGAGAAGGTAATGGAAGGAGAGAGATAAGGGTAGAAGAAGGAGTGAGAGATTGAAAGTGGGGAGAGTGAGGGGGGAGAGAATAGAGAGAGAGGCAGTGGAAGAGAGAGAGCGAGAAGGTAATGGAAGGAGAGAGAGAAGTGGAAGAAGGGGTGAGAGATAGAAGGGGGAAGAGTGAGAGGGGGAGAGAATGGAGAGAGAGAGGCAGTGGAAGAAAGGGTGAGAAAGGAAGAGGTAAAAGGAAGGGAGATATATTGAGAGGGGAAGAGAGTGCCTCTATTATGACATCACTAAATTCATAAATATTTGGAAATTCCAAATGTCTCCTCATTTGGCCTTTTGGCCAAGATGAAAGTGTAGTATCTGTTCCGATGGATACTACACCCTATAGACCGGTATCGTCTTGTCCTTCGGGGCTTGATTTCCACCGGTGTGTGGGTTTGTCCTGTGCCGTTCTAGGAGGTCCACCCTCCCAGGTTTTGCCTTCTCACCCTTTGAGAAGGGGTTAGTTTATTGCTAATCGCATGATGCTCCCCTACCGGGGATACACGACGGAGCTGCCCAGGCACATTTTTAGGGTCACAAGTGCTCTTCCTCTAGGGTGCTGACTTATCAAATCCCACTTTCCGACATTGTGTCACATTTTACTCTGTGGGAGGTAGATAAATACCCATTTAGCTTTTATAGGAAATGAATTGGAAATATTGTTATGTCATTTTGTCATTATTTTGTAATTGAGATATTTCCATTTCGTAATGTTTCCTTTGTTAATCTGACTTGGAACCGCCCATTACATCTATACTTCGAAAATCAGCTCGACAGAGTCGGGTTCATTTGAGTGGTGTGGCCTTTTTTTCTGTCGATCTGCGATATGGTTCCGTGCAGTTCTAGGGGCGTCCACCTTCCCAGACTTAACCTTCTCTCTTTGAGAAAAGATTAGTTTATTCTTTATCGCCTGAGGCGCCCCTACCAAGGAATGTCGACGGGGCTGCTCAGGAAAATTTTTGTAGTCCAGGGTGCCCTTCTTGTTGAGCACTGACTATTCACTCCCCCTTCCGACCTTGTGTCACATCTTCCCGCAGTGAGAGGTGGGGAGATAAATACCAGCTTGTTTTGTCGGCTCGGATAAGTTCGCTTCACAAAGTTCGCTACTTGAAATACATTTAAAATAATGAACATTCTATTCATAACTCTGTTGTAAACACGACACAAAATCTTTCCATTTATTCATATAGGTGGATAAACGTGAGCATTTTGGTAATTCCAATCTTCTAAATGTAAACGTAAAGAAAGGAAAAGAAAGAAGAAGCCAATTTACCTTTTCACTTGCAATTAAGAAATAGATCGAAACTTGTTGAAAAGCCAAGCCAATTTTTTACAGAAAGGAACATTTGGAACGCAAACGCTGAATATTTGTCTAGGAAATAATATAATATTGCGAAACATAACTATTTGTTGTATTAAAATAAAAACAATCATAGAATTAAAAAAAATCAATAACGAATAATAGTTAATTAATCAAATGTCATTTTTGAAAACTTATATGCAAATTAGTTAACCTTACGAATGATATCGCATATACATAAGCAGTATATAATAAGATGTGTCTATTGTGTCAAGTTTAATTTACTTGAAATAGGACGTGTTTACTTTAGCGTTAGTGCGAGAAATGGACCTAACTTTCGCATTTATTAATTTCGATTTGGAAATTCCAATAGGTTTTCATATATATATATATATATATATATATATATATATATATATATATATAAGAAATATTGCCCCACGAGTCAGTTTCACAAGCTATCAGTCTGTTTCTATATATTTATCTATCAACGTATCAGCAATCTAGCTAGTTAATTCATCAGCACTTTTTTTGCAGTATCTATCTACACCTTTTTATTCATCCCTCTCTCTCTCTCTCTCTCTCTCACCTCCACCCCCTCTCTCTTTCTCTCTCTCTCCCCCCCCTCTCTCTCTCTCTCCCTCTCTCTCTCTCTCTCTCTGCATCGATCGATCTCGACTTTCGTTTTACTATGGTCCCGTTAGGTGAGAGGGAAACCGACGCCAACTGAGGTCTAACTTTGAAATAATTCGCACAATATTAAAAAAATGCAATTTTCGGTAAAAGTACATGCATTCGAGAACTTGTAACACTTACCCCCTCCCCCCAAAAGAAACGCAAAGTAAAATGTGACACAAGGTCGGAAAGTGGCGTTTGATAAGTCAGCACTCTAGAGGAAGAGCACCTATTACCTTTAAAAATTGCCTGGGCAGCCCCGTCGGCATTCCCCAGTAGGGGCGCCTCAGGCAGTAAGCAATAAACTTACTCCTCCCCAAAGAGGGGAGGCGAAGTCTGGGAGGGTGGACCTCCTAGAACTGCACAGGACAGACCCATAGACAGGCGTAAATCAAGCCCCGAAGGCCAAGACAATACCAGTCAATGGGGTGCAGTATCCATCGGAACAGATACTACACTTTGATCTTAGCCAAAAGCTGTGACTAACGAGAGGGGCTTCATGCAAATCAGACAATTCTGAGGCGCGATCTTCGATAATTCTATACAGCAGTCCGACTCGCACGACGATGACGACGACGTTTCTTTTATCAGTTGTTCACCAATTTTACTTCTCCAATCACCACAATACCACATTCGCGCTATGGACTGACCCACTCAAAATATTCCAAATGCTTTTGGATGAAATTTATTTGCAAAAATATTTTACAATTGTGAAAAATTATGGGGATTAGGACAAACAAACAAACACTCCTAAAAAGAAACAAAACGAAGAAACAAAATAATGTTTGGGGCAGATTAGTATGATCCTTCCAAACATTTCTAAATGTATTCCGGTTTGTTTAGGACCGAAAACAAGAAGGTCAATCTCTAATTGGGAGTGTGGTTTTAGTGGAAATAAATAAAAGATAGAGTTTGAGGAATGTTTTTTTTTTACTTTCAATAATAGGCAAACAACTGATTTATTCTGACATAATTTACTCACAAATTTATTTATTTTAGGAAATTATTGACTAAAATTTATAGAAAAACGTCTTTAAAATTGATAGAACAGAACCTCGCAAATTCAATCATTTTTTTTTTAATAAATGGAAGATAGTTTTAACTCGTAGACCCGTGTAAATACCACAGTTGTATCTTTCATCTGTTTTATATTGCTGACGTGCTATAAAAATATTTCTAGTCTATGGACACCCGGCGCGAATATAGACCCCACGGTATTAGGGTACCACCTTTCATCTGTTATTTATTGCTGCCGTGCATTCTATGGATGGCCAGCGTGAACGCAGACCCCACGCTATTATTGTACCACCTTTGTTCAAACTGAAACATACTTATCTAACTACTCTGGTTAATGTAGTTTCAGAATATATGTGGTTATGGGGTCTATCTCCAAAACACTTATAGAAGTTTGTGACATATTTCAATTCTACGGACGTTGGGCGTGAACGCAGACCTCGAGATATTATTATACCATCTTTGAACAGAACAGATACTACATGTTTATCCTAGCCAGAAGGGCCAGGAAAGTGTATTTTTGTTAGAGTTCCACGTTTGACACAACAGTTGCATAAGATGAAATTAATTTTGTTTTGTAGTGCATCTTCGGTGACAGAGAATCCCGAAGCAGTTCCGACTATTACTGAGTCTAAAGACAGACAAAACAAATTTAAAAAAAGTTTACGGCCGCCTTTCCCTATTTGATACCGCGGACTATTATTGGGTTGGTGCAAAACCAATGGCGTTTTTGACGTTCAACTTCAAAAGACCATAACTTCTTTTATACCAAACTTTATTAATCAAAATAAGAACCATTAGAATCAACACATTTTTGCCAACGGGAAACAAGTTTACTTATTCCATTGTCATAAACATCCGGAGTTCTGGAAGCGATGAAGTCATTGAAGGCCGATTCGGCATCATCTCGGCTTTTGAAGCATTTCCCGCGCATGAAGTTGTCGAGATGCTTGAAAAAATGATAATCGGTGGGCAAGAGGTCCGGTGAATATGGTGGATGAGACAGAGTCTCGTAGCCCAATTCGTTCAGCTTCTGCAGGGTCAGTCGTGCAACATGCGGGCGAGCCTTGTCATGGAGGAGAATTGGTCCCAGCATATTGACCAATCTCGGGCGCATACGTTGGAGCTTCTGGTGCATTTCGTCAATTTGTTGGCAGTAATCGTTTCGCCCGTATTCAAGAAGCTGTGATAGATGAGACCGGCCGTAGACTACCAAACAGTCACCATAATCTTTTTTGGGTGCAATTTCGGCTTCGGAAGTGTTTTGAAGCTTCGCCGGCATCCAACCACTGTGCCGAACGTCGCCGATTGTCATAGAGTATCCACTTCTCATCACACGTCACAATTCGCTTGAGAAATGGGTAGTTTCTGTTGCGCAGCAAGAGCGTAGAAGACACCTCAAAACGACGATTTTTTTTATTATAGTTCAATTCGTGCGGCACCCATTTATCCAGCTTTTTTTACTTCCCTATTTGCTTCAAATGGCGAACGACCGTTGAGTGGTCGACCTCGAGTTCATCAGCAACTACTCGTGTGGTTTAGCGAGGATTCGGCTTAAATTAAGGCTTTCAGATCTTCGTCACCATTGCGAAATTTCTTGAACACCTTTGTGCCGTACGTTTGTTAGTGGTTCCTGGGCCAAACGCATCATTGTTCTGACGAGCTGTCTCGGCAGCTTTTCGGCCTAGTTTGAACTGGAACAAGAATATCGTGCGGATTTCAATTTTGCCCATGCTGTCGAAAAGCCTGCTAAAACAATAAATGAAGAGATTAAAAATAGAAACGAATAACACGATTCGATAGAGCGAAAAACGCGCTTTAAAATGACCTATAACAACGGTATATTTATCAATAAATTCATTCAGAAAACATATATAAATATAACATATGTGAGAAAACGCCATTGTTTTTGCACCAACCGGCCTTTTGGTCGAGATCAAAGTGTAGTATCTGTTCCGATGGATACTGCACCCCATACTGGTATTGTCTTGGCCTTTGGGTCTTGATTTACGCCGGTCAATGGGTCTGTCTTGTGCAGTTCTGGGAGGTCCACCCTCCCAGGCTTTGCCTCCCCTCTTTGGGGAGGAGTAAGTTTATTGCTTACTGTCTGAGGCGCCCTGTCCAGGCAATTTTTAAGGAACCCTCGGTACTCTTCCTCTAGAGTGCAAATTCCCACTTTCCGACCTTGTGTCACATCCTACTTTGTGGGAAGTAGATAAATAGGGTTCTTGCACCAACCTAATGTATAGATTGAACAATACGTTTTCAATTTTTTCCCCGTAGAATTAAATTGTTGAATTCCGTAAAGTAAAGAAAAAAAAAACAGGAAAAAGAAATACGATAAAAACCACAACTACTAAACGACTATCACTTGAATGAATAGTTTAATTTTAATAGGCGTTGGATGTTTGATTGCAATGAAACATAAACAACAAGAACAACCAATAAAATGATGGAATTGAACAAACTAAAAAAAAGTTGATGTTTTTGTATGAGGCGAAATTTATCTTACAGTAACAGTTTGACAAATTTTATTGACTTCGACCTCGAACTTTATGGAATCTTGTTGGGTTTCCAGATTGCTACGATTCTAGACGTCCATAGTGAGTGACGACTTAACAGCTTTCGATCCTCGTTCTAATCTCCACGCTGTCATCGACCAATACCGCGAGTTCTACCTCGTAATCTCTCGATGACAGATCCATGTCAACGCCAGCTGGAGTATTGATTTACTCCTCTGCAGGAGTTAGGCACAAGGCCAGTTTTTTTTTATCTTACTCCCACAAGTAAGATGTGATCCAAGGTCGGGTCGGAAAGTGGGGGTTGAAAAGCCAGCGCCCGAGAGGTGAGCACTCTGACCATCAAAAATTGCCTGGGCAGCCCCGTCGGCATTCCCCGATAGTGGCGCCTCAGGCAGTAAGCAATAAACTTACTCCTCCCCAAAGAGGGGAGGCGAAGCCTGGGAGGGTGGACCTCCTAGAACTGCACAGGACAGACCCATAGACCGGCGTAAATCAAGCCCCGAAGGCCAAGACAATACCAGTCTATAGGGTGCAGTATCCATCGGAACAGATACTACACTTTGATCTCGACCAAAAGGCCGAAGAGTAATTTACTCCTCTCCAGGAGTTAGGCACAAGGCCAGTTTTTATCCTACTCCTACAAGTAAGATGTGACCCAAGCTCGGGTCGAAAAGTGGGGGTTGAAAAGCCAGCGCCCGAGAGGTGAGCACTCTGACCATCAAAAATTGCCTGGGCAGCCCCGTCGGCATTCCCCGGTAGGGGCGCCTCAAGCAGTAAGCAATTAACCTACTCCTCCCCAAAGAGGGGAGGTAAAGCCTGGGAGGGTGGACCTCCTAGAACTGCACAGGACAATCCCATAGACCGGCGTAAATCAAGCCCCGAAGGCCAAGACAATACCAGTCTATAGGGTGCAGTATCCATCGGAACAGATACTACACTTTGATCTCGACCGAAGACCAAATAGACAATTGATAAGGCTCTTATAATGCAAGAACGTCATAACTTTCTTGCGTCATGAAAGCGATTTTATTTAGACAAAAAACAATACATTTACATCCTTCTTTTCTCTTTCTTTTTCTTTTACTAACTTACGCAATTCCTCTCCTCCAACCCTTTCTCTCATAATTATCGCTTCATTTAAATTATTCGCATTTTCGCCCACCACCGATTGCATTCATGTACAGATGACAAAATCATAATAACGTCATAATTTTAATGGGATAATAAGACACACAAACACATGACATGAATTGGAACAAATATATTGAAGACATTGCCAGGGCTGCTGCAAAGATAGTGGGCTCCCTCTACCGTGCCAGTAAACTTCTCACACCTGACATTATCCTATATGTCTACAAAGCCACCATCCTCCCCTGCATGGAGTATTGTTGCAACATCTGGGCTGGGACATCATCCACTAGTATCTCCCTCTTAGACAAGGTCCAAAAAAGTGTCGCCAACTTGATAGGTCCCTCACTATCCACCAAGCTCCAGCCCCTGTCCCATCAAAAAGCAAATTCAACATTTTACAAAATCAACTACTTAATGAACAAAATAATGTTCGGAGAAAAAATTTTGAGAAGTTTAAAAAAAATGTGTTATGTTTGGTACATATACAATTTGATACAGGAGATGAAAAAAATGCTTATTTCTTCATGATACGCAGTCTTAATAATAAAATTAACTTACATTAACAGGAACATAAAACCAATAAAATATATGTAAAAAGGGAGGGGAATGTAAAAACATATATGATAACTGCTTTGAAAATTATGTATTAAAACAAAGATGAGATTCTACTTTTGTAGGCGATTACGTGTGAAGCTGCTTCCTAATGATATGTATAGTTGCTAATTACTGGACATTACTGAGAAATTTATTATCTAAAACTCATCTCGGTAATTATTATTTAGTAGTAATTTTGATTTTCATATGTCCGCCCCCAGTCTTTGACCCCAGTCGCATGGTTGCCAAGCCTGTATTAGATATCTATCTGCTTATTTGGGGTCTTTTGCCAGAAAATGAAAGTGGGTTTTCGAACGTAGAAAAAATTTGAAGGACCTTACTCACTTTCCCTACCTTTTTACTATTCGGTAACCACTTATCATCGCACAGGGGCCACTCGGGGAGGGGGGGGGCGTAAAGGTTAATGAGATGGAAAGATGGGGGACAATGATTATATATACTAAGTTTAATTACCTATCGGGCGATTATTATATGCGAAGTATTTGTTGACAGTGGATTTGAAGACGACTATGCGGTAACCTTCAGGGAAGCAGTCTTGCGGAAATGTGTTCCACAGACGGGAAGCCCTTACGAAGCAGCTATATCCCTAGAAATTCCACCTGAGGCTATGCACATAGAGAAAGAAAATAAACGTGTTTTTCCGTTGTGGTAGGAAGACGAGTTCTTGCTGCGAATATCTTACAAGCAGGAACCAGAGATTTAAGCTCAGTCGAACACCTTCCATATAAGGTAACGATAGAGTAGAGAGAGACTAGTTACATCTCTTATGTGATCCATTAAAAAGATTTGATGTAAGGGTTAAACCACCCTACCTTCCATCGATCAATGAAATTGTGAATTGTAAATATAGAAATTGCAAATATAGAAATTGTATATAAATAAAAAATAAATAAATACATTTAAAAAAATAATAATAATAAATAAATAAATAAATGAAAATAATAATGATAAATAAATTTAACAACGCTGGGAAGACATAGGAAGTAGGGCATCCCATAGCGTGAATATTGTATTATGGCCTGAGTAGTATTATCTGTGTAAATCTGTTCATCAGAATTATGTGATTTATTCCCCGCTTCTTTTGTTCCAGCTCGTTTGACTCGTTGGTCTAGTGGTCTCCACCAATTCGCTGTTTTGATACCTCATTGTAATACAGCTTCCTATTCCAGTAGCTTCTTTCCAACAACCGCAAGCTTGTGGAACTCTCTTCCTGCTGACTGTTTTCTTCCTACCTATAATCTTGGTCTCTTCAAGACTAAGGCTACTGGGCATTCATCTTTCGTTCTTGTTAGCCCCTTACATTAAGTGGCGTCATGCCTAGTCTGGAGCAATTTCCATAAAAAAACAAACAAAAAAAACAATGATCATAAGATGTTATTCAACACCTACCCACAATAGAAGTATGTGACACAAGGTCGGAAAGTGGGATTTGAAAAGCCAGCGCCTGAGAAGGTGAGCACTCTGGCCATTAAAAATTGCCTGGGCAGCCCCGTCGGCATTCCCCGGTAGGGGCGCCTCAGGCAGTAAGCAATAAACTTACTTCTCCCCAAAGAGGGGAGGCAAAGCCTGGGAGGGTGAACCTCCTAGAACTGCACAGAACAGACCCATAGACCGGCGTAAATCAAGCCCCGAAGGCCAAGACAATATCAGTCTATGGGGTGCAGTATCCATCGGAACAGATACTACACTTTGATCTTAGCCAAAAGGCCAAGAAACAACAATGATCATAAGATAGCCAGTAAAAGACCAACCAGCTATTTGCAGAAAAAAATATTTCAGCAGGCTCGGTTATGCCTTCAGTGTGACGTCACTTGAGTTAGCTCCCTTTTGTTAGTAATGGCGTAAATGTAAAGAAAGAAAAGCGTTAAAGTTTTTTTTATTAATTATGTAATATACATAATCCGACACAATATTGCAATTTTTGACCACGTCGCAATTGCCAGGAGCGTATTGTGACGTTGTCGAAAATTACATTTAAAAGGCAAGAAGAAATTAATACAGCAATCAAAACTGTTTCCGATCTTTACAGCATAACATCATGTACCACAAACGAGCCGCGAACATCATGTACCCAAAACGATCGGCTCGATCCGCATCCTCTGCTTCTTCCTCTCGAAGGAACCGATCATCCGACGTGTCTCTTTACTCAAAGAAACGACTCAGAAAGTCAAATCGGTCAATTCATAGAGAACAGACGACGAAAAAACCCCGCCGCATGCTGTCTCGCCGAAACAAACGTTCGTATGCAATTAAGCCCGATGTAACACCGTCCCAGAAGGCAAAGAAAGGCAGAAGAAGGGGAAGGAAAGCCCGCCAAACGTCTGCAGTCTTAGAGTTACAAGAGAGCGTGACGCCGCCTCAGCGTAATACTATTCCTAAAACTGAAGGCATTTTTTCGCAATTGGCTTCAACATCAGATGGGGACGATTTAACCAATGTGGTGGTCTCATCGAATACAGATTGTGCTGTAGCTGTCGACGAGGACGACAGGAGAGAAATCCCAATGATAACAGCAGGCGAGAGGGCTGTGAAGGGAAGTTTAGACATGAATAGGGTTGATGATGTAGAGGTCGCGGCGGAAGTCGACGACAGCACGGAGATGGGCACGGAAATAGAAAACAGTTAACTTGTCGCTCATCACCATGAATATTTAGATTCGTAGCGACCTGAAACCCCTAACAAGTTCGAGGTCAACGAACCTCTTTCAGAAATTCTCATGACCGACAGCCAATAAAATTTGCAAAACATTTCGTTTAAAATAAATTTTGTTTCCTAAAACCAAATCACCTTTTCGACTTGTTCATTCCTACCGTTGTTTTCTTTTTCTTTTTTTTTTCATTTAAATATTATTTGCGAGATCCAAATACTCGCAAACTTATAGAAATAAATATAGAAATGCTTAGATCAATTTCTATATTTGGTACATGAACAGAGTGGGACCCACGCTAACTTTGACCCTAACCCTAACGATGGGATCAAAGTTAGCGTGGGTCCTAATCTGTGAAATCACCCTATATGTTATTAATATAGAGAAAAACGAAAACGTTCTACGAAAAAAATAACAACAAGGAAAGGTTTATTGAAAAAGGGAGAAGTAAAAAAAGTCTGCTGCCGCTTAGTTGATGAATATATCTTCGGTGAAGATTGGTGCCAGGAAGCCGTCTGTCGATCGTTTGCAATTTCTAATTGGGCTGAAGTAGTCCTTTAGGGAACTAATTATACATATCAATGCGCCCTGCGAGCCGATTGGCCAACATTTAGCCAAATCACCTCACGGGGACACTGATACGCGTTTATGACTGCTATAAACTTATTGTTAATCGTTTCTTTTGTTGTTGTATTTCTTTTTCATTTTTCATTACTAAATTCAATAATTCGCGAAAAATTTGCAAACGTCTTTGGTATTTTAGCTATCCTAAAAAGTTTCTGTTTTGGGAGGTGGAGATGCTTGCAATGGGGAGATTAAATCGTAAGTAACCGGCCAACATTTTCTATTAAGTTCGAGGTCAACGAATGAACCTCTGTCAGATATCCATCTTTTTCCGTTCCTAGTCGTAACTGCTTACGTCATGGCTGCAAATCTATAAATAACTAATTGTGTTCTTTAAGAAGCAATACTACAATTTATTTCCTTTAATCAGCAAACTAATACTAACCGTTTAGCAAACTAATACTAACCGATTAGCAAACTAAATACTAACCGAACTCAACTTAAATTTAGATCCAGTCTAGCTATTTTCCTAATAAAAGTTTTTACAACATTTATATTTAAAAAAAGGAAGAGGCTATTTTGCCGGTCCTGGCAAAATAACAAGCCCCTCCTTATTCTGCCGGGACCGGCAAATTAACGAGGGGGTCGTTATTTTGCCGGTCCCGGCAGACTAACGAGGTCTCGTTATTCTGCCGGCTAATGTTTTCTTAACCTAACTTTTATGGCTTTGTGAAAGAAAGGATAATGAAATAAATAAGGAACAAATATTTAATAATTTATTTTCATCGTCATCATCAGATATACTTTTTTTCAATAGTATGTGCACGTTTATATAATTTCAGTTTTATAAACAGTCTAAACAGCAATTTTAAAACTGATTTTTCACTATCTTTTAAGATAAATGTTAGGACTATTTCTCATCATTTCACAAAATTAACCATTAAATTGAATGTTTTTTTTGCGATAAAATAACAACAGTAGTAATTGTCAATAATTTACACTGCTACATGTAACGATGAATTTTAATGCAAAATTGAATTGTTTTACAAACAAAAATCGTGAGATAATCCGGTAGAGAATTGTATTTAAAAAAAAATAGACATAAACGGGTTTCAAAGCGAATTATTTGTACTTAAAAACATAATTTGTAATTTTTTTTTACAATAAAAACAATACGTAAATGCATTTAAATGGACATAGAAATTCATCGTAGTTATTTAGTCTATGGTGAAATAAAACTTATTTTTCGTAAGTTGTGGCGAAAATCGCCGTATGAATTATTTATTTAATCTAAAAAAATAGTCAGAAGTTTTAATTATTTCTTTTTTTTTTATTGGAAAACTGTTGAAATAAAAATAAACCGGCAGTTAAGTTGACTAGTGAAATCTTCACTGTAACTGTAACAGTTAGGTAAAATCAGCATGAACCGGCAAAATAACAACCCCATCGTTATTCTGCCGGGACCGGCAAAATAACGAGGGGGTCGTTATTCTGCCGGTCCCGGCAAAATAGCCTATTCGTAAAAAACACATTCATTCCACAGAAACATTAATTTACAAGACATCGAGTTTGTCTGCATATCTGTCTGCATGTCTATCTTACCTTGTGGGAGGAAAATAAATAAATGTCTATCGTTCTCTCTCTCTCTCTCTCTCTCTCTCTCTCTCTCTCTCTCTCTCTCTCTCTCTCTATATATATATATATATATATATATATATATATATATATATATATATATATATATATATATATATAACTCTTTTTCTCTTTCTCTATATATAAGATACTAGTAAAACCTACCCGCCCTCCTGGCAGCAATTATTACTCAGTAAATTAAAAAAATGTTAACAACACACTTTGATAAATGTGTAGATTAACACACTTTGATAAATGTGTAGATTAACACACTCAGCTAAATTACCCCCCCCCCTAAAAAATGAGATTCTTCTTTTAACGGTCATTCTAAATTATTAGGGCAGTTAACTAATCTATTTTTTAACACTAATCCTAAGTTCGACAAGGTCGCAAGACCACACGCAATCGCCGCAAAACAATAACGTACAGAATTCATCTCCAATGGCAAAAAAATGGTTAACTGCCATAAAACCCTAGAATGGCTCGAAAATCGAGGATCATTTTACATTAAATTTATTTGCGAAACTAATTCCCAGTTTAAATTCTAAAATATTTTTTGTTGTTTCTCTTTCCGCCAGTTTGTTAGGGTATTTACATGTAATCGTCTAAAAAAGCAGAATCTCGTGGGTGTTCATCTACAATAATATCCAAACTTTTAATATTTTTATTTATACTATAAGAATAAAGTATTAATTAAATACCTTATTTTTAGATAATTTCAAAGTTTTGTTATTCAATTTTCACGGGAAAAGTAAACACAAGTAAAATCAATGGTTTAAAATTAAAATAAATAAAAGACGTATATTTAAAAAATATGTATAAGATTAAAAAAAATTAAATATGGGCAAATTTGCAGATTAATACCCCCCGATAGCAAGACCCCCGAAAAAATGACATTCTGCTTTTTTTAGGCGATTGCGTGTTAACACCGTGGAAAACGGAGATAAAGAAAAACAAATAATTTAGAATTTAGTGGGGAATCAGTTATATATATATATATATATATATATATATATATATATATATATATATATATATATATATATATATCAAACGTACTATGTTCCCAACTTCCGGGCTATTCGAACTTTTGAGGGAACTTACCAAACGTTTTTACTACTAACCTCAAGTCAGAGTGGCAAGGTCATAAAACGACATGTAATCGACTAAAAAGTAACTACCCCTCCCCCCAAAAAACAGATTTAACACGCATAGAAAAAAGAATTTAGTTAACTGCCCTAACACTGGCCCCATAAATGGGAATCATTTTACATAAAAATTATATACACAAACTTTTCCCCACTTTAAATTCCAAAATAATACTTTTTTTATTTTAATCTTTCTGTGAAGTTTTTAGGGTGTTCACACGTGATCGCCTAAAACAGGTAGAATACTTGTGGGCTGCATGAGGAGTAATTTCGCAGAGGATGTTTATCTACAATCATACCAAAATACGGATTAATATTTTTTTCATAATTGGGATAGATCACAGTGCTACTAAACCATAGTTTTAATTTGTCAATCAGAATAGTGATAAGGTCTTTGTAAACATTAAATAATAAGTTTGTTAAAGTTTACAATAAAGGAATTAACTTAACTAATTAAAAAATATATATTTTTCAGAGAAAATGTAAAAACTGATAAAAGAGGGCGATAGAAAGGGATCAGAAGGAAAGCAAGCGAGACAGCCACACTCTCTCTCCCCTCCCCTTTCTATTCTCGCTTTTGCCTCGCTCGTAGCGAGTTACGACCATTCGGTAAAGTTGTGATGAGCGCTGGTTGTTTAAACTCTAGGTGTTTTAGTTATTTTTTCATTTTATATTGATTAACTTTAAGTAACTACAGTTAATATGGACGAAACTATTGCATATAGATAACAAACATAAGCAAATGCAATTCCAAATTAATAATACCAAATTTGAATTAATTTTCAACGGTTTAAAAAATAGTTATGCTAATTAGGCAATCAAAAGGTTCTTTCTTAATCCTTTATCTGCACTATATATACAGAATAGCAAGTCTTTACGTTGTATTCTTGATTAAAATAAAATTAACCCGTTTTGATTATTAGATAGGAGTAGTAAATGAAAAAAAAAACAAAAAACTTTCACATTTATTCAAATCCTAAGAAAGGAGGCCTATAATTGGTATCCTTTACTGGACTCTCTTCAGCCCTTCTTTATGTCTGCCCCCCCTTTGTTAGAATTTAAAACCGACGGTAACGATGTTCTGATTTTCTGTAATATATATAAAAATAAATATTACGCTCTTATTTTTGAATTTTCTTAATAATCGGGCATTTTTCTGGGGTCTTCTCCCACTAACCGTATATATATATATATATATATATATATATATATATATATATATATATATATATATATATATTCAAGGTAAAACATCCACAATATCAAATAGAGCTTTTATATATGATTATTTTTATTTACACAGACATGCACAAAATCTGCGACACTGGCATGTCGATATTATCGATCAACAGCTATTATACACTGAGATCTCATCAGGCAGAGTTAGAATCCGATCTTAACCTTAGATCATATTTGAAAAGAATATATATATATATATATATATATATATATATATATATATATATATATATATATATATATATATATTATAATTGTGTATCGGCGGATCTAATCTTTGCTCATCAGTATATCCCTGAAGAGGATCCGAAGAGGTTCTGAAACAATTGTCGGATATTCAAACTATATATATATGTATATATATATATATATGTGTGTGTGTGGGGGGGGGGTGTATGTGTGTATTGGTGTGTGTGAGTGCAATCAGGAAGCACGTAGCACTTCTTAGTTTGACGTATGCGCTTGGCTTGTAAACATATGCACCGAAATGCTTACATCGCCGTTTTATAGATAATTGAATTAAGCAGAAACGCGGGAAATGAGGAATAATGGCGTAAAAGGGAATAGGCGAGCGGGGAGAGTGTATTTTGGGGAGAAGTGAATTAGTAAAGTCGTTAAAGCCGAGTTAAACACGAGTGAAAGAACGAAGGTGTCGCTGAGAAGTGAATGAAAAAAAAAATGAATTATGAGAGATAAAGTGAGGAGAAAAAAAGACGTGAGTGTTTGCGTGTGTGAGAGACGGAGGGAGAGAGAGAGAGAGTAAAAAGAAGTGTGAGAGAGAGAATCACAGTGACGAAAGAGAAACGAAAGATTGAGATAAAGAAGGAGATGAAAGAAGGAGATGAAAGAAGAAGAAAAAGATGATGATGATGATGATGATGATGAAGAAGAAGAAGAAGAAGAAGAAGAAGAAGAAGTAAATGTGGGAAGAAGAAGAAAATGAAGAAGAAAAAAGAAAAGAAAATGAAGAAAAAGAAAAAGAAGAAAAAAAAAGAAGAAAAAGGAAAAGAAAAAAAAGAAGTAGAAAAAGGAGGAAAAGATGTAAAAGGGGTTAAAAAATATATTAAGCAAGACTGAGTCGTAGCGAGAAAAACAGAAGGGAAACGAAAAGGAAGAGGAAAGTTAAGATAATAATAATAATAATAATAATAATAATAATAATAATAATAATAATAATAATAATAATAATAATAATAATAATAATAATAATAATTATAATAATAATAATAATGAGGAGGAAGAGGAGGAGAGCAAGAAAAGAATCAAAAGAAGACGATGAAGAAGATGGAACAAGGAAAAAGATGGAGGTAAAGAGAGAACAATCTGGAAAATAGTGACGATAAGAAGGAGGGGATAGAAGAGGAGGAAGAAGAGGGAAAGGAAAAGGATTTTAATGAAAAAGAAGAAGAAGAAGAAGAAGAAGAAGAAGGAGAAGAAGAAGAAAAAAAGAAGGAGAAAAAGAAGGAGAAGAAAAAGAAGAAGGAGGACCCATAAAAATGGAGAAATTAAGCCATAGTTTTGATGGATCGATTTCGATAACATATCAGTGAGGTGTGGGTGGGCGGGGGTATCATTGTTCGAGTTTTACCGGAATGGTGCATCAAGTGCACATTGCGCGTGTCAGTAAGTGCATCGATATAGGTGACCAGGTACGAGTTATGATTACAGTGAGCGTGGCTTTTCAACGCAATGAATTTTGATAGAATAGTGCCCGTCAAACATGGCCGTACAATCTATGGACGCGCTGGCATTTCTCTTTGGATATTCAGAGTGGAGTATAGGTGTGCTCCTACTGGAAGCAAAGTATCGCGACTCGGGTACTTCTCCCGATGGTCGGATTGCGCGTGCGTTAGCACGAAAGTAAATGATATGTGCATCATTGCATGGATGGAGAGATTCGCCATATAATTTATTTTTATTATCCAGAGTTTCCACACCACACCCAATTTACGTGCCTCCCAACGAGGGCAGATTTAGACACAAATTCGGTTCGGTTTATAATGTGGAGAAATTTCTGCTCTCCAAAAAGGATTGCCTCAGTCTAGAAGGATATATCATTCACTGACGAAGAACAGAGCAGATACGACACATTTATCCTAGCCCGAAGGTTGGGCTAGTCATTAGCAGTGAAACCAGTGATTTTCCTGGAATCCGAGTGACAACAAATTCTGCAGATGTCCAGTACTCTCTATTCTATTCAGTTATTATCGTAACTCATCACTTAATGTTCTCGCACCAGCTGTTTGCACGTAATTTCTCGTCAATAACTGTCAGTGATTTCCCCTGGAATCTAAGTGATACTAAGCCGCCCTAAAATCAACGTACTCTCTTTTCCTTCTAGTCGAAGTATGGATGATACTATTAATCTTCGGTCTTTTCATCCTCTTAGACACCCCACACGAGCACTTTCCGTGGTACCAACTATTGAAAATGGCATAAGAATAGATAAATAGAAAAAGAAAAAACGGCAGATAGAAAAAAATTAGATGAAAATCTTACAATGGTGGAATTTCCAAATCTAGGATACAGTACGTAACGGGAAAACATTAACAAGTTTGTAAAATTAGAGCGAAGAGTATTGATTTACTCCTCTCCAGGAGTTAGGCACAAGGCCAGTTTTTATCTTACTCCCACAAGAAAGATGTGATCCAAGGTCGGGTCGGGAAAGTGGGGTTTAAAAATTGGCCAAGACAATACCAGTCTATGGGGTGCAGTATCCATCGGAACAGATACTACACTTTGATCTTGACCAGAAGACCAATAGCGACTGAATATATTGAATATTGATGGTCAAGAATCTGAAATACATAGTATCAATGTCGGTTGTGTCCAAGGATCCATAATCGGCAAAAACCTCTTAATTCATCGACGATCTCCAAAGCATATTCTGAGACAATTCTTTGGATTTGATTACAGCGATGAAACCCCTCTATGGTTGAACTTCGGAGATAATTTGTAACCCAGTGCTTGCTGAGTCCCTTTTCTCCTACTTCGAGCACCTGGTGGAATAGAGAAAGGGTATCTTGTCATCTTTAATACCTCTATTTATTTATCTACCTCCCACAGTGGAAAGATGTGACACAAGGTCGGAAAGAGAGATTTGAAAAGCCAGCAGCCGAGACACCTATTTATCTACGTCCCACAAAGTAGAATGTGACACAAGGTCGGAAGGTGGGAATTTTCACTCTAGAGGAAGAGTGAGGTGAATCTCAAAAAATTGCCTGGGCAGGGCGCCTCAGACAGTAAGCAATAAACTTACTCCTCCCCAAAGAGGGGAGGCAAAGCATGGGAGGGGGTTAACCTCCCATAACTGCACAGGACAGTCAGAACAGATACTACACTTTGATCTTAGCCAAAAGACCAAGGAAGCATCCGAAACTTTGAGCACTCTGGCCTACAAAAACTGCCTGGGCAGCCACGTCGGCATTCCCCGGTAGGGGCGCCACAGGCAGTAAGCAATAAACTTACTCCACCCCAAAGAAGGGAGGCAATGCCTGGAAGGGTTGACCTTAGAACTGCACAGACCCGAAGGCCAAGACGACACCGGTCTGTATGGTGTAGTATCCATCGAAACAGATACTACACTTTGCTCTTGGCCAGGCTTTTTTTCTTTCATCATCGCGTATAAAATATTTTATACAAATTGGGGATCACCTAAGTAGGTCCAACCCACAGAGAGAATGGGGTATTTTTTGAATTTCGGATGCTTCCTTGGTCTTTTGGCTAAGATCAAAGTGTAGTATCTGTTCTGACTGTCCTGTGCAGTTATGGGAGGTTAACCCCCTCCCATGTCTTGCCTCCCCTCTTTGGGGAGGAGTAAGTTTATTGCTTACTGTCTGAGGCGCCCTGCCCAGGCAATTTTTTGAGATTCACCTCACTCTTCCTCTAGAGTGAAAATTCCCACCTTCCGACCTTGTGTCACATTCTACTTTGTGGGACGTAGATAAATAGGTGAGAGAGGCTACCTAACGGTAAAGTGCACATAGACCAATTGTATGACCAATGAACCCCCTCCCATAACGATTCGGGCCTTGTGCCTAAGGCGTAGAGGAACATTACAACATTGTGTTTTTTGTAAAAATAGTTTTGCTGTAACCGTTTTTATTCGCTTAAATAAAATCGCGTACCATCGTTTAACCCATTTGAAATGAATAGCACCTTTTGTGAGGAAGCCCTTCGCCTTGATAAGCTTTTAGAGCCAAGTTTCATTCCAGACCTCAAATAGCAGAAATATATCAAATCTGTTTCTAAGGTCACTGGAAAATGGTTGTGTTATTCTACCGTTACGGAACGCACGTGACTCCTGGCGTAACCCTCTGACATGTTTAAGAGTTAGATACACCATAAGATAAAGTACTATTGCCATATAAGAGGGGTTGTAGCTGATATAACTGTTTCTTACACAATTAGACAGGTAAGGGGGATCTCTACTAACACCCCCCCCTATTTTTAGCATTTTATTTAGTAATTATTTTTATAATTATTGTTATTTTTCTTTATTATGGGTGGTTTTATGTTTCTTTCCACTCCCTTTCATTCATTGAATTGTGATATAATTTTATATAAAAAATTGTCAACATTGTGAAAAAAAAACCAAACAACAAAAAAACAAACACTTTTGTTAATACTTTTCCTTTTATCAAAGATTCTTTGTAAATATCAAAAAGAATCTTGCGTTCGAATCATTTGAGGAATTTTAAATAGATTAAGTCCATAGAGTGAATGCGGTATTGTGGTGATAGAAACTAGCATAGGGTTATTCAACCCCTACCTACAATAGGAATATGTGACACAAGGTCGGAAAGTGGGATTTGAAAAGCCAGCAAAGGTGAGCACTCTGGCCATTAAAAATGGCTTGGTCAGTCCCGTCGGCATTCCCCGGTAGGGGCGCCTCAGACAGTAAGCAATAAACTTACTCCTCCCCAAAGAGGGGAAGCAACGCCTGGGAGGGTGGACCTCCTAGAACTGGACAGGACAGACTCATAGACAGGCGTAAATCAAGCCCCGAAGGGCAAGACAATACCAGTCTATGGGGTGCAGTATCTGCAGTATCTATCGGAACAGATACTACACTTTGATCTTAGCCAAAAAGCCGATAAACTAGCATAGGGAATAGACAAGTGAACGACCCCCCGATACTTAAGATCCATATTCTGTTAATAATAGAATGATTTAAAACAATGGGAGGGACCTACTAACCACCCCACTTAGCATGTTATTCGTTATTCATGCATCTCTTGTCCTCGCTTTTTTTCTCGCTCAACCACTACCGTCCTGGAAACGAAAAGAATACAGAAAACAATTGAATTGGTTTTGAATAGTTTATTTCTGCAAGAGTTCAGAACCGTCTCTTGGGATGTAGACCGTCTCATCATCGTTTGGGATCAATAGACCGTCTCATCATCATTTGGGATCATTTTAAAACCCCTTTTCGGGAAGGAATTTTTCGTTTACCTTCTGCGCCTGTAGGACCTCCTACGCCTATAACGCCTTCGCCGACTTCTCCTCCTCCTGCGGTATCTGCGTCGCCTAGGACTATGACGACTTCTTCTGCGCCTTCTCCTTCTCGACCGTCTTCGTCTCCTTCGACCGCCTTCCAAGACGTCATCGGACAGCATTTTGGAGGACTTTGTCGAAACCTTCATCTTGCAAATTTGAAATTTTACCATTTCTTCCCTGTTTTTATATCCAATTATTGATAACGTCACAATGTCATTGTGCCGATTTTCTTGGAAAATATTTTTAACAAAAGCAATGAAAATAAAGAAGTCCGCATCATAGACTGGTATTGTCTTGGCCTTTGGGGCTTGCTTTACGCCTGTCTATGGGTCTGTCCTGTGCAGTTCTTGGAGGTCCACCCTCCCAGGCTTTGGGGAGGAGTAAGTTTATTGCTTACTGCCTGAGGCGCCCCTACCGGGGAATGCCGAGGGGACTGCCCACACAATGTTTAATGACCAGAGTACTCACCTTCTCGGGCGCTGGCTTTTCACATCCCACATTCCGACCTTGTGTCACATATCTCTATTGTTGGTAGGAGTTGTATAACTCATTTTGAAGGGGATGATTGTCGTTCGTCATACAATTTGTCAAACATTTTGACTTACCCACTTTATAGGTTGATCTTACTTAATAAATACCCAAGTGGTTTAAATGATGATGAGTGGGTGTCAAAAATAAAACAGATCAGCGTGAAAAATCGAAAAGGGTGGTGTCCTCCAAGATAGAAGGCGACGGTGATGTCCGGGAGGCAAAACAAATGTGAGAACTGAGCAACTCCTCCAGGATGCTCGCTCCCAGATTTACTTTTATCCCTGACACGCCCTAATGGTGTTCATCCTGGAGGACACCGCACATCCCTAAAGAACTCATCCATTCATTTCTTTTGTCCCGTAGAAATGCCAATTCCCACCTAGGAGCTGACTTTCTTGCTTTCGGTTTTTACCGGAAGACAGCGAACAGTTCATACCTTAGATAGGATGGGGGGGGGGTCCTACTAACTTACCATAATTAGCATTTTATTTTGTTCGTTATTTTTCTATCCCTTTTATTTTTATTTATTTTGGGCGGATGTTTTTAAGGCTTATTTTGTTCTCCCATTCCCAACATCATACACACTGTAAATATGTTTTGTAAATAAAATTTCCTCAAAACACCTGGGGATATTTTAAGTAGCTTAGCCCATAGAATCAATGTGGTATTGTGGTGATTGAAGCTAGTTTTTAGTGCATAGACAAGTGGACGACCCCGACCCCATTTTCCCCCACACCCCTTTTTTCGCCGTGTACCACATCATAGATATTTGTATTTTGGTACTGATATCGATCCTGACCCAGTTTTCGTGAGGTTCGACTCGGAAGCGTTCGGCTGTCCTACGCAAACGCCCGAGAGTTGACGAGCTGAATGGTACCAGACGACAATTTTGATACGGTGCTGCGTCCTGTGATTGTAAGTTATATTTTCAATAAATTTTCTAAAAGAAACAACAAAAATAAAAAAAACAAGCAAAACATAGCGAAGTTACTGTTATCAAATATTTTTTTATTTTATTTTGATACGTTGCTGCGTCCTATAATGTTTAGTTATAGTTGCAAGAAATTTTTTAAACAACAAAACAAATAAAACAAGCAAAACAGAGCGAAATTACTGTTATCAAATAAATATGTTTAACCCTAACCCTAACCATAACCCTAACCCTAACTCTAAACCCTAACCCTAACCCTAAACCCTAACCCTAAACCCTAACCCTAACCCTAACCCTAACCCTAACCCTAAATCCTAACTCTAACTCTAACCCTAAACCCTAACCCTAAACCCTAACCCTAACCCTAAACCCTAACTCTAACCGCAACCCTAAATCCTAACACTAACCCTAAACCCCAACCCTAACCCTAAACCCTAACCCTAAACCCTAACCCTAACCCTAACCCTAAATCCTAACCCTACACCCTAACTCTAAACCCTAACCCTAAACCTAACCCAAAATCCTAACTCTAACCCTAAACCCTTACCCTAACCCTAACCCTAACCCTAAATCATAACTCTAACCCTAAAATCTAAACCCTAAACCCTAACCCTAACCCTAAACTCTAACCCTAACAACAACAAAAACAAAACAAGCAACACATTACTTTCATAGGACGTAGCGCCGTATCAAAATTGTCGTCTGGTACAAATCGGCTCGTCAACTCTCGGGCGTTTGCGTAGGACAGCCGAACGCTTCCGAGTAAAACCTCACGAAAACTGGGCCAGGATCGATATCAGTACCTGTATTTTTTCACGAAAATGTAAATATTCTGGATAAATAAACTGAGCAACTTTGAAAAATAGAGCTCTCGTACCAAAAACAAAACAGGGGCAGAACTTATTTACTCTACTAGCTAAGGGTCTTAAAATTGAGGCTATCGGTTTCGCAGAACTCAGGACTGTGTGTGCCCTGCCAAAACAGGGAACCCGAGCTCGTAGTTGGCTACTCGACCGATGCAGAAACTAGTTTCGTGCACCCACTTGCTATCGAGCACCATACGATGTAATCTCCTTCAATCGCATCTGTCTTCACTTTAAGCTGATGTTTAAAGCAGATGACAAGATCCCTACCGGAAACAGATCCAACCCCCATGGACATCGTCAAGACGTGTAACCCACCACACGGGATTTCGACAACAGCTTTGCTTTATTAACGACGTCGCACACCGGGGAACATCATAAATTAGCCGAGTTTCACCAGCCAGCCTCTTTTCCATCGAAACTATTCGTACTTTCGTTTACATTTTGAACAACGTCTCAAAATTTAGAAGCAAACAAATTAATTTAACAACTTTCTAAATATTTTCTGAATTCATTTCGTTTCCAGTGGGGTAATCTCGCTATGTTGTTATTCACTTTCTCTCGCTCTCCCTCTCTCTCTCTCGCGCTCTCTCTCTCCCTCTCTCTCTCTCTCCCTCTCTCTCTCTCAATATATTTCACATTGGAAAGGTTTTCAGGCGATTTCAGATAAGCTAGCACGATTTTTGCCGTATATGCCGTGTCCTGCTTTTTTGTTTGGCGATTCGGAATTTTGTTGAAATTTCACTTATTTCATACCTCAGAAATGTCTGGTACATATGAAGCCATTTTCATTGGTCGCAGTCATTGATTACTCAGCAAGATATCTGATGAAACTTCGTCATATTTGCATATTGTATTTGTTTTTAAAAGGATATTGTAATCACTATTTGGTGGTTACGGTGGCAAAGTGGTCAACGACACAGACTGACAACCTGAGTGCGCCAAGTTCGATCCAGTTCGTTCGACAGAAAAAAACTTTCACTTACGATGTTAGCAGCAATGTTCGAAATGCATAACGCATTAGTTTTTCTTGAAATAGTATCATCAGTGCTGATAAAAATTGTTAACCCTCCAAGCTGGAAAAAAACTTAATTGCATTCAGCATTCATTTATATTTTTTATTTTTTGTTGCACGAGTGGGGCAATATTTACAATTGTTCTGTAAGAAAAAAAACGATAAAACTAAAGTTATTAATCCACTGCTAAGTAATATACCGCACACTGTTTTTCTGCGCGGTCCGCAAACAATCAGGCTGGTCTTTAAATGCTATGTTAGTTCCTGCCACCACAATACCACATACACTCTATAAACTATTTAAAATTCCCCAGATGATTCGAAAATTATATACAACGCGTTTTAAATGCAATAGTCTTTTTGATATTTACAAAGAGTCTTTGAAAAAAGGAAAAGTATTTACAAAAGTGATTTCTTTTCTTTTCACAATTTTTACAATTTTTTAAAAATAAAATTATATCAGAATTCAGTGAATGATAGGGAGTAGGAAGAAACAAAAAAAAACACCCAAAATAAAAAGAATAACAATAATTAAAAATAAAAGAACCAAATAAAATGCTTAAAATTGGGTGGGTTAGTACCTGTCTAATTGTGAACTGCCCTCTGTTTTCCAGTGTAAACTGAAAACAAGAAAGACAGTTCCTAAGTGGGACTGGGGATTTATTTGCCTTTGGAATAAAAGAAAAGTGGGGTCGATTTTGAAGACGGTTGGTGTCTTTCAGGATAAGTACCGGTTAGGTCGGGTCAAGGATAAAAATAAATCTTGGGAAAGGGCATCCTGAAAGCTTACTAATACCAAAAAATAAATATAGGGACAGGACTTATTTATACCTTTAGCTAAGGGACTTTAATGTCAAGCTTTTTGTCTTTTTTCTTTCCTTTTTGTGACTTAAAGAGGGCGTGCGCCATAACTAGACAGGGAACACGAACTCAAATCCAGTTCGACTAAATACACATAAACTAGCGGTGTGTATCCACCTTCTTCTAAACTGCGAGGCATGCAATCTCTTCCTATCAGACTTGATTTTCATTTTAAGCTGATGTTTAAAATACACAATCAAATTGTGATAAGAAGGCGACGCACCCCCGCGACCCATCTCTAAGCGTAAAACCCATACTCGCAGTCTAGCTATGGCTAGGATCGTGAGAAACACCATTCATTTCTCTCTGGACCAGAAAGGGGCCACATTGTAGATTACTGATGCTACATCCAGGCGAACCAGCTGATCAGGTACAATGCGAGTCGTCACTTCGTTGACATATTTCCAAAACTCACAAAGCCTGCTGCAAGTGAAGAAGGCGTGCTCAGCCGATTCTTCTTAATCGTCCTCGCAGCGAACACAATATGGACTAAGCACCAATTTGGCTGTGTGAAGCTTGCCATTGAGGGGTAGAGCGTTCCTAACTAATCGCCAGGTCAGAGAGAACCCACCCCTCAATCTTTCTTTAACAAAGACCCTTAGCTAGTAGAGTGAATGCGTGCTGACCCTGTTTGTTGTTTTTTTTTTGGTGCTAGAGCGCCCCCAAAGATGCCCACTCTCCACACTTTGTTTTTTGCCCTATGTCACCCTATATCTTGGAGGACACCACCATCCATTCCCACATCCCATCCAGACTCAATTTATTTTTGACCCCCCTCCTTTATACCTACCCCAATTAAAGACCGATCTGCTTGTTTTCGGATCACCCGGAAAACAGTGGACAGTGTATAACTTAGCAGAGGGTTGGGGGCACTACTAATCTTTTTGTAAATATTGTCCCACTCCCCCACAATGAATTTTTCCAATAAAATTGTTTATACTAATTGGGGATAACCTAAGTAGGTCCAACCCACAGAGAGAATGAGGTATTTTGGTGAGAGAGTCTAGCTAAGGGTAAAGTGCACATAGACTGACCAATTGTATGACCAACGACACCATCCTCCCATAACGATTCGGGCCTTGTGCCTAAGGCGAACATGAACTTTTGCAGGCATTGTTTTTTCTTTTTTAAAGTTGTTCTGTAACCGTTTATTTTTGCTTAAATAAAATCGCCAGGTCAGAGAGAACTAAGAATTACTATTTATCTACATCCCACAAGGTAAAATGTGACACAAGGTCGGGAAAGTGGGATTAGATAAGTCAGAGCTCGAGGTGAGTATTCTGGCCATTTAAAAATTGCCTGGGCAGCCCCGTCGGCATTCCCGGTAGGGCGCCTCAGGCAGTAAGCAATAAACTTACTCCTCCCCAAAGAGGGGAGGCGAAGCCTGGGAGGGTGCACCTCCTAGAACTGCACAGGACCAACACAACCCCCAATAGACCGGCGTAAATCCAGACCCAAAGGCCAGGACAATACCAGTCTATTAGGTGGGTTTAAAAACCCGTGGGAGAGAACTAAGAATTATTCGGTGCTTAGATGATCCCCAATTTGTTTACAAAAATATTTCATTGACAATAACTTTGTATAATTCGTCACAAACGATATAATATTGTGACGTTATCAAAAATTGGATATAAAAAGGAGGAAGGAATGGTCAAATTTCATTGCAAGATGAAGGTTTCGCCAAAGTCCTCGAAACTGTCCGATGAAATCTTCGAAGGCGGTCGAAGGAGACGAAGACGGTCAAGGAGGAGGAGGCGAAGAAGAAGTCATCGCCGCCGATACCGCAGAAGGAGGAGGAGCAGGCGTAGGAGGTACAGGCGTAGGAGGTCCTACAGGCGCAGGCGAAGGTAAACAATAAAAAAAGCCTTCCAGAAAAGGGATTTCAAAATGATCCTAAATCCTAAATGAAGAGACCATTTACCTACTCTCTCTATTTTCAATTCTTCTACAACCACTTTTTCGAAACATCCCAGCAATAAATAATTTGAAAAACAACTATTTCACTATTTTTTTGAATTTGTATCGTTTTGTGTGGTTTTACGTGTCGGTTTCAATGCTCCCTTTATCTCCTTTTCTCTTTCTCTCTCTCTTTCTCTTTCTCTCTCTCTTTCTCTCTCTCTCTCTCTCTAATCTACTTTCTCTTTCTATTTCTCCCTCTCTCTAATTATTCTGACGACGAAGTTCTTGCAAAGAAAATACTACGCTGCGGCGTTGAACTTAACGTTAAATATTTTGACGTTGTAACGACTAATGTATATCAAAGAATACATATTAATTTTGTATATTATACATTTTTCTTCTTTTCAGTTTCCCTTTCTTTCCTTTCTTACTAACAAAAGAGATCTAACTCAAGTACAGATGAAATAAAATTCCTGCTCTCTATGACGTCACACGAGTGGTATAACCGAGGCTTCAGATAAGAAAGGGTGTCATAGAGGAATGTTAGTTACTCTCTCAAAAATAAGATTTCACTTTTTTAAGCGATTTTATTTAGACAAAAGTAAACAAAATTTACAAACAAATATTTCAAAAGAAAAACGATGCACATGAAATTGGTTACACTTATCTTAGGCATGAAGCCCGAATCGTTATGGGTGGGGTGGGGTGGTGTGGGGGGTCGTTGGACATCAGATTTGTCATACATTGACTTTACCCTAGGCTAGATACTCTCACCAAAATACCTCATCCTCTCTGTGAGTTGGACCTACTTAGCTAATCCCCAATTTGTATAAAAACATTTATTTAAAAAATTCATCGTGGGGAATGGGACAGTATTACAAAAGTTCTATACAAGATTAGTAGTGCCCTCCCAACTCTTTACTAAGTGATAGACTGCCCGCTGTCTTCTGGGTGATTCGAAAACAACCGGGTCGGTCTCTAATTGGGGGTAGGAATTAAGGAGAGGGGTAAAACATAAAATGAGTCATTTAAAATGTTCACGATAAATAGAAATAAAAAAACAAATAATTATTTTACATTTTTTAGTATATATAACCAAATGTTTACAAAGGAAGATAAATACATGACCGCCCTTCGATAAAGTATTCGGATTATGGAACGTGTAGATCATATATCATGTTTAAAATATAGAACATCTGATATAACACCTGAACTACTACATGGTCTTCTAAGTCATCTGGATTCAGCCAGTAATTGAAACTAGGATTTGAAGAAACGTGGCATGCTGCAGCAAAGAAGGTGGGCTCCCTCTACCGTGTTAGTAAACTCCTCACACCTGACATTATCCTATATCTCTACAAACCCACCATCCATCCTCCCATGCATGGAGTATTGTTGCCACTTCTGGGCTGGTGCATCATCTACTAGTCTCTCCTTCCTTGATAAGGTCCAAAAAAGAGTCACCAACCTAATAGGTCCCTCACTGTCAACCAAGCTGCAGTCCCTGTCACATCGCCACAATGTAGCATCCTTGTGCTTGTTTTACAAATACTTTAATGGATTATTCTCCGATGAACTGGCTACTCCGGTGCCCCCTCGACGTAAATTCACTAGACAAACTCGACAATCGACTAAATCCCATCCATTCACTGTGGAGGTCCCCAGATGCCGGAGAGCCACTACTCAAATAGCTTCTTTCCTTGTGCTGCTGGCATCTAGAACTCCCTCCCTGCCCCCTGTTTCCCTGACGGTACTGACATGCAGAACTTTAAAACTAATGTAAACAGACATCTCGCTGCGCAGCTCCCAATTTAGGTTGACCCCCCCAAACCTTCTCCCTTTTATCTGTCTTGTTTGGGTGAACTATGTAAAAAAAAAATGTTGAAGAATTCGCACAACATTGCCATCTATAAGTACACCCAAACTGATGGAGAGTAGAAAATGGACGGAAGATGTCTTTTCGTTTCTCTTACTCTGTTCTTAAGTCCTCACAAAGGTGAGGGAAACAATTGTACCCCGGGGTTGGCATTTGCACATTTAGAAAATATTATAATGTTTCTCTTCTATTCTGTATTTGTTGCCATGCCAATAATAAACGTTTTTATTTCTGGGCTGATAGTTGAAAGACCTGAATCTTGGAGCAACCTCTAAGTAGGGTTCTTCTTATTATCAAAGGGAACATACTGGGTCTGTTGCAATGCAATTTTCGGAATAGAATCTAGACCATACAGTGGTTTCCATTGGCTCTTCTTGATGTCCTATCAGTGTGAACTCCTACGGATTCTCTTTCCTCAATTGTGTACAAAGATAATCTTCATGTATGCTATCAATCTGCATTTATGCCCTCAATTCATTCCACAAAGTATCCAATCCCAATCTCACAAGTCTTATAATTTAAGATAAGCGTTAACCCATAACCTTCACCCATAATCCTTACCCTAACCCTAACCCTAACCCTAACCCTAACCCTAACTCTTACTTCTAATTTTGAACTTTCCTAACAGTTATCTTTTCCCAACATTATCAGTTTGGGGTTTATCCTCGAAGAGTTTAAAAATTTACTTCCAGCAACCTAAACTTTATCTGTATTTTCTATTTGAAACTTGCATTGGCCCGTCAGATTCTATCTTCAATATGACTGCATTATTACAGGACATTCTAAAGTGATATAAAAACGAGCCCGCCATCGACAGTAAATATGCGCCTTTATCTTTACTCTATCGTATTTCAAAAATACTGGCTTTGATAAAATATCTAAAAAAAAATGACATGATCCCGTCTGATCCCCCTTCTACTAACATTTTAGTAGCGAAAGTTGAAAACGTACACAGACAAAAAAAAAATCGAAAGTTCGACTCTCGAATTCAATTAACAATTCTCCAGAACATAGGAATCTACTCAACGGAATAAACCGACACAAACGATGCCAACTCAATCTATTTCCTTTTTTTCTATCGTTGAACACGTGACGTTGTCCCAACTCGTCACGTCAATTTCACGGTATTTCCGGGAGGAACATTTCTATTATTTTTATCGCAACGAAATTTCGGATGCTTCCTTGGTCTTTTGGCTAAGATCAAAGTGTAGTATCTGTTCTGACTGTCCTGTGCAGTTATGGGAGGTTAACCCCCTCCCATGCTTTGCCTCCCCTCTTTGGGGAAGAGGTAGTTTATTTCTTACTGTCTGAGGCGTCCTGCCCAGGCAATTTTTTGAGATTCACCTCACTCTTCCTCTAGAGTGAAAATTCCCACCTTCCGACCTTGTGTCACATTCTACTTTGTGGGACGTAGATAAATAGGTGAATTTCGCCTATGCTAAAAATAATGCTCATTTGCATAAGTGACTCTCGTCATCGCACAAAAATAACAAAACGCTCTGGGTTTAATCTCCGATGAACGAAACACGGCGGGACCCTCACTGCTTTCCGCGTGGACCCGCACGATGTCTACTTCAATCATTTATGCCTGTTGTTTATATTTTAATGTTTACAATATTGAGTGGTTAGTCCAGAAAGGAGCTTTGCTGACTCAAACTGTTTCCATATACACACGCGTATCTGATGCTGACACCGATTTTTCAAGTCTGAGAACTGGCCCAGAACTCTGCCAATTCACAGTTCTATCTCATCTGGGATGCCACGATCCTCCTATTGTGTCAGTTAAAACCAAATTTTTAAGTCCAGGAAGACCTGGGATGTTCCATTTTATCGCAGACTCCATCGATATTAAATGGCTTATTGGGAGTCTTTCAGATACTTCGTAAATGGAATGTGGATAAATTTCAGATAGTTCGTGTCGGAAACTTATCCGTATTCCATTTACAACAAGAATGTGTCCTGTGTCGCATTCTATGTATCTAATTGGCTAATCGCTGTTAATGTGAGTTTTTACCCTCTAAAAGCTCCAACATAGAGAAAACAACGAGTTATTGTAAACACCTGAGTGTTCAGCCGCCACTTCTCCTACGAATTACTATTTAACGAAATAGATGCTCTGAAAGCAAAGCAATCTTTTAAACTACCCGTGATCAATGCAAAAGGTTTATAGAAAACGCGAAATATGATAACTCTCACCGATCAAATGTTTGATTCTCATAGGTTTTGGGGAATAACAAACAAACAGAGTCCTGAACAGATGCAACCCAAACCCTAACCCTAACCATTATCTTTGGCTTTGAAATAAGTATAAAGAAACTACACACGAACATTTGTATTCGATGCATGGCTTTACATTACATGATCGTTTTATAGTAATGCATTGCAAACACTAACTTCCCACTAATTAGAGCTATTGGTTTTATTTATCCCTCATTATTCAGTTCAAATAGTATGAATGGTGGACTAGAGAGAATGTTGAAGTGAAAGTAATGAATAAATGTTCAAATAATTACAGGAACATTGCCTATACAAATTGCTACAAAATATGTCTACTTTAGGAGAGACAGTGTAAGACCTCTTGCCACATCTGCCTTTATGTATCCTTTTATACAATACAAGTATTTAATAAACTGCAAAAACGACCCTACTCAGCGTTCTATTTGGTATTATTGATTGCTATTTTTCTCGCTCTATTTCTTGCTCTACCATTACCGTCTTCTACTACTATCGCCCTGAAAACGAAAAGAATACAGAAAACAAGTAAATGTTTGTTTTTCAAATAGTTTATTGCTGCGAGAATTCAGAGAAGTATTTTTCAAAATATGGAAGAAGTATAAATCGCAGACCGTCTCATCATCATTTGGGATCAATAGACCGTCTCATCATCATTTGGGATCATTTTAAAACCCTTCTGCGTCTGTAGGACCTCCTTCGCCTATAACGCCTTCGCCGACTTCGGGAAGGAATTTTTCGTTTACCTTCTGCGCCTGTAGGACCTCCTACGCCTATAACGCCTTCGCCGACTTCTCCTCCTCCTGCGGTATCTGCGTCGCCTAGGACTATGACGACTTCTTCTGCGCCTTCTCCTTCTCGACCGTCTTCGTCTCCTTCGACCGCCTTCCAAGACGTCATCGGACAGCATTTTGGAGGACTTTGTCGAAACCTTCATCTTGCAATTTACTATTTATCTACCTCCCACAAGGTAAAATGCAAATTTGAAATTTTACCATTTCTTCCTTCTTTTTATATCCAATTATTGACAACGTCACAATGTCATTGTGCCGATTTCATTTGTATTCCATAATAAACGATTTTTTCGACAAAATAAACGTTACCAGGTTTTTGAAAACTATCTTTAAATAACCTGGCCTTTGGGTCTGAATTTACGCCGGTCTATTAGGGGTTGTCTGGTCCTGTGCGGTTCTAGGAGGTGCACCCTCCCAGGCTTCGCCTCCCCTCTTTGGGGAAAAGTAAGTTTATTGCTTACTGTCTGAGGCGCCCCTACCGGGGAATGCCAACGGGGCTGCCCAGGCAATTTTTAAATGGTCAGATTGCTCACCTCTCGAGCTCTGGCTTATCTAATCCCACTTTCCTGACCTTGTGTCACATTTTACCTTGTGGGAGGTAGATAAATAGTAGCTGAATGGGCAAAGATCAAAGTGTAGTATCTGTTCCGATGGATGCTGCACCCCATAGACTGGTATTGTCTGGATCTTCGGGTCTGGATTTACGCCGGTCAATGTGTCTGTCCTGTGCAGTTCTGGGAAGTGGCGCTCCCAGGCTTTGCCTCCCCTCTTTGGGGAGGATTGAGTTTAGTGCTTAATGTCTGAGGCACTCTGCCCAGGCAATTTTTTAAAAGCCCCTAGCACTCCTCCTCTGGAGTGCATTCCCACTTTCCGACCTTGTGTCACATTCTACTGTGTGGGACGTAGATAAATAGGAGGAGCTAGGTTAGAAAGTTAGAATTGGACCGATCGCTTTCCCCTCACCTTTTCTTAGGCCTTGTGCCGCATTTTGTATAATTTTTTAATTTTACAAATAAATATTAAGTGTAGTACTTCTTGGCCATTAGATTTGGTTATTTAGAAAGACTCTAGTAGAATAAATGAGTCTTGATCCTAACCATCCATTCTCATATTTTATCCCTGATCTGTTTTATTTTTCATGTTCTTTCTTAGCTCCCACTCCCATCTAGAGACTGACCTGCTTGTTTTTCGGTTTGACCCGGAAAAACAGTAGGCGGTCTGACACTTAGCAGAGGGTTGGGAGGGATTTTCTAACCTACCCTATTAAGCATTTTATTTGGTTCTTTATTTTTCATTATTTTTGGGTGTTTCTAGATTGTCCCACTCCCCTTTTCATTATTTTTGAGTGTTTCTAGATCGTCCCACTCCTCTATTCATTATTTTAGGGTGTTTCTAGATTGTCCCACTCCCCTTTTCATTATTTTAGCGTGTTTCTAGATTGTCCCACTCCCCATTTCATTATTTTTGGGTGTTTCGAAATTGTCCCACTCCCCTTTTCATTATTTTGGGGTGTTTCTAGATTGTCCCACTCCCCATTTATTATTTTTGGGTGTTTCTAGATTGTCCCCCCCCCTTTTCATTATTTTTAGGTTTTTCTAGATTTTCACACTCCCCTTTTTTATTATTTTTGGTTGTTTCTAGATCGCCTCACTCCCCTTTTCATTATTTTTGCGTGTTTCTAGATTGTCCCACTCCCCTTTTCATTATTTTTGGGTTTTTCTGGATTGTCCCACTCCCCTTTTCATTATTTTTGGGGTTTTCTAGATTGTCCCACTCCCTTTTTCATTATTTTTGTGTGTGTCTAGATTGTCCCACTCCCCTTTTCATTATTTTTGGGGTTTTCTAGATTGTCCCACTCCCCGTTTTCATTATTTTTGGGTTTTTCTAAATCGTCCCACTCCTCTTTTCATTATTTTGGGGTTTTTTCTAGATTGTCCTACTCCCCTTTTCATTATTTTTGGGTGTTTCTAGATTGTCCTACTCCCCGTTTTCATTATTTTTGGTTGTTTCTAGATCGTCCCACTCCCCTTTTCATTATTTTAGGGTGTTTCTAGATTGTCCCACTCCCCTTTTCATTATTTTAGGGTGTTTCTAGATCGTCCCACTCCCCTTTTCATTATTTTTGGGTGTTTCTAGATTGTCCCACTCCCCTTTTCATTATTTTAGGGTGTTTCTAGATTGTACCACTCCCCTTTTCATTATTTTTGGGTGTTTCTAGATTGTCTCACTCCCCTTTTCATTATTTTTGGGGTTTTCTAGATTGTCCCACTCCCCGTTTTCATTATTTTGGGGTTTTTCTAGATCGTCCCACTCCTCTTTTCATTATTTTAGGTTTTTTTCTAGATTGTCCCACACCCGTTTTCATTATTTTGGGGTTTTTTCTAGATTGTCCTACTCCCCTTTTTCATTATTTTTGGGTGTTTCTAGATTGTCCTACTCCCCGTTTTCATTATTTTTGGGTGTTTCTAGATTGTCCCACTCCTCTTTTCATTATTTTAGGGTGTTCCTAGATTGTCCCACTCCCCTTTTCATTATTTTTGGGTGTTTCTAGATTGTCCCACTCCCCGTTTTCATTATTTTTGGGGTTTTCTAGATTGTCCCACTCCCCGTTTTCATTATTTTTGGGTTTTTCTAGATCGTCCCACTCCCCTTTTCATTATTTTAGGGTGTTTCTAGATTGTCATACACCCGTTTTCATTATTTTGGTTTTTTTTCTAGATTGTCCTACTCCCCTTTTTCATTATTTTTGGGTGTTTCTAGATTGTCCCACTCCCTGTTTTCATTATTTTTGGTTGTTTCTAGATCGCCCCTACTCCCCTTTTCATTATTTTAGGGTGTTTCTAGATTGTCCCACTCCCCGTTTTCATTATTTTTGGGTTTTTCTAGATCGTCCCACTCCCCTTTTCATTATTTTTGGGTTTTTCTAGATTGTCCCACTCCCCGTTTTCATTATTTTTGGGTGTTTCTAGATTGTCTCACTCCCCTTTTCATTATTTTTGGGGTTTTCTAGATTGTCCCACTCCCCGTTTTCATTATTTTGGGGTTTTTCTAGATCGTCCCACTCCTCTTTTCATTATTTTAGTTTTTTTTCTAGATTGTCCCACACCCGTTTTCATTATTTTGGGGTTTTTTCTAGATTGTCCTACTCCCCTTTTTCATTATTTTTGGGTGTTTCTAGATTGTCCTACTCCCCGTTTTCATTATTTTTGGGTGTTTCTAGATTGTCCCACTCCTCTTTTCATTATTTTAGGGTGTTCCTAGATTGTCCCACTCCCCTTTTCATTATTTTTGGGTGTTTCTAGATTGTCCCACTCCCCGTTTTCATTATTTTTGGGGTTTTCTAGATTGTCCCACTCCCCGTTTTCATTATTTTTGGGTTTTTCTAGATCGTCCCACTCCCCTTTTCATTATTTTAGGGTGTTTCTAGATTGTCCCACTCTCTTTTTCATTATTTTAAGGTGTTTCTAGATCGTCCCACTCCTCTTCTCATTATTATTTAGTGTTTCTAGATTGTCCCACTTCCCTTTTCATTATTTTTGCGTGTTTCTAGATTGTCCCACTCCCCTTTTCATTATTTTTGGGTGTTTCTAGATTGTCCCACACCCCTTTTTATTATTTTGGGGTGTTTCTAGATTGCCCCACTCCCTTTTTCATTATTTTGGGGTGTTTCTAGATTGCCCCACTCCCCATTTATTATTTTTGGGTGTTTCTAGATTGTCCCACTCCCCTTTTCATTATTTTTGGGTGTTTCTAGATTGTCCCCCCCCCCTTTTCATTATTTCTGGGTGTTTCTAGATTGTCCCACACCCCTTTTCATTATTTTTTGGTGTTTCTAGATTGTCCCACTCCCTTTTTTATTATTTCTGGGTGTTCTAGATCGTCCCACTCCCCTTTTCATTATTTTTGGGTGTTTCTAGATTGTCCCACTCCCCTTTTCATTATTTTTGGGATTTTCTAGATTGTCCCACTCCCCGTTTTCATTATTTTTGGGTTTTTCTAGATCGTCCCACTCCTCTTTTCATTATTTTAGGTTTATTTCTAGATTGTCATACACCCGTTTTCATTATTTTGGTTTTTTTTCTAGATTGTCCTACTCCCCTTTTTCATTATTTTTGGGTGTTTCTAGATTGTCCTGCTCCCTGTTTTCATTATTTTTGGTTGTTTCTAGATCGTCCCACTCCCTTTTTCATTATTTTAGGGTGTTTCTAGATTGTCCCACTCCCCTTTTCATTATTTTAGGGTGTTTCTATATTGTCCCACTCCCCTTTTCATTATTTTGGGGTGTTTCTAGATTGTCCCACTCCCCTTTTCATTATTTTAGGGTGTTTCTAGATTGTCCCACTCCCCTTTTCATTATTTTAGGGTGTTTCTAGATTGTCCCACTCCCCTTTTAATTATTTTAGGGTGTTTCTAGATTGTCCCACACCATTTTTCATTATTTTAGGGTGTTTCTAGATTGTCCCACTCCCCTTTTCATTATTTTTGGGTGTTTCTAGATTGTCCCACTCCCCTTTTTTCATTATTTTTGGGGTTTTCTAGATTGTCCCACTCCCCGTTTTAATTATTTTGGGGTTTTTCTAGATCGTCCCACTCCCCTTTTCATTATTTTAGGGTGTTTCTAGATTGTCCCACTCCCCGTTTTCATTATTTTAGGGTGTTTCTAGATTGTCCCACTCCCCGTTTTCATTATTTTTGGTTGTTTCTAGATCGTCCCACTCCCCTTTTCATTATTTTAGGGTGTTTCTAGATTGTCCCACTCCACTTTTCATTATTTTAGGGTGTTTCTAGATTGTCCCACTCCCCTTTTCATTATTTTTGGGTGTTTCTAGATTGTCCCACTCCCCGTTTTCATTATTTTGGGGTTTTTCTAGATCGTCCCACTCCCCTTTTCATTATTTTTGGGGTTTTCTAGATCGTCCCACTCCCCATTTCATTATTTGTTGGTGTTTCTAGATTGTCCCACTCCCCTTTTCATTATTTTAGGGTGTTTCTAGATCGTCCTACTCCTCTTCTCATTATTATTTAGTGTTTCTAGATTGTCCCACTCCCTTTTTCATTATTTGTTGGTGTTTCTAGATTGTCCCACTCCCCTTTTCATTATTTTAAGGTGTTTCTAGATCGTCCCACTCCTCTTCTCATTATTATTTAGTGTTTCTTGATTGTTCCACTCCCCTTTTTAAATTTTTGCGTGTTTCTAGATTGTTCCACTCCCCTTTTCATTATTTTTGGGTGTTTCTAGATTGTCCCACACCCCTTTTTATTATTTTGGGGTGTTTCTAGATTGCCCCACTCCCTTTTTCATTATTTTGGGGTGTTTCTAGATTGCCCCACTCCCCATTTATTATTTTTGGGTGTTTCTAGATTGTCCCACTCCCCTTTTCATTATTTTTGGGTGTTTCTAGATCCCCCCCCCTTTTCATTATTTCTGGGTGTTTCTAGATTGTCCCACACCCCTTTTCATTATTTTTGGGTGTTTCTAGATTGTCCCACTCCCCGTTTTCATTATTTTTGGGTTTTTCTAGATCGTCCCACTCCTCTTTTCATTATTTTAGGTTTATTTCTAGATTGTCATACACCCGTTTTCATTATTTTGGTTTTTTTTCTAGATTGTCCTACTCCCCTTTTTCATTATTTTTGGGTGTTTCTAGATTGTCCCACTCCCCGTTTTCATTATTTTTGGTTGTTTCTAGATCGCCCCACTCCCCTTTTCATTATTTTAGGGTGTTTCTAGATTGTCCCACTCCCCTTTTCATTATTTTTGGGTGTTTCTAGATTGTCCCACTCCCCGTTTTCATTATTTTGGGTTTTTTCTAGATCGTCCAACTCCCCTTTTCATTATTTTTGGGGTTTTCTAGATCGTCTCACTCCCCATTTCATTATTTGTTGGTGTTTCTAGATTGTCCCACTCCCCTTTTCATTATTTTAGGGTGTTTCTAGATCGTCCTACTCCTCTTCTCATTATTATTTAGTGTTTCTAGATTGTCCCACTCCCCTTTTCATTATTTTTGCGTGTTTCTAGATTGCCCCACTCCCCTTTTCATTATTTTTGGGTGTTTCTAGATTGTCCCACACCCCTTTTTATTATTTTGGGGTGTTTCTAGATTGCCCCACTCCCTTCTTCATTATTTTGGGGTGTTTCTAGATTGCCCCACTCCCCATTTATTATTTTTGGGTGTTTCTAGATTGTCCCACTCCCCTTTTCATTATTTTTGGGTGTTTCTAGATCGTCCCACTCCCCTTTTCATTATTTTAGGGTGTTTCTAGATTGTCCCACTCCATTTTTCATTATTATAGGGTGTTTCTAGATTGTCCCACTCCCCTTTTCATTATTTTTGGGTGTTTCTAGATTGTCCCACTCCTCTTTTCATTATTTTAGGTTTTTTTCTAGATTGTCCCACACCCGTTTTCATTATTTTGGTTTTTTTTCTAGATTGTCCTACTCCCCTTTTTCATTATTTTTGGGTGTTTCTAGATTGTCCTACTCCCCGTTTTCATTATTTTTGGTTGTTTCTAGATCGTCCCACTCCCCTTTTCATTATTTTAGGGTGTTTCTAGATTGTCCCACTCCCCTTTTCATTATTTTAGGGTGTTTCTAGATTGTCCCACTCCCCTTTTCATTATTTTAGGGTGTTTTTAAGATTGTCCCACTCCCTTTTTCATTATTTTAGGGCGTTTCTAGATTGTCCCACTTCCCTTTTCATTATTTTTGCGTGTTTCTAGATTGTCCCACTCCCCTTTTCATTATTTCTGGGGTTTTCTAGATTGTCCCACTCCCCGTTTCCATTATTTTGGGGTTTTTCTAGATCGTCCCACTCCCCTTTTCATTATTTTAGGGTGTTTCTAGATTGTCCCACTCCCCGTTTTCATTATGTTTGGGTTTTTCTAGATTGCCCACTCCCCGTTTTCATTATTTTGGGGTTTTTCTAGATCGTCCCACTCCCCTTTTCATTATTTTTGGGTTTTTCTAGATTGTCCCACTCCCCGTTTTCATAATTTTTGGGTTTTCCTAGATCGTCCCACTCCCCTTTTCATTATTTTTGGGGTTTTCTAGATCGTCCCACTCCCCTTTTCATTATTTGTTGGTGTTTCTAGATTGTCCCACTCCCCTTTTCATTATTTTAAGGTGTTTCTAGATCGTCCCACTCCTCTTCTCATTATTATTTAGTGTTTCTTGATTGTTCCACTCCCCTTTTAAATTTTTGCGTGTTTCTAGATTGTCCCACTCCCCTTTTCATTATTTTTGGGTGTTTCTAGATTGTCCCACACCCCTTTTTATTATTTTGGGGTGTTTCTAGATTGCCCCACTCCCTTTTTCATTATTTTGGGGTGTTTCTAGATTGCCCCACTCCCCATTTATTATTTTTGGGTGTTTCTAGATTGTCCCACTCCCCTTTTCATTATTTTTGGGTGTTTCTAGATCCCCCCCCTTTTCATTATTTCTGGGTGTTTCTAGATTGTCCCACACCCCTTTTTATTATTTTTGGGTGTTTCTAGATTGTCCCACTCCCCGTTTTCATTATTTTGGGGTTTTTCTAGATCGTCCCACTCCTCTTTTCATTATTTTAGGTTTATTTCTAGATTGTCATACACCCGTTTTCATTATTTTGGTTTTTTTTCTAGATTGTCCTACTCCCCTTTTTCATTATTTTTGGGTGTTTCTAGATTGTCCCACTCCCCGTTTTCATTATTTTTGGTTGTTTCTAGATCGCCCCACTCCCCTTTTCATTATTTTAGGGTGTTTCTAGATTGTCCCACTCCCCTTTTCATTATTTTTGGGTGTTTCTAGATTGTCCCACTCCCCGTTTTCATTATTTTTGGGTTTTTCTAGATCGTCCCACTCCCCTTTTCATTATTTTTGGGGTTTTCTAGATCGTCACACTCCCCTTTTCATTATTTGTTGGTGTTTCTAGATTGTCCCACTCCCCTTTTCATTATTTTAGGGTGTTTCTAGATCGTCCTACTCCTCTTCTCATTATTATTTAGTGTTTCTAGATTGTGCCACTCCCCTTTTCATTATTTTTGCGTGTTTCTAGATTGTCCCACTCCCCTTTTCATTATTTTTGGGTGTTTCTAGATTGTCCCACACCCCTTTTTATTATTTTGGGGTGTTTCTAGATTGCCCCACTCCCTTCTTCATTATTTTGGGGTGTTTCTAGATTGCCCCACTCCCCATTTATTATTTTTGGGTGTTTCTAGATTGTCCCACTCCCCTTTTCTATTATTTTTGGGTGTTTCTAGATCGTCCCACTCCCCTTTTGATTATTTTAGGGTGTTTCTTAGATTGTCCCACTCCTTTTTTCATTATTATAGGGTGTTTCTAGATTGTCCCATTCCCCGTTTTCATTATTTTTGGGTTTTTCTAGATCGTCTCACTCCTCTTTTCATTATTTTAGGTTTTTTTCTAGATTGTCCCACACCCGTTTTCATTATTTTGGTTTTTTTTCTAGATTGTCCTACTCCCCTTTTTCATTATTTTTGGGTGTTTCTAGATTGTCCTGCTCCCTGTTTTCATTATTTTTGGTTATTTCTAGATCGTCCCACTCCCCTTTTCATTATTTTAGGGTGTTTCTAGATTGTCCCACTCCCCTTTTCATTATTTTAGGGTGTTTCTATATTGTCCCACTCCCCTTTTCATTATTTTGGGGTGTTTCTAGATTGTCCCACTCCCCTTTTCATTATTTTAGGGTGTTTCTAGATTGTCCCACTCCCCTTTTCATTATTTTAGGGTGTTTCTAGATTGTCCCACACCCCTTTTCATTATTTTAGGGTGTTTCTAGATTGTCCCACTCCCCTTTTCATTATTTTTGTGTGTTTCTAGATTGTCCCACTCCCCTTTTTTCATTATTTTTGGGGTTTTCTAGATTGTCCCACTCCCCGTTTTCATTATTTTTGGGTTTTTCTAGATCGTCCCACTCCCCTTTTCATTATTTTAGGGTGTTTCTAGATTGTCCCACTCCCCGTTTTCATTATTTTAGGGTGTTTCTAGATTGTCCCACTCCCCGTTTTCATTATTTTTTGTTGTTTCTAGATCGTCCCACTCCCCTTTTCATTATTTTAGGTTTGTTTCTAGATTGTCCCACTCCACTTTTCATTATTTTAGGGTGTTTCTAGATTGTCCCACTCCCCTTTTCATTATTTTTGGGTGTTTCTAGATTGTCCCACTCCCCGTTTTCATTATTTTTGGGTTTTTCTAGATCGTCCCACTCCCCTTTTCATTATTTTTGGGGTTTTCTAGATCGTCCCACTCCCCATTTCATTATTTGTTGGTGTTTCTAGATTGTCCCACTCCCCTTTTCATTATTTTAGGGTGTTTCTAGATCGTCCTACTCCTCTTCTCATTATTATTTAGTGTTTCTAGATTGTCCCACTCCCCTTTTCATTATTTTTGCGTGTTTCTAGATTGTCCCACTCCCCTTTTCATTATTTTTGGGTGTTTCTAGATTGTCCCACACCCCTTTTTATTATTTTGGGGTGTTTCTAGATTGCCCCACTCCCTTCTTCATTATTTTGGGGTGTTTCTAGATTGCCCCACTCCCCATTTATTATTTTTGGGTGTTTCTAGATTGTCCCACTCCCCTTTTCATTATTTTTGGGTGTTTTTAGATCGTCCCACTCCCCTTTTCATTATTTTAGGGTGTTTCTAGATTGTCCCACTCCCTTTTTCATTATTATAGGGTGTTTCTAGATTGTTCCACTCCCCTTTTCATTATTTTTGGGTGTTTCTAGATTGTCCCACTCCTCTTTTCATTATTTTAGGTTTTTTTCTAGATTGTCCCACACCCGTTTTCATTATTTTGGGGTTTTTTCTAGATTGTCCTACTCCCCTTTTTCATTATTTTTGGGTGTTTCTAGATTGTCCTACTCCCCGTTTTCATTATTTTTGGTTGTTTCTAGATCGTCCCACTCCCCTTTTCATTATTTTAGGGTGTTTCTAGATTGTCCCACTCCCCTTTTCATTATTTTAGGGTGTTTCTAGATTGTCCCACTCCCCTTTTCATTATTTTAGGGTGTTTTTAAGATTGTCCCACTCCCTTTTTCATTATTTTAGGGCGTTTCTAGATTGTCCCACTTCCCTTTTCATTATTTTTGCGTGTTTCTCGATTGTCCCACTCCCCTTTTCATTATTTCTGGGGTTTTCTAGATTGTCCCACTCCCCGTTTCCATTATTTTTTGGTTTTTCTAGATCGTCCCACTCCCCTTTTTATTATTTTAGGGTGTTTCTAGATTGTTCCACTCCCCGTTTTCATTATTTTTGGGTTTTTCTAGATTGTCCCACTCCCCGTTTTCATTATTTTTGGGTTTTTCTAGATCGTCCCACTCCCCTTTTCATTATTTTTGGGTTTTTCTAGATTGTCCCACTCCCCGTTTTCATAATTTTTGGGTTTTCCTAGATCGTCCCACTCCCCTTTTCATTATTTTTGGGGTTTTCTAGATCGTCCCACTCCCCTTTTCATTATTTGTTGGTGTTTCTAGATTGTCCCACTCCCCTTTTCATTATTTTAAGGTGTTTCTAGATCGTCCCACTCCTCTTCTCATTATTATTTAGTGTTTCTTGATTGTTCCACTCCCCTTTTTAAATTTTTGCGTGTTTCTAGATTGTCCCACTCCCCTTTTCATTATTTTTGGGTGTTTCTAGATTGTCCCACACCCCTTTTTATTATTTTGGGGTGTTTCTAGATTGCCCCACTCCCTTTTTCATTATTTTGGGGTGTTTCTAGATTGCCCCACTCCCCATTTATTATTTTTGGGTGTTTCTAGATTGTCCCACTCCCCTTTTCATTATTTTTGGGTGTTTCTAGATCCCCCCCCCTTTTCATTATTTCTGGGTGTTTCTAGATTGTCCCACACCCCTTTTCATTATTTTGGGGTGTTTCTAGATTGTCCCACTCCCCTTTTTTATTATTTTTGGGTGTTCTAGATCGTCCCACTCCCCTTTTCATTATTTTTGGAGTTTTCTAGATTGTCCCACTCCCCTTTTCATTATTTTTGGGGTTTTCTAGATTGTCACACTCCCCGTTTTCATTATTTTTGGGTTTTTCTAGATCGTCTCACTCCTCTTTTCATTATTTTAGGTTTTTTTCTAGATTGTCCCACACCCGTTTTCATTATTTTGGGGTGTTTCTAGATTGTCCCACTCCCCTTTTCATTATTTTAGGGTGTTTCTAGATTGTCCCACTCCCCTTTTCATTATTTTTGGGGGTTTCTAGATTGTCCCACTCCCCGTTTTCATTATTTTTGGGTTTTTCTAGATCGTCCCACTCCCCTTTTCATTATTTTTGGTTTTTCTAGATCGTCCCACTCCCCTTTTCATTATTTGTTGGTGTTTCTAGATTGTCTCACTCCCCTTTTCATTATTTTAGGGTGTTTCTAGATCGTCCCACTCCTCTTCTCATTATTATTTAGTGTTTCTAGATTGTCCCACTTCCCTTTTCATTATTTTTGCGTGTTTCTAGATTGTCCCACTCACATTTTCATTATTTTTGGGTGTTTCTAGATTGTCCCACACCCCTTTTTATTATTTTGGGGTGTTTCTAGATTGCCCCACTCCCCTTTTCATTATTTTGGGGGTGTTTCTAGATTGCCCTTCTCCCCATTTATTATTTTTGGGGGTTTCTAGATTGTCCCACTTCCCTTTTCATTATTTTTGGGTGTTTCTAGATTGTCCCCCCCCCTTTACATTATTTCTGGGTGTTTCTAGATTGTCCCACACCCCTTTTCATTATTTTTGGGTGTTTCTAGATCGTCCCACTCCCCTTTTTTATTATTTTTGGGTGTTTCTAGATTGTCCCACTCCCTATTTCATTATTTTTGGGGTTTTCTAGATTGTCCCACTCCCCTTTTCATTATTTTTGGGTTATTTTCTAAATCGTCCCACTCCCGTTTTCATTATTTTGGGGGTTTTCTAGATCGTCCCACTCCTCTTTTCATTATTTTGGGTTTTTTTCTAGATCGTCCCACTCCCCTTTTCATTATTTTTGCGGTTTTCTAGATTGTCCCACTCCCCGTTTTCATTATTTCGGGGGTTTTCTAGATCGTCTCACTCCTCTTTTCATTATTTTGGGGTTTTTTCTAGATTGTCCTACTCCCCTTTTCATTATTTTTGGGTATTTCTAGATTGTCCCACTCCCCGTTTTCATTATTTTTGGGTTTTTCTAGATCCTCCCACTCCCCTTTTCATTATTTTCGGGGTTTTCTAGATCGTCACACTCCCCTTTTCATTATTTGTTGGTGTTTCTAGATCGTCCCACTCCCCTTTTATTATTGTTGGGTGTTTCTAGATTGTCCCACTCCCAATCATCACTCATGTATCGTCTACTTTAAGCACCAGCTCAAAGTGAAGATTAGATGCGATTGGAGGAGATTACATCGCACGGAGTTCGATAGGAGGTGGGTGCACGACACTAGCTTGTGGATCCGTCGAGGCGCCAGATATGAACACATGTTCCTTGCTTAGGCATGGCACACGCTGTCCTGGGTTCTACGGAACCCACCCCTCAATCTTTCTTTAACAAAGACAGTTAGCTAGTAGAGTGAATGCGTTCTGACCCTGTTTTTTGTTTTTGGTACTAGAGAGCCTCCAAAGATGCCCACTCCCCCACACTTTATTTTGGCCCAGATCACTGTACATCTTGGAGGACACCACCACCCATTCCCACATCCCATCCAGACGCACTTTATTTTTGAACCCCCCTTCTTAATTCCCACTCCTAATTAGAGACTGACCTACTTGTTTTCGGAGTACCCGGAAAACAGTGGGCAGTCTACCACTTAACAGAGGGTTTGGAGGGCACTACTAACTATGTTCATATTAAAAAAATAAATAAATATTGTCCCTACTCCCCCACAATAATTTTTTTTATACAAATTGGGGATCACCTAAGTAGGTCCAACCCACAGAGAGAATGAGGTATTTTGGTGAGAGAGTCTAGCTAAGGGTAAAGTGCACATAAACAGACAAATTGTATGACCAACGACACACCCCTCCATTAACAATTCGGGCCTTGTGCCTAAGGCGTAGAGGAACATTTGCACACATTGTGTTTTTTTTTTTTTAATATGTTTGCTGTAACCGTTTTTTTTTTTCGCTTAAATAAAATTACTCATTTATATTTATTATTGTAAATAAAAACTCATTGAAACCATTGGGGATCTTTTAAGTAGGGATTTAAGCCATGGAGTGAATGCGGTATTATGGTGATAGCGTCTAACTTAGGGTAGGCAAAAGTTCATGTTGTCAAGAATGACACTCGAGCCCCCCCCCCCCCAAAAAAAAAAGAATAGGGCGTACTGCCTAAGCCGAATGAATGTGTAACTATTTTTATTTGTTTAAATAAATTGGCCTTTTTGGCTAAGAAGAAACCGTAGTATTTGTTCCGATGGATACTACACCCTATAGACCTGTATCGTCTTGGCCTTCGGGGCTTGATGACGCCGGTGTGTAGGTTTGTTCTGTGCAGTTCTAGGAGGTCCACCCTCCAAGGCTTTGCCTCCCCTCTTTGGAGAGGAGTAAGTTTATTGCTTACTGCCTGAGGCGCCCCTACCGAGGAATGCCGATGGGGCTTCCCAGGCATTTTTTGTAGGCCAGAGTGCTCAACTTCTCGGGTGCTGGCTTTTCAAATCCCACTCTCCTGACCGTGTGTCACATCTTACCGCTGTGGGAGGAAGATAAATAAGAAAAAAGAGAGAAAAAGTGCAAGCAAGAATAACAAATAAAATGCTAAGTGGGGTGGTTAGTAAGTCCCTCCCATTGTTTTGAGAAGTCACATGTCAGTTCCTCTAGCATTCTATTTTTATTTTTCACCCTGATCTGTTTTATTTTTTACACCCACTTAGCTCCCACTTCTATTTAGAGACCGGAAATCAGTGGGCAGTATAATACTCAACAAACGGTAAAGAGTATCTTACTAACCTGAACTAAATTAAAATTGTATTTTCTTTAGCAGAGGGTTGGGAGGGCACTACTAAAATTTACTATTGTAAATATTACCCCACTCCCCCACGATGAATTTTGTAAATAAAATATAAAAAAAGGAAATGGGGATCATCTAAGTAGAACAAACCCATAGAATAAATGAATGAATGAGGTATTTTGGTGAGAGTGTCTAGCGTAGGGTAAAGTCATAATTGTAAGACTAGCCCATAACGATTCGGGCTTTATGCCTAAGACAAATGTAAAAAAAAAAATTATATGCATTGTTTGTATTCTTTGAAATTTTTGTCTAAATAAAATCGCTTGTTGATCGAGAACCACGTAGACGCCGGTTTGGTTTTAAATAGTTTTATTTATTAAAAAGAACAAATACAGAAATCAAACGCATGTGTACGAGAGAGAGAGAGAGAGAGAGAGAGAGAGAGAGAGAGAGAGAAAATCTAGAAGGAATTAATTGAAGGAAGAGATATCAGTAACATAACAGACAGACTTTTTGGCCACCTGTGACCATCTCCAAAGTTGTCTGTCATATTCAACAGTATATGTTTATATATTTGTATGTAACGATTCACTTCAAAATAAATTAACCGATCATTATCCATTTTTCGAACAGAACTGCTAGGCGCAAAGGTGTCTAATATGGGCTATATTTAGTTTAGTTTAGTTTCATGCAATGGGGACGAAGAGGGAGCTGGAATTACCACATAAAAATTCAGATACCTCTGATTTTTGTGAAATGTTTACAAGAGGTATTAGACATCAATTAATAAATATACCTCAGTTTTCGGTTTCTTTTTGGGTATTTTAAAGGAGGTTTAGGGGGCATAATATAGACCCAACATTCCATTTGAAAATTCAAATATTTCTGATTTGCATTAAATTTGATCCATAGTTATTAGACATCAATTAAGCAGGATTGCTTAATTTTTATTTTTTTATGACTCCTAAAGCGAAAGGCTTACATTTTAGACATTTTCTAGAATCCAAATAGATTTCAATAAAAATTAAGGATTCCAGACATAAGGTTTAGTAACATTACATCTTTATTTTCATCTTCGTAAGGGGATATAAAAGCGGTGCAAAACTCTTCTGTTCAGGGGATTAATTCTACCCGTCCCGGGATGGGTATTCTTCTAGATTTATAGAATTTAACTATGGTTTTAAAAAAAAAGGAGTTAGAGGTTTCTTGTCACCTCGGGGACCCCTTTTAAGAGAAAATGGTAACTACGACCTCCTTAGAAAAAGCTGCATGGAAGGAGAATAAAATATGAAGTTCGTATGTCTTAATGACATCAAACAGAACCACGTACAAGAAAATTCTCCTTCTTGTTTGCGTGTCTTTGAAGCATCTGCTCATACGACAGTTTTCCAATGTTTTACGCATTATTTAGGCAATAGAGGACAGACAATGCATAGTTGCGACGTCTGGTCCTCCTCTCCACATTGGCAAACGGTTGAGTGTTTTCCACTGGACCTATGGTGCTTCTAAGACGAGCAAGGGACGCAGAAGGGGGAATGTCAGTAGGATATGCTCATTCTCTAGCGTTCTGGTTTACAGCTGCAGCCTGGTCTTTTCCTGAGATGTTACCAGAGGCTGAATATGACTGGGGAAGCTTTTTTTCTTTGACTTCAGTCGTTTGGCAGTTGTTTCACGTATATGAAGGAAATGGCAACTTTTGTGATCTCTACACGGCTGGCAACTTCCCGTCTCACATCTGCAGGGGCAATGCCAGTAAGGAGACACATGTTGTTCAAATAAGCAAATAATGGTAAAAATAGTAATATAGGGTTCAGGTATGGGATCAGCAGTTATAAGAATAAGAAAAAACAGATTGACAGACAGTTTTCGTGTTTTATATATAAAGAAATGTACAGCATACAAATACATTGCAGAACTACTGGCCGATTTTTTTCGGTGGCAGAGGGCGCTGCGATACACATTTGAAACAGATGCTTCGATTTACTGTCGTTGATTTACTCACGTGTGGGTGGGGGACAGTGTGTTCGCACCAGCTTGACATTTCAGCCTCCAGTGCAAGATCAAACGTTTCATCGTTTTTTTTTTCTTTTTCACCTGATAAACTTTGTTGTTTATATTTTTGTGCACCTGAGTCACCTGGGACCCGAGGAATGGACAAAGTCGAAAGAGGGGCGCGGGGTTCTGTTTGATGTCCGTGTTTATCAGGTGTGTGTGTGCCAAGAAATTCCAGCTCTTTCAATTGATGGTTTGGTCTGTAAACTTCCAAAAGACCGCTGGGAATTGTTGGCACGCGCACGCGCATGCGCACGCAATCCCATATCTACCTGCGCCTGCCCAGTTGCGATTTTCAAATAACCAAAAAGTTGGAGATCACTTACAGGTGCATTCTGCACACGCAACGTTTTTGTTAGTATTATTTCTTAGTTTTGTATTTGTATACTTTTTTTACACTTTAGTAACAGGAAAAATTTCACCCTTTAAATAAATATCTACCTACACTTGTATACTTGTGGTGTCTTTCATTCTGTCAATCCAAAGAACCAATCAATAACAAAGTCCGGCAATCATGCGGTATAGTTAACAGCCGATAAATCGAAAAGAAACAAAATACACATCATATAACTTTACCAAACGCATTAAAAGTTTATTTTCTACCGACCTGCATAATTTTAAAATGTTGAAACTGATTGTAAGATGCATTTTCTCTGACTATGTTTGGAGATGGTCGCTAATTTCAAGCTAAAAAGATAGTAAAAAAGGCTTACGTTACCACTAACCCTAAGTCCGGGGGGGGGGCTAGCTAAACGGACTTAGAGTGAGTAAAAAGGGAAGCCATTTTTTAAAAACTATTTTTTATTAAATAAAACACCACCAACAACAGATAGGTCGGCCATATTGGGTTTCTGACGTTATCCGAAAGACAGATATCGCTGAAATCTTATTGAATTAAAAAAAAAAAAATTCTAAACCAGTTTCAGAACTTAAAAATAATACAGGTCGGTAGAAAATTAAATTTTAATACGTTTGGTAAAAGTTATTCGTTGTATATTTTGTTGGTTTTCGATTTTTCGGCTGTTAATTGCTTAATTTCCCTAAGCTCTTTATGAAGATTAAACAATTTTTCGCGATGAGAATTTTACGATGGTATTCAATGGTGCTGCTAATTTTGTCTTAAGGACCTTTTCAATAAAATCGTAGAAATTGAAGAAGGTTCAACACTAATATTGTGGGGTTTGCGTTCGCGCCGGACTTTAATAAATAACAAAGATGATGTTTCACTTTATTTCAACCCTTAAATGCTTTTTGTTTCAAACATGAAACATTCCAACAAAATCCCTATGTAATACAATATTCAACGAAAATGTGTCAAACTGCAACTTGTTTAACGTCTGCAACGAGCCTGTTGGCAGGTGTGAGTAGGTATTAGTATGATGTTGCATCAGCACATCCGTTAAATAGGTAATCAATATATTCGATGTCAAACCAATATTTAAAAAAAAGCATTTAAGGGTTTATTTATTTTATTGATACGTTGAAATTTGACGGAAGTTTTACAATAATATTGTGGGGTCTGCGTTCGCGCTGGGCACCAATAGCCAATAAATGAGATGCTTCATTTTATTTCAATTTATTTAATGGATTAAAGGTAGAAAATAATAGAAATTTTAAAATAGTGATAAAATAGAAATAAAGAGGGGCAGTCCTGAAAGCAGGGGGTGGGGGAAACAAAGGTCTTGATTCATTAGCCGACACCGCCGGATGTGCCTGCATGTCTTTTACTAAATACTGATGTTAGAAAAAAATACACATTCTATATAATAATACGATGTTACAATTTCATGTTCGTGCGTACGTTATCACCCCCGATGCGATCGCTAGATCACCGACTATGTAATGCAAAACAAGTTTTCTTCTTAATTTCATCTGATGATGCTGTTGTGTCGAACGTGAAACTCGAAATAAAAATACACTTTCTTGACCTCCGAGCAAGGATCAAATGTAGTATCTGTTCACAGAGTGCCAGAACGATTTTCGAGGTAGACCATTATAACCAGATATATTCTGAAACGACACTAACCAGTGTACTTAAATACGCATGTTTCAGTTTGAACAAAGTTGGTAAAACAATATTATGGGGTCTCGACCATACCGACAAAAATAGCATACTTGGCGATGTTACTAAATTTGAATATTACGGCAATGCCAATATGAATTACAAGACACTTAATGCTGAAACTAAATTGCAATGCCGTTTCCTAAAGCTACGTAAAAGGGGATAGCTTACTAAGGAGATGTATGACAGAATCTCATGTGGGGTCTCAACGTCCCAGAATGTATGGGTTACCTTAGTTCCATAAAGACAATATCTCTATGATACCTATTTTATCTATGGTAGACTCATCTCAGCAGGAATTGACCAAATGCTTAGCTGAGATCCTCGCACTTGTCTTAGAGCCATACTCTGGACACTGCAATCCCGACTTTTTACGGTTTGCAGAATTTATTCGTAAACTTAGCTGTTTTTCGGATTATGAACACCTATGTTCTTTCTATAAATCCAGTTAATTTACCAATGTGCCTCTCGATGAAACTATTGTAGATTTATGCCGATAGTCTTTATCGTAGTTCTCTAGCTAAGCCGCCATTTCCGGAGAATATATTTGTTGAACTAATAGATTTGGCTACCTTAGTCGGTTGAGTTTAGTTTTGACGGGAACATGTAGCGCCAAATTCATAGGTTAGCAATGGGAAGTCTTTTGGGTCCAGTATTGGCTCATATTTTTGTCGGATTTTAGGAACAGCTTTTGTTCCAGCAGTTGCCAAAGCCATTGTGTTATTTCCGCTATGTGGACGATCCCTTTGCCATATTTAAATCCCACATAGAGGCTAATGATTTTCTTTCAAAGATAAATTTACTTCATTCTGCACTTAAGTTTACAATGGAGTTTAATAACTCGTTAGCAGTCTTAGACGTTTTGGCCGAAAGATCCGACAAATGCTTTTTTAACTAGCGTATACAGGAAGCCGACATTTACAGGCCAGTATATAAGCCAATTTTGGGGGGTGGAATAAATCCATTCCACCCCCCAAAATCATCAAAATCAATCTGATTAAAACATTAGTGCATCGGACGTTGTTGATCTGCTCCAGTTCTAACATAGATGCAGAATTTTAAAAGAATAACAGAAATTCTCTCTTCCAATGGTTATCCCTTGGCACTCTTATAAATGGTAACAAATTGAAAGATGTATTAAAGACATCATCGCCGCATTTAAAGGGGACAAATATGTTTCCCCCCACAAATGACCCGTTTTTGTAAAATTCCTATGAATTGACACCACAAGTCAAGAATTATCACATAAAATCGCTGAAGTCGTGTCTCGCTGTTATTTTTTGCGAACGGTGTTTAGGACTCGAAGTGCATTTCCCCGTCTTTTCGTAAAGATGTTCATTCAATACAAACCTGCTGTTTATCATTTTCGTGGCCAGTGAGAGGCTGACTACGTGGGGCGTACCATTCAGCGTTTAGTAGTCAGAATTTTCCAACATAGTCCCAGTAATATACGTAGGCACATATAGTGGCCGACATCCGGCCGTTTACAAGCCCATGAGTCGCCCATTTGTTACAATTTATTGGAGTGCCAATTGTGCACTAGACGGTATTCTGATGAGGCGTTTTCTGTTTTGTACAGGGCTCGTTCAATAAATCATCGCAGAATTCTCGTAGCAGTTGCCATTAATTTACGTCAACCGCTCCTGTGCAAGCAGAAGGAATACACTTACAACTTAGAACTGATTGGTGTACATTGAAATGCCTACCTCATATATAATTGTTTTGTTTTTTTAACCCTGATTCACCAATTATTTTCATGTTTTTTTGGCCACGCTTTCATCTGTAATTTACCTGTTTTCTTTACAAATGGTTTAAAAAATCTCCTTCCCCAAAATGAAATTCTGCTTTTTTAGGCGAGTACGTGTGAAGAGTGAACATAGTGGGAAACGGAAAGAGTAAAAATAAACAATTATTTTAGAATGTAGAGTGAGTGATCAGTTTAATATATATTCAACGTAAAATGATGCCCCATCTCCGGGCCATTCTAATTTTAAGGAAAATTAATAAAAAATATTTTAACCACTAACCCTAAGTCCGAGTAATTAGGTAACAAAACCACATGTAAAATAGACTCATCCCCCTTAAAAAATCGCAACGGGTCTAGCTCCCATAACAAAAATTAAGAATTAAGTTCATGCCCTAAAACGCTAGAATAGTCTGGAAATGAAGGGATCATTTTAAATTAAATGTATATACGAAACTGATCCCTACTCTAAATTCGTAATTAAGCGTTTTTCTTCTTTTTCAACTGTCTGCAAAGGGGTTTAGGGTGATCATACGGAATCACCTAAAAAAAGAAGAATCTATTTTTTGTTTTGTGGAAGGTGTGGTGATTTAATAGAGGATGTTAATCTACACTTATACTATGCATATTGTTTTGTTTTTGTTGTAATTTGGACAGAATAGTGAAACGACGGTTTGTAAACAAAACATTAAAAAATAAGTTTGTTGTTATTTATTGTTCACAGAAAATGTAAGACTACGAAAATTAAATGCTGAAATAATAAAATAAAATATTTTTTAAAGCGTTTAGTTATAATGAATACTGCTATTTTAGGAAAAAAACTACACTTTAGAATGACGTTTATAAAAGTAATTAGCTAAGTTAAAAAACTTGTCGATTGTTGTAGAGGCGGTGGAGGAGAATTTGAAATAAATAATTTGTCGGAAGAAATTATTCCCCTTGCAGGAGAGGGCGCCCGTCCTTAAAAATTAATGAACATGGTTTCCATTTTTTGTGATGTTTTGTTATTATCACCGTAATTAATTACTGGTAATATCGACAAACTATTCCATATATTTAAGCAAATCGGACAATCAAATTATAATCGAATAACAGAAAACAATTATTTATTTTGAACTGTTTAAAAATATAGTTATGCAAATTAGATAAACAAAGGATTGTATTTGCAACTTTGATTGACTATAAATAGAGTATTTAGTATAATATAGTGTATTAATTATTTAAATTAGAGTAACCCGTTTTGATAATTATATAGTAGTGATAAATAAGAAAATAATCGCATTTATTCATTTAAGTAAGTGTTGAATCACGTGAGTGTGTAACCCACCTGTTTCAACACTCTTTGATCTCGGAACGTTTGAACATTACCGCTGGCGTTAAATGTATCTTAATTTCAGTAATGTTTGTGGCGATTTCCGTTGGCCTAATTGATTAGGACGTAGGATCGTGATTATCTTCTTGTTCGAACCTGTCTGACCGACTGAAACCACCACTTCCTGCACTGTCGAGGACGTAAGTCCAAAAAGACGTTGTCTATTTACCTCCTCTTCAGGAGGTTAGGCACACGGCCAGTTTTATCTTACTCCCACAAGGTAAGATGTGACCCAAGGTCGGGTCGGGAAAGTGAGGCTTGAAAAGCCAGCGCCCGAGAAGGTGAGCACTCTGGTCATTAAACATTGTGTGGGCAGTCCCCTCGGCATTCCCCGGTAGGGGCGCCCCAGGCAGTAAGCAATAAACTTACTCCTGTCCAAAGAGGGGAGGCAAAGCCTAGGAGGGTGGACCTCCTAGAACTGCACAGGACAAACCCACAAACCGGCGGAATCAAGCCCCGAAGGACAAGACGACACCGGTCTATAGGGTGCAGTATCCATTGGAACAGATACTATACTTTTTTCCTAGCCAAAACGTTGTCTGTAATGAATTCAGTTTAATATTAAATTAAAAAATATTCATAGTATATATTTACTCAATGATGGGAGGTGATGGTGGTTAAGTGGATAACGACACGGACTGAAGACCTGGGTGTTCCAAGTTCGAATCCAGTCAGTTCCACAGTATCACTTTCACTTAGGGATGTTGGCAACCTTCTCGTGGTACTTCCCGTAAGTACCCGATGTCTAACTAGAAAAACATCGGGGAAACTAATGCAAACGCCAGAATCATCTGATTCACACAAAAGAAGAAGAAGTCAATGATTACGTAGCATCTACGTTCTCTTTTTAAATAGATGACGTAATCGTTTTGTTACTTCAGTATTTATGACCTCATGAAAATTTTTCAACCCGGTTTAGTAGAAGACGTCATCCATTCGTGACGTCACCCATTGTTCACAGAAACACAGAGAAACACAACAGATAACAACCCACGTTTCAAAGTGTTATTAGTATATATATATATATATATATATATATATATATATATATATATATATATATATATATATATATATATATATAACGCATGCTACTAATCGTCTATTAAGTAAGAAAGTTGGAAATATATTTTCCTTTGATCTCTGTTTTTATGTTTACCGATCATCTGAAATCTATATTAATCACATGAAAATGATTAGGGAAAAAGTACGGATCTAATTGGACTAATTTCCTCGAACATGTCTAGACGTATATGCCTACGATAGTATTACTTACTTACATATAAGAAAGCATTAATGCATATATATATATATATATATATATATATATATATATATATATATATATATATATATATATATATATATATGAAATTATTTACAAATAATATTTTCAAATTAACCTATATACACATGTGTTTCATATCAAACCTACAATCATCATTATGGAAGAAAGCAATCTCTATCGGTCACACGATTGGAATTCCAATAGGGAAGTAATATTTAACTTAATATATATATATATATATATATATATATATATATATATATATATATATACAATTTGGAGTTATATATATTTTAATTATATCTAATTAATTATATCTGATTAATTATATATATTTTAATTATATCTAACATACATAAAAAAATTAATAAGAGCCTTCAAATACCTTGGATTTAAAATAGATATAACCCCAAATTGTAAAAAAGTAAATTATCTAGATATTACCCTAGGCTTAAAAAAGGGGATATACAAACCCTTCAATAAAGATAATCACACACCATCTTATATCAATACTAGATCTAACCACCCGAACTGCATAATTAAACAAGTACCTAAAACGATTAATACTAGAATTAATAAACTTTCGGCTAACAGGTAAATTTTTTAAACAAACAAACATGTATACAATAGAGCGCTAGATAAAAGCGGATATAGTGAAAAACTCAAATATGCCAAGAAGGAAAATAAAAATAAATCCAGGAATAGAGGCAGGAACATAATATGGTTCAACCTCCTTACTACCAACTATCTAACATCAACATCGGGAAAGCATTCTTGAACCTGGTAGATAAGCATTTTAGCATGAATAATCCACTTAGGAAGATATTTAATAGAAAAACCATTAAAATCAGTTACTCTTGTACCAAGAACATGGATAGAATAATCAGCACCCATAATCGTAAATTACTAAACAATTCTAGTAAAAATAAGATTACATTAGATAAATGTAATTGCCAAGTGAAAAATAACTGCCCACTGGACGGTAACTGTAAAGTTGAGTGCGTGATTTATAAGGCCACTATTAATCCGAAAGATAACAACAGGGATAAGAAAGTTTACATCGGCATCTCCGCGGGAAACTGGAAACAACGTTTTTATGACCACAAACACTCTTTCAATAACCCAGAACTCAAGAACAAAACGGAGTTAGCTAAACAATGGTGGCTACTGAAAAATAGGAACCGGTTCCCAGTGGTTTCGTGGTCAATCCTATGTTATTCTGGTGTTCCAAATGGATTTAGGCAAAGATGCAAATATGTCTAGAGGAAAAAAATAAGAATCCTGAAATACGAACACAATAATCTCTTAAACAAACGAGTTGAACTTATGGCCAAATGCAGACATAAATGTAAATTTAAAATAACCAATGACTCGAAATCCGATGTACCTATTTCAAATAGATTCTCTTTCTTGGAATCCAGACTGACTGAAAATCTATGACACGAGGTTGGTCGTTGGATGTCTCTTTTTTCTTCCTTCTCTATGTCTGCCTACTTGTTTCTTTCTTTCTTTTCTCCTATCGGGTTTGAGAACACGAGTTTCTCCTGACCGAATTTGTCCGGGCTAAAAATGTATGTCTAATAGTTATGTATATGAATATGCATAGTTATGGTAGTGTGTGGGTGGTGTTGCGCGTGTGCGTGCTCGTAGGATGTGTACGTATTTAGGTTTGCCTATATATGCGTGTGAGTAAGGTTGTCTATATGTATGATATCGCCGAGTCGTAAGTGTCATAGTGTCAAGATGTATCAGATAGGTTGCTATAACCACTCTCTCTGGTTGTATTTGAATTGTGGAGGTTTAATTCAATAGTCTTTCAGTCTCAAAAATGTAATTGTCTGTATTGATGCTTGAAAAAACCACATGGTTGAAATAAATTATTGCATCGACAATTATTTAATTTCGTGTTATTATATTTTATGTTATTCTTGCTCTGTTTACCACATAGAGCTCTCATACCCGGATTTCCTCCTGGAATTATTCCATTATAACACACACACACACACACACATATATATATATATATATATATATATATATATATATATATATATATACAAAGTAGATCTATAAAGGCCTCTTCATTGGACACTCTTCAGCCTCTGCTTTTTAAGACGATATATACATATATATATATATATATATATATATATATATATATGTGTGTGTGTGTGTGTGTGTGTGTATATATATATATATATATATCTTATGTATTTTTATGTAATTATTTTTATTGGTGATTGTAGCGTTCGTTGTTATTTTGTTTACTATTATTTCGATTGTTTCACTTCCTAAGAGATTAAGATGCAATAAATTGCATTATTAGTCGCCCTTAACTTCATAGGACGTATTTCTCGTTAATATATATTTTTATTTATTTTATACGTACATAAAAGTAATCCATGGACACGTGTTTCTGGCTCACAGCCGTTATCAGCATGGCTAACTTAGACAGAGATCGAACCTTTGATATTGATGTCTATAGTCCAGCGTTCTACCACTGAACCAAGACGCTCTGTCTAGAAATATGTACGATTTTTATCACTTAAATATTTCATGTATTTTTATGTAATTATTTTTTATTGATGCAGAAAATTGCATTATTAGTTGTCCTTAACTTCATAGGACGTATCAATATATACGGGTTGACAAATCAAAGCTGTATCATTCTGTGATTTAATGTCAGTTTCGAAGCTAAGAAAAGCTAACGCGTGTTTCTAAACATACTTGAAAAAATTGAACAGGAAACACAGTCACGTCATCTGAGATTGTTGTCAAATGAAAACCATGCACGATCAAATCGAAACTTCATGCAGAATGTCTTCAAATGTTCATGAAAACAACAATGACGAAATTGAAATTGACACACTTCAAAAAAAAAATTCAGATTCGTAAACTATCTTAGATGCAAGAATCAGAGGAAGTCACGACTGCAACAATCAGCATTGGTAATTGGTTTTAAGTTTGAACGTTCTTTTTGATCTTATCTTTTTATTACTTTGAACTTTTCGGGACTCACACATTCTACTGATAGTAACAATAATAAACCTTTGAGCCAAAGTGATCAAGTGGGCGTGCGTTGGCTACCACTTTTTCTAATGTATCTAAACTTTTTTCTTAAGTATGCGTACATGTATTTTATTATTTCTTCACGAATACATATTTACATATCTCGGTCTATTCGTTCGACCATATTCATTTCGTGTAAAATGTACACCAAATAAATATGGTCGAATGAATCGACGGAAATATCTTGGTTCAGCTTTAATGATGTGTTTGTGTCCTTATCTTAACTAGTCTGTTTCCATACTTATCCACTATTCCATAAACTAGTATTCCATTCTATCTTCATATTTTTACTACACAAGTACACACGCAAACATATGTGTAAATATACACACATACAAACACATGCTAATTAAATTAAACACATGTTAGTTGCATTATCCCGACATTAGGATTATTGGGAGCTTCAGATACATGTTCTCATGATGGATGTTATTCTCACATCGTTTCGGCCGATGTAACCTCCGACCTTCGTTAGGCGCTTCATGTCGAACTCGAGAATCTTTACGTCGAACTCGGGAATCTGTATGGATTTTCGAACGGAACCCTTTAATTAATCGTAGGGTGTAGGTTGCTTTCATTCAGTCATGACCGGGTAGATATTATAAGTAATTCATGATTGCATTTTTAGTATTGCTCGTACCACAACTAATTATCTACATCCACGTATCAAAAACCTACTGCTAAAATTCCACACTCCCTCAACTTTCCTAGCGAATGCCCCTTTAGATATAAGATAGGCATTATTAAAAACTCATTAACTCGTGCCAAATTAATTTCCTCATCTCCAACTATTTTCCAACTCAACAATATCAAACAAAATCTAATAAATAATGGCTACCCTAACTATATTATTGACTAAGAATTTAGACAGTTCAGAAATAATCCCCACGACAATATTAATAAATCCAACCTCCACCTTACACATTTATAAAATTATTCTTCCGTAACCTATTTCATCATTATTATAAAATTGATTAACAGGTATTAAACATATTATAAATAAAAAGTACTTCTTACTGATCCAAATAAAAAATAAAACTTATCATTTACTATAGTAAATTAAAAAACCGTTAACCTTATTATTAAAAATAATTCTCCCTACTCGACCAGAGTTTTAGATGGGACGAACCTCGTATATGAGTTCAAATGGCCATTGCGATATTGTGTTTCTGACAGCGGAAAAGAGGTATACGTTGGCTTGACTACTACAACTTTATCGAGGAGGTATACAATGCATTTATCCCCTACAAGCGCCATAGTTCAGCACCTTACTAATCAGCATTCCTACCCCCGCTCCCAATTTCGAAAACTATTCAGGGTGGGCAAAAATAAGGGTCCTATTTTTTAAAATTCATAACTTTTTTATTTATTGATTTTTTATTTTTTATTTTTTAGAATAAGTAAAGGACCCCTTCCGAAGCAAGCATGAGCCGTATTAGCCCTAAGGAACGTACCCTCATTTAGAAAACATTATTTTTGCTTAAAAAACTCAAAACAGTGTAAAAAACAATACTTTAGTTTTTGTAAGTTTTAAGAAGTGTTTTTCGGCTAAAATTTGTTTTGTTTATTTCAAAAAATCTCGAAAGGGTCAGTCTACACACACATAAAGTTTGGTGAGTTTAACTTTTATTTTGTGGAAGTTATTCAAATTCAAGTTATTCAAATTTAAAGATAGGACCCTTATTTTGGCCCACCCTTACTTCAATATTAGAACATACCAATAATAAACAAAAACTCTATATATTAGAAGCCTTATATATCACAACCCCCCCAAAAAAAACAGCAATTAACAACATTTACTTTACCACTAGTTATATAATCCTAAAATGTTCATAGTTCTTATTTTAGTTCCGTATAAATGATATAATTCCCGCCAAAACTACCTATTTATATGAACATTAACAGTATGGTCTTTATCTGACTCCACTTAAGATGGACGCGGATGGGCCTGAAAGTACTTGGGACACCTACAGATTCATCGGCCAATTCTCCACCGACACAAAGACCCTGATTCGGCAAATGGAAAGGATCCACACAAGGATATCCAGCCATACGTTATCTGTCATATTCAACAGCATTTGTATTACAGAGAAAATATACACCCCATATATATATATATATATATATATATATATATATATATATATATATATATATATATGCTACATACTTGCGTACAGCTACAGATATACATACACACATGTCGATACACACACTTACACACACTTTGTCGTGCAAAGAACATAACAAATGGCGGTTCCCGGGATCGAACCCCTTATCTTTTGTCGACGACTTAGACTGTTGTAAATATCTCTGAGACACTTTTTTTGAGTTTCCCTTAATGTTTTCTTTTTTTTTCTTTTTTGTTGTTAAACTAATATAGGATGGAGCTGTTGAGTGAAGATATAGAACGTGTGGAAGAGAGAGAGAGAAAGGAAAAGAGAGAAAGAGAGAGGCTGTTGTTTTTTTATATAAAAGGGGTAAGGGTTATCTCCCTTGTTTGACATGTTATAAATTTAGAGTTATCTCTCTTGATGTTTTTTGTCAAATATTATTGTCGGCCATATTGTATTTTCTTTCAAAATGGCTACATTTTATTCCCTATTCATCGTTTATGTTTCAACTTGTTATAACTAACTTATTCAATCTTATTTCTTGCTAAATCATGTCGTTCAATTGCTTATACGGCCTATTTCTAGGATGATTTAAGTACTAGCGATCGAAACTACGACGAACCGCAGTATCATACTAGCTCGGAGTGATTTGGTCCTTTCCGTGGTCTATGTGAAACTGATCCTCTGCAAAGCATCCACTCTAAATGTATCTAGAGATAATGTTTGTCTTGTCCTGCATATATTCATATCAAACAACCTGCTGACTCTTTCTTCACTCCTAATCCGGGTAGAGAGGCTAACCGATGCTATGACTTAACATAGGGCAACCCGTGATTTTGTCCGACACTGCTTATCAAGTATATTCACAGGGGTTTTTTTTAGTCACCGAAGGCTTTTCGAGAATAAGGGCCAATGAGATTGTTAGTTGGCGATGAGTAATACCTTGAGAGGATTGGAACGATATGAATGTTAACACTGGACTTAAAAACGACAATCTCGATATCTGAAGGTCATTTCTCTATCCTCAACCTGGGGAGCCGGTGGATGGGATTCATTATCTTCACAAGTACTTGAAGTACTGTAAAAATCATTAACAGTTTCCATAATCAAACGGAAAAAATATTGGGAGTAATTTCGAAACCGATTTCACTGTAAATAATGTAAGCCTTAAACTATTAATTTACTAAAAAGAGACAAGGAGAGAGAGAGAGAGTGTGAGAATTGGTGGAAGGGTAGGAGAGATAGAAATTTATATATATATATATATATATATATATATATATATATGCATGTTTGATTAAACAGGAGTGACAACTTCTGCTTATTCAGCTTTTGATCCGTTTTTTCTAGTCTTCGTACGACGGATTTGATGTTATAATCCAAGGAGTGTAAGAAATCTCTGTATTTTGTGCGAACGTTTTCGACCGACATCGGTCGTCGTCAGGCGGTTGCAAAATGAAATAAATTGGTGAATCTATCAAGATGTCGGTTGAAAACGTTCGCACAAAAACACAGAAACTTCCGCGTTTCATCCCCGTTGGGAATCGTCAGCTCTGCTAAGCTTCTCTCCCACTAACCTGCCACACACCCACACACACACACACACACACACACACACACACACATACATATATATATATATATATATATATATATATATATATATATATACACACACATATATATATATATATATATATATATATATATATATATATCCATCTCTCTTACTCCTCCACCAATAACTCTCTTCTTCTTTCCTTTTGTTAAATTACTAGTTTATTAACTCCATTTACTATTAATTCATACATATATATATATATATATATATATATATATATATATATATATATATATATATATATATATATATATATATATATATATATATATATATATATATATATATATACAGTACCGTCCTAAATTAAGGAACACAAATAAAATCTTCCTAATCTCCAATAAATTATATTTTAATATTTGTGAAAATTTCACTACATATGTAAATTATGTAGTTGAACTTTTACCGAGATTTTCAGATGAATTAGAATAACATTATTAAAGTTATCCACATTTTTCAAGTGTCTAAAATTAAGGATCATTAAGGAAAAATAATTGTTTAAAGTTTAAAACAGTAGGGTTTTTTATATAAAAGGATGAAAATAAATATTCTAAACTTTAATTATCATCACTGCTGCAAGTTACGCAATATAAATCATGTCAAGAAGAAATAAAATTGATTTAAGCGACAAAGCAAAAATCGTCAAATTAATAAAGGAAAAGTTGACACTAGAAGAAATCGGAAAACGTGTTAAACGTTCAAAAAGTGTTGTAAGCCGAGTTTTCAAACTCTATAAAGAAACTGGAAGGTTAAGTAACACAAAGAAACCTGGTAGACCAAGAAAGACAACGGCAAAAGAGGACAGAGTTATACAACGCATAGTGTTAAAAGACCGTTTCCATACAGCTGGAAAAATTTCTAAACAAATGGAAGGTGTCACTAATGTTTCCCGACAAACTGTGTCCAGATGGTTGCACGAAATAGGTCTTTTGCAAGATCTCCTTGAAAAAAAGCCGCTAATAGGTAAAAAAGTAGCTAGATTGGCGTTCGGAAAAAAGCATGTTATATGGTCAGAAGAAAATTGGAAAAACATTTATTTCAGTGACGAATCGAAATTAAATGTACTTGGCAGTGATGGAAAACAATTTGTAAGAAGAAGAAAAGGCGGAAGTTTGGATCCTAGCTGCATCAAAAGAACTGTTTAATTTGGTGGAGGTAGCGTGATAGTTTTCGGCATAATATAATGGCAGGGTACATCACCACTTGTACGCGTAAAAACTAGAGTAAATGCCACTGTATACAAGAATCTTTTAGAACAGTATGTTTTGCCAGTGCTGCATAATTCTGGTATCGAAAAGCCTGTTTTTATGCAGGATAATGCTTCCTGCCATAAGGCAAAGCGGGTCATGACTTATCTGGCTGATCAAGAAGTAGAGGTAATGGACTGGCCTGGTCAGAGTCCTGACATGAACTTCATAGAAATCTTATGGAAGACTTTAAGAAAGAATGTTATGGCAAAGAATCCGGAAAACATCGAAAACTTGTGGCTGAAACTGAAAGATGAATGGGGCAAGATAACTGTGGCCCAATATAAAGATTTAGTGAAATCCTGCAGTCGTAGATGCGCAGCAGTTATTGAAAACAAAGGTAGAAGTACCAAATATTAAATCTCTTTTGCATTTTTAATATGATTTAGTAAAAATGATATTTTGTTCCTTTATTTTAGACACTTGAAATCTGTAAAATGGTGGATAACTTTAAAAACATTATTTTTATTCATCTGAAAATCTCGGTAAAAGTCCAATTACATAATGTGTATATTCAGTGAAATTTTCACGAAAATTAATATATAATTTTGTTTAGATTCAGAAGTTTTAATTTTTGTTCCTTAATGTTGGACGGTAATATATATATATATATATATATATATATATATATATATATATATAATATGTAAACATTTGTAAAATGTTATGTTCAACATTTATTTATTATTTTGTTATTTTATCATTTTATGTTATTTATGTTATTTTATCATTTTATAATTTTGTATAACGCGTTTCAAGCCGTGGTCCGCTCTCATCAGATATGTAAATCCATTTGAAGAAATGTCTTTCGATTTGAAAGCGTCTTGTTTCATTTCAGGAAATGTGCTATTGTTTAGCGTTTTGGCGCATGTGTGGGTTTGCGGGTGTGTGTGTACGTGTTTTGATAATTTTATATCTTTTATTTTTCCTTTTTTCCTGCTTCTCCTGGTCAAAGTCGTGTGTGTTTATTAAGTACGTGTTATTTTGATCTTTATTTTATCGGTCATCTCCATTTCTTGGAGTGCGTAGATTTTCTTTTGAAATTCATTACCTTTTATTGCCTAGTCTCTCTCTCTCTCTCTCTCTCTCTCTCTCTCTCTACATATATATATATATATATATATATATATATATATATATATATATATATATATGAATTAATAGTAAATAGAGTTAATTTCTTGCTTTTCAGGACGTTGCTCTAAGCGTATCTATACATAGACACCGTATATGCCGGGAATTTTAGGTTCAAGTCTTTCCAAGGACATTCCAACGAATTAAGATTAAAGTTTCGGTATGCAAAGCCGATATCCGCTTCCCTTGGCATCACCCAGTCAACAGCTTATTTCGTTCACGGGGCGGGTACGCATGCGGAGTAATACACACGTATGTATATACGCATGTATGTGTAGAGGCGCGCGGGCGTGTGCGTTTGGATGTGCGCGCATTTTGCACGGTCGAGAGACAAGACGGCGAAGAGGCTCGCGAACAACAACAAAAAAAGAAAACGCGTTTTTGCGGCGCATGCGTGATCCACACGAACACAGGATTCACGCGCAAGCGTGAGTGTGTTTGAGACTCAAATGAAAGCGATTATTGTATGACCGATTTTCGCAGAAAGCGTCTTATTTTCGACGGTGCGCGCGGAAATTCGTCGTTCCATCGAGTTCAAAGTTATTTCAGGACGGTAAATATGAATATCTGCGCAGTCTCCGTGGAAATCCAGAAAAAGTTAAATTAGTACGAAACACTTTCCGGTCGTTGTTGGCGGAATTGGGCGGTTATAGTGATGGGGAGAAAGAGTTAAGAGGAGATGACTCGAAGTTGGATTTAAAAATCAGGATCCCAAATTATCCCCCACCCCGCTCTCCCCCTCTTTCAATACCTCTCTTTCTTTCCCTCCCTCCCCACCCACCTCTCTCTCTCTCTCTCTCTCTCTATCTATATATATATATATATATATATATATATATATATATATATATATATATAGAGAGAGAGAGAGAGAGAGAGAGAGAGAGAGAGAGAGAGAGAGATTTGTTCACTTAGAAGTTAGTTTATTGAGTGAAGACCGGGATTAGACCAATAAAAATAAGCTCGATGATTCTCAATTACAGGGTACAGAGCATTTATATGTGATTTTTTGAAGGCTTACCAAAACATTCCGTTCAGGAGGTCATTCATCACCACAGAAGACTTTCTTTCAAAGTTTATTTATTTATCATATATATCAAATTAAAGAGTTTCTTCCTACACGTGTTTCACTACCAAGCAGGTCCTTGCTTGGCAGATCATCAGGGGAATTAAGTACTTGGAGTAAGAGTTTCAACAACTGACAATATATATATATATATATATATATATATATATATGCATTTATTACCCAACTACGAATGTCCATGTGTACACATATACATAATGATATATGTAGCTAAACGTTCAGGCTAACATGTTTAACGTCACATTATAATGTACGAATTGCGGTTCAAGAAGTCAGACTTTTAACAAAACGGCTGGATTTCGATCTTAGCACTTGCCTCAAAAAGCTCACTGTTATCAATCGAAATATTCATTCTGTATATATATATATATATATATATATATATATATATATATGTGTGTGTGTGTGTGTGTGTTCGGGTGTGGTATGTGGTCGGTCTAATGGATTATGTCGCGAACTATATACTCGAGTCTATTTTAGTAATTTACGCAGTAGTGCTTTTCTAAACGGTAGGTGTAAAATAGTAACTTTCCCTTTGATATAACTTGATAGAATATAAAATGCAAAATATATATATATATACATATATATATATATATATATATATATATATATATATATATATATATATATATATATATATAATACATATTATTTATTTAAGATACATTAATAACAGTCTCACGCGCAGCTTTCAAAATACATTTAGTTTTAAACTTACAAATCTAGATTAAGATCAATATTTTTCGTTTGATAAAATAGAGCATGCTTATATATATTTAGTTTGAAAGTATTAAATGATGTATTTTTAAAATGCTGGATTTCAATGAAATGAACTCTGAAACAATCGTAAATTGAATTTGTATGACATTTTCTTTCCTGTATTTAGCTTAAATTCTATTTTAAACCATATATATATATATATATATATATATATATATATATATATATATATATATATATATATATATATATATATATATGGTAATCCAGGTAAAGTAAAAATTCACAGGATAGAAATCCAAAGAATTTCAACCGGTTTTATAAAGAGTGCTCAATATAAAATAGAGCTTTTATATATGATTTTTTTAAATTTATACAGACATGTACATAATCTGCGACACTTGCATGTCGATGTTATCGATCAACATCTGTTAGAAACTGAGATTTCATCAGACAGAAAAGAAAATCTGGCTCTTATTTTAGATAATATTTGGAACAAATATCAACATTTCTAAATTTGACTTGAGGTAAGGACAAGATATTCTGTCCACCTGGTGAGATCTCAGTTTCTAACAGCTGTTGATCGAAAACATCGACATGCCAGTATCACGGTTATATAATGTCTGTTTTAATAACAATGATTATATATATATATATATATATATATATATATATAAATATATATATATATAAATATATATATATATATATATATATATGTGTGTGTGTGTGTGTGAGGGGTGTGTGTGTGTGTGTGTATCGAGGCAGCATTTTTTCTCTAAAGCACGTATTATTAAAAATAACTGACAACTCGTGTCTGGATATTTTTGTATGAATCCTTTCCATTTTCCGGATTAAAGTCCTAATCTCGGATGAGAATTGGCTGATGAATCTGCCGTAATTTTCTTTTAGGTCCAAAGTACTTTCTGACCCATCTGGGTCCATCTTCAGTGGGAATAATGTCAATCACCTGGAGTGAATGTATAGTTAATTTTGGCGGGAAAATTTAAATACGAAACTATATTTATTTAGTATCATAAACATTTAAGTATATTAGTACTAGTTTTAAAATTAACCCTGTTAATAACCGGTTTCACCATAATTATAAAACAGATGAACAGGTTCTAAAAAATATTATTCATAAAAACGTACTCCCCACCGACCCAAATAAAAAGTTAAACTAATAATTTACAACAATAAAACTAAAACCACTAATCTTATAATTACAAATAACTCTTCACCCTCGATTAGAGTTTTGGATAGAACGGGCCTGGTATACGAGTTTAAATGTCCATTGGAAGACTGTGTCTCTGACAATCAGGATAAAAACGTATACATTGGCTCGACTACCACGACTCTGTCCAGGAGGTTGACCATGCATCTATCGGATAATAGTGCCATAGCCAGAAACCTTATTAACGAACATTCCTGTCCCCGAAAACTTCTTGTAGACAACACTAAAATCTTAGAACACAATACTAATATACAAAAACTCCATATACTTGAAGCTTTACACATCAAAACAAAACAAAAAATCAGTGATTAACAGGATTAATTTTAACACTGGTACTAATATATTTAAATGTTTATAATACTAAATAAATATAGTTTCGTATTTAAATTTTCCACCAACAAAAAACTCACTCCAGATCTTTACCTGATTGACATTATTCCACTGAAGATGGACCCAGATTGGTCAGAAAGTACTTTGGACCTAAAAGAAAATTACGGCAGATTCATCAGCCAATTCTCATCCGAGATTAGGACTTTAATCCGGAAAATTGAAAGGATTCATACAAAAATATCGGGACACGAGTTGTCGGTTATTTATATATATATATATATATATATATATATATATATATATATATATATATATATATATATATATATATATATATATATATATTCGGGAACCATTCCCTTCTTCAAGCCTTCTATGAAGTGTGAAAATTAAAATAAAAAAGCGAAAATTCCGTGGTATTCAACCAAACGTTAATCAATATATATATATATATATATATATATATATATATATATAAATAATAACAAATATTATATATATATATATATATATATATATATATATATATATATATATATAATATTAAATTATAATTTTTAATATGTTACCTACGTACGACGTCGTTTGAAGTTTACGGCTCTCATCAGAGCAGGGAAATAACAATCTCAGACGGTCATAGGGACACCTTGAATCTGTAAGCGTTCACTTAGTCCCTTAGGCAACGAGTAAAAGCGGCGAGTGTAAACATAAAGACATTCGATAGGACTCAACGGCAGAGCCGGAGTCTTTTACTTGGACTTCAGGTAGATATCTATTTTTAATCTCTCTAGCAGTGCTCTTACTTCAATTATACTTAAAGCGGCTTCTAATAATATTAAATTATATTTATTTGTTATTTTACCATATGAACGATGTCGTTTCCAGCTTACGGCTCTCATTACCACAGGGAAATTACAATCTTAGATGGTCACAGGGCGCGAACTCGGTTCACAGAGACATCTTGAATCTGTAAACGGTCCATTAGTTCGTTAGGCCACGAGAGATTGCAACCTGATAACGAAGAAATGAAGTCATATTTAACATGCTTAAAATATAGGTGTTAATATACTTTTAATATTTCGGACAGACCTCTGTCCTTTATAAAAAAAGTTTCATTATTTAAACATAAATGCAAATGTTATAAATAACTGCACATGTGTTGGATATTTTTAATTAATACAACATTTTTTAGTAAAGAGCTATTTTCCGAAATATTAAACTTATATAAACACCTCATAATTTACATAGTTTTATGTTTCCCATGACGCTATAGTTGTTATTCTGTTTATGATAAAACAAAATCCGTATAATTTTGATTATTCGGACTACTGTTCTCATCTTGAGTGTTATCATCACAGCGTTTCGGCCGCTGTAACCTCAGGCCTTCTTCAGTTGTATATGTTCGAACTTTGGAATATTTCTGTCGAACTCGGGAATCCGGACGGAATTTCAAACGGAACCCTTTTTTTAATCCACGAGGTAGCATGCTCTCGTTCCGTCAGCCATGACTGGGAGAAGTATTCATAAATATTCCCGAGTTCGAAAAGATACATCTTAAGAAGGCCGGAGGTTACAGCGACCGAAATGTTCTGATGATAACACTCAAGATGAGAACAGTAGTCCGAATGATGGAAATTGTACAAATTAGCAATCCTCGTCTAAGAAAAATTTAGAAACGAAACCAAATCCATTCTAAACTTATTTGAATATAATCGATACACTTTTTTACCTGCCCCCACACTATTTTTTTGTGATTTTCATGTTTTTTTTTCTATACTCATTATTTAAAAATATTCTATATAGTCCCCCTAACGGACATTGTTTTGTTCACGAACTGA
>OY744538.1:25376405-25408905 GCA_963556195.1 Sepiola atlantica
TTTGTGACTTTGTGACCAGGTTAGAATCCTTGAGCCGCAAGTAATTGTCATCTCCTACACTGATGACTGCGTAATCAAGAAACACTAGTGTATGTAGGTTAAAAATATTTCATACACACACACACACACACACATATATATATATATATATATATATATATATATATATATATATATATATACTTAAATGTTTATGATACTAAATAAATATAGTTTCGTATTTAAATTTTCCCGCCAAAATTAACTATAAACTCACTCCAGGTCTTTACCTGATTGACATTATTCCCACTGAAGATAGACCCAGATGGGTCAGAAAGTACTCTGGATCTAAAAGAAAATTACGGCAGATTCATCAGCCAATTCTCATCCGAGACTAGGACTTTAATCCGGAAAATGGAAAGGATTCATACAAAAATATCCAGACACGAGTTGTCGGTTATTTTTAATAATACGTGCCTTAATGAAAAAATGCTGCCTCGACACACACACACCCACACACACGCACACACACACACACACACACATACATACATACATACATACATACATACATATATATATATATATATATATATATATATATATATATATTTCCTTCAGTCTTTGCCGCAGCTACCTGTTCAAATATTCCAGCCTCCTTCTTCCCCACCCCTCCACTCACTCACTCACTGCCATCCACATTATTCCAGCTCATTCCCCCACCTTTTTCTCTTACAACCAGCCACAGTATCCCTGCTCACCCCCACCTTTCCACTCTTCTCAACTCAGTTTCATAAACATTTACTTTCATTCCTCATTACTGACTCCACTAAGTCCGGACGTCAGCCCTACTGTTTTCTATGTAGTGGCTACTACTTTCCTCCCTTCTTCCCATAATGTCAACCCTATATGTGCACGTACTTGCATGACATTTTTCTTTATTTTACCATCCTGATGAAGTCTTATGAATAAAGACGAAACGTTGATGTACACATAAAAAACATCCCTTTTTGGTTTTCCTTTTTCATTTTCCCATTACGTCGGATTACCTTCATCCTTCTTTTCCTATATATATATATATATATATATATATATATATATATATATATATATATATATATATATATGGTGACGCAATGGCTTCATTTCGAAACGGCACTTGGCTTCACAAGAAGAGACTGCCATAGGAGCTGAGCTCATCAGAAATATTTTCTTTTGACATATTCCGTCGCAGACGATCGAGAATGAAAGGACGAAAGAGGCATGTTGATTGGAATGAGACAAACTGTCTACACAGTTCCGGGTTTCTTTTTATTATTGGTAACTGATGCAAAGATGGATTCTTCACGTGTGCCAAATCTTAGAAGCAATTATATTTACGGCATCGTCTCAAGTAAAAACCGATAGAGGTGGTGGGGGATGAAAAAATCAAATTTACGCACGTACTGCCAGATTGGTAACTTTTCTTATAAGATATTACATCATTGATGGCAAATGCTCTCATCCTGCATGATATATTAATATATACATGAAGCAAAGTTTTCATTTTATGTGAGTTTGTTCTCAGAGATCCCGGGGACCCTTTATTGGGGGCGGGGGGGGGGGGGGGCTAACGTTTGGTTTCTTTATGAGATACGTAGATACACGAGTGTTTATTTAATGTTGTTCTTTTACAATCATTGAGTAATTTAATATGTTATAGTTTATTTTGCTTTTGGTTTTTACTTGGGTTTGCTTAATTCCATGACCAGAATTGATCTGGTCTGGTAGAGTATCTAGCTTTGTGTTGTTATTTGGTGTGACATCACTAGGAGAAAGTGCACCGTTCCTCTTTATGATCCAGTGTATAATCATTCGGGTGAGATCTTATTTGGGCGTCGAATTCTATGTCATTTTGAATATTTGGTCAGACTTTATTCGTAGGGTAACGCATATTTATTGGGCTTACTTTCGACAGACTCGTAACTCTCGATTTCCTCATTTTGTTATTTAGTCTTCCCATACTATTTTGTTTTTTAGTCTTCCCATACTATTTTGTTTTTTAGTCTTCCCATACTATTTTGTTTTTTAGTCTTCCCATACTATTTTGTTTTTTAGTCTTCCCATACTATTTTGTTTTTTAGTCTTCCCATACTATTTTGTTTTTTAGTCTTCCCATACTATTTTGTTTTTTAGTCTTCCCATACTATTTTGTTTTTTAGTCTTCCCATACTATTTTGTTTTTTAGTCTTCCCATACTATTTTGTTTTTTAGTCTTCCCATACTATTTTGTTTTTTAGTCTTCCCATACTATTTTGTTTTTTAGTCTTCCCATACTATTTTGTTTTTTAGTCTTCCCATACTATTTTGTTTTTTAGTCTTCCCATACTATTTTGTTTTTTAGTCTTCCCATACTATTTTGTTCTTTAGTCTTCCCATACTATTTTGTTTTTTAGTCTTCCCATACTATGAGCGATTTTTTATGACAAAGGGGAAAAGGGGGAATAATTGACTTTTTCTGAGACGGAATCTATCCTCCAACTTATCCCTGGACAGTTTTTGACCTTGAAGTAGTATTTTTGTTAGCTCCTTACATCAAGTGGCTTCATGCCTTGCCTGGAGCAATTCCCATAATAATAAGTTGCCCTGACAAACCCCTGTACAGAGAGACCGAAGACGCCCGATAATAGTGTCGAGTATTTATTTACTCCTCTCCAGGAGTTAGGCACAAGGCCAGTGTTTTTATCTTACTCCCACAAATAAGATGTGGCCCAAGGTCGGGTCGGGAAAGTGGGGTTTGAAAAGTCAGCGCCCGAGAGGTGAGCACTCTGGCCATTAAAAATTGCCTGGGCAGCCCCGTCGGCATTCCCCGGTAGGGGCGCCTCAGACAGTAAGCAATAAACTTACTCCTTCCCAAAGAGGGGAGGCGAAGCATGGGAGGGTGGACCTCCTAGAACTGCACAGGACAGACTCATAGACCGGCGTAAATCAAACCCCAAAGGCCAAGACGATACCAATCTATGGGATGCCGTATCCATCGGAACAGATACTACACTTTGATCTTACGCAGAATGGTTTATTTTAATATTTATTTATTTAATACTTTTATTCACCTAAAATTTTAGTATTTTATATTCATTTATTTTCTACTTTCATTCACCCAAAATCTTGTTTTTCAAACTCATTTCTTTACTACTTTTATTCACCCAAAATGATGTATTTTAATATTTATTTATTTAATACTTATATTCACCTTAAATTTTGGTATTTTATATTTATTTCTTTACTATTTTCATTCACCAAAAATGTTCCATTTTCTATTCATTTATTTAATACTTTTATTGACCCAAAATGTTGTATTTTACATTCATTTATTTAGTAGTTTTTTTCACCCAAAATGTTCTATTTTATACTCATTTATTTACAACATTTTGCACCCTAAATGTTGTATTTTACATTCATTTATTTAGTAGCTTTTTTCACCCAAAATGTTCTATTTTATACTCATTTATTTACTACATATGCACCCAAAATGTTGTATTATATATTCATTTATTTAGTACTTTCATTCACCTAAAATGTTCTATTTTATACTCATTTATTTTATACTTTTATTCACTCAAAATTATGTATTTCATATTTATTTATTCACTACTTATATTCACCCAAACAAGGCATATTCCCTCTGAGACATAATTACATAGGCACATTTTTTTTTTAGATGCGTGCATACATTTAGGTTGTGCGCCAACCTCAACTCGCACCTTCACTCTCCGAAAAAAACTATATAAATGAGTTAGATACAAAAAAAAAAAAATAATAGAAAAAAGAATTGCTCTACATTAAATTTTGAGTTGTATAAGGTAATACATTTTACAAGGACTTGTGCGCTCGCGTTACCGTCAATAATATATGTGCGTGCTTGATGAAATCCCAAACGATTTAACGTATCATTATGAATTAGGGTGAGTATTGATTTACTCCTCTCCAGGAGTTAGGCACAAGGCCAGTTTTTATCTTAATCCCACAAGTAAGATGTGACCCAAGGTCGGGTCGGGAAAGTGGGGTTTAAAAATTGCCTGGGCAGTCCCGTCGGCATTCCCCGGTAGGGGCGTCTCAGGCAGTAAGCAATAAACCCACTCCTCCTCAAAGAGGGGAGGCGAAGCCTGGGAGGGTGGACCTCCCAGAACTGCACAGGACAGACCCATAGACCGGCGTAAATCAAGCCCTGAAGGCCAAGACAATACAAGTCTATGGGGTGCAGCATCCATCGGAACAGATACTACACTTTGATCTTAGCCAAAAGGGTGAGTAACGTTAACACATTATCTATATTTTTGGTTAACTTTACCATTTAAGGGGGGAGGTCATCGAAACCGTACCATACACTCCAAATGAAAAAAAAAAATTAACATTTAAAATAAATGCTATATTTATTTCTTATACTTGTACCAGGTAAAAAAGGGTAAAGGTCGCATAGCCTGGACGCGCACGAGTGTCGTTGCCGACATCGCACGCTGCCCAAGGCCGTAGCGGCGGTGATTTGTTAAGAATCACCGCGTCTAGGGCACTGCATATGGAAGGCGGAGCCTATCCCTCTTCTTCCGCTGCCTTGAACCTTCGTTGAGTGTTAGTCAGGTACCCATTTACTGCTGGGTGGACAGACCCGAAAATTCGCATGCCGTGAGTGGGATCGAACACGGGTCGTCCAATTCAAAGACAAGTGCTATAACCACTCGTCCACAAGCTAACCATTCTATTACTTATAAATATAATTATCTGTGTATGCATGTATGTATGTATCTATCTATCTATCTATCTATCTATCTATCTATCTATCTATCTCAGTTCGTTCCTATCTATCTATTAATCTATCTATCTATCTATCTATCTATCTATCTATCTATCTATCTATCTATCTATCTACTTATCCCTTGGTGTAGGACTGTTGCGTTTTACTCCTCGCATTATTGTCTGTGTCAATTTTCATCTATGTACACTATATTAGAAGTGTAACGTTACTAGCATTCCCCGTTTTTACAGCGCTAGTGTATGTAGGAATAGAGGGAAGGGCGGACCACCCAAGGACGGCCAAATAGACTCTCCAGATCTTCCGTGTTATTTTTTGTTTGTTTTTCTCTCTGGCTGGGCGAGGTAAGTGACTCGGTTAGTAGGGGTGCGGGGCGGCAGAGTCTGATAATCAAAATAGTTTTGTTGATCACACGGGAACAATCGGTCGAATGGCTATTTATAATAGTCTTTATCACTGTTCTCGGCTTCATCCCGCCAGGATAGGGGTGTGGCGCGGAGTCGAAAAGTGGCGAGAAGAATTGTCTAGACCTATAAACAATTCGATTGTACAACTCTTTGATCGATGGTATTCACGTATTCATTTTTAGTATCAACGTTTAAGTCTTAAACGGGACACAAGAGGCCGCAGTCTATTATTATGATTGAGTGTTCACTAGTTGACGTATACGTCAATGCTATCATTGTTCACTAGTTGAGCCATTTATTTCCTTCTAACGGCAAGAAGATTAGACACAAGGTCGGGAAGTGGAATTTAAAATCAGCGCCCTAGATGAAGAGCACTCTGACCGAAAAAGAATACATGGGCAGCCTCGTGACGTATATGTCTATGCTGTCACTGTTCACTAGTTCACGTATGTGCCTATGATGTCATTGTTTACTAGTTCACGTATGTGTCTATGATGTCATTGTTTACTAGTTCACGTATGTGTCTATGATGTCATTGTTTACTAGTTCACGTATGTGTCTATGATGTCATTGTTTACTAGTTCACGTATGTGTCTATGATGTCATTGTTTACTAGTTCACGTATGTGTCTATGATGTCATTGTTTACTAGTTCACGTAGTTTATGTATGTGTCTATAGTTGTCATTGTTCACTAGTTTACGTATGTGTCTATGATGTCATTGTTCACTATTGGACGTATTTTCTATAATGCTATGATTACCAGTTGACCTCTGTGTCTATGGTGTTCAGCTAACAAAATCTTTTTTCCATAGTCTTACATGATGTTTACCTAAGTTTTTGTTTTTGTAGATCGTTAACTGTACTGAACATTTAAATAAATCTACTAAAAATGAATTTAATAAAAACACATCTTTGAAACAAGTTTTATATATTCGACGTTGCCCTAGTCGGGTTCTTTTTTTAATTTCAGTAAGCCGTTATCTTTCTCCAAAATATGAAGATTTTTAAAAAAATATTATTTTTAGAGTTTAATCTAATAAGTACAGAATTTTTTTGTTAATAACATGATTAATTGAACTAAATTGATAGAAAACTGTAATTTTATTGTTGTTCTTGTTTTCTTAAAGACAACACACGGGACGTTTAGATCTTCAGTCTGAATCTCAACCATCTGCCGTCCTCTACTGGGGTTTATATATCTCGAGACTAAACATGTATATTTCGAGTGGCAGACATTGCTTTAGGAGGTTAATTACTAGTAACGTAAAGCCCCTGAATCTCAAAGAGAAAACTCGCAGAAAACGCAAGTTTTGGCGACTTGTATATTACGATGTTTATATAAATTTAATTATTATATCATATCTATTAAAAATAAATAACAATAAACGTATTAAAATGTTTAAATCCTTTTAAAGTCCATATAATTTTCTGCGGCCTAACATCAGTGCATAGATTTTCCAAAATGAATTATTGGTCAGACTTAATATAACAATCAATAAAATCGGTTGAAAGTGAAAATTGTTTCTTTAAAACATAGTCCCAAAGAAACCAAACTTTTTTTTATCCAAACGGATTTAAGCTTGTAGGAAATAAACTATCGATCACAAAACTCGACAGACTGCTGCTACTTTATTATATAGAATAAGACGATGAAAAATTTAAACTTTATAAATTATTTTTTTTTATTGAGATCCCCCCAGACAAGAAATAAAACGACATGATGTAAGGAACTACACACTAAAAATTGTATATTAATAAAAAAAAGGGGACGACGGTAGAATTACTTCAAGACACACAAAGCCTAAAAGCGATCCCACCACTAGCGTCTAGTCCCCTAAACTCCAAACAGGCTGGCAAAAAAATAAGCCCCTAAGGGGTTACAAGGCTGGTTAACATAAAAAGCTATCCCTAAGTATGAAAATATCATTTAAGAAATGACATAACTTCCATTTGTTTGTAAGATTTTAAATAGAAGAACAAAAAGCGAAGAGTTAGATATAAATAAAAACAGTATACGGACAAGTGCGTGATAAGAGAAAACGTTATATTTCTGTTTTATTTTATATCAAAAAAAGGAATTAGCTGGTGTTTAATTCGGATTATATAAAAATAAAAACAGGAATGTTAACTAAATTTTAAACCACCAATCCAGTGTGTTTTACATTAAAAAGTGACCGTAAATCTAACATTGCCTTCCTGGGATGGCATATCAATCGTGTGTGTGTATATGCATGTATTTTCACTTTTTTAAAATTTTCTTATCTTTCCGTATTTGATGGGGATGGGGCATCCTACCGGATGCCAAATATTCACCGGCTATTTAAGACACTCCAGCCTAGAGATCTTTTTAAAGATTCTAACCGTTTTTTAAGTGCAATTGTTTGTATTTCTGTTGCACTCGGTTCACCGGGTATACTCGCCAGATAGCTTTTGACATTCTTTTTCATTAGTCCTGTTGCTCCTATAATCACTGGGATGATAGAGATTTTCCTGAGTGCGTGTGTGTGGGTATATATATATATATATATATATATATATATATATATATATATATATATATATATATATATATATATATAGTAAGCTATGAAAATATATTTATGGCAATTAAGCTACATAGAGTCTTCCGCGTTTCATCCCTGGGGGAATCTTCAGGCTAAAATGCCCTAGCTCTACTTACGTATCGAGCACTGGTGGAGTAAATATTGAAAATTGATACATAAAAAATTATATCTACTTATAACATTTTATGTGTTTACATGAAATAGTAATATATATATATATTTATGTAAGTGTATGTGTAGGTGTGTGTATGAATATATATATATATATATATATATATATATATTTATATATATATATATTTATATAAGTGTATGTGTAGGTGTGTGTGTGAATATATATATATATATATATATATATATATATATATATATACATGTGTATAGGCGTATATGTGTATTGTATATATATAATATATATATATATAATATATATATATATATATATAATATATATATATATATATAATATATATATATATATATATATATATATATATATATATATATATATATATATATATATATATATATATAGGCACTTGAACATTTTACGACCCACTTATGTTTTAAAAAAGTCCACAATATTACTTACACTTTAAGTGTGAAGATGCTGGGATGGACACACACAAGTCACATGTAAACATTTCTTCATCTTATTGGCTTTATTTTGTTTCCCCTAATACCACCACTTACAACATTGACTTAAATTCTCAGTAGCCCCTTACGTCTAACGTGGCAAATTGCCTTGTTTGGGATGAACTAAGTTATAAAAGAAAAAGTCTCTTTCGGTTGAACAGATCTTCGTTGAATTCCTACATTTTAACGAATTCTACAAGACGTACGCGCCATTGGACAATGAATCACGTGGTTGATTGTTCTACGTTCATGAACAATTCTCTCTCGACGCGGGAAGTGAGAGGGAGAAAAACAAAGAAACGAATATATATTGATGACTAGAATTTGGAAAGACACGAGACGAGATGCCGAAAAATATCGGAAATAGAAAATCGACAAATAAATATTGGGAGAGAGAAAGTGTTCAGGTGTGTATTTTAAGATGGATATTAGTAACTTAAAGAGGAATAAGAACCCATTCAAGGGAAACATATATGTCAGACACTGTCGGCTTCTGATGCTGATGATTGTGTGTATATTAGGCGAGTCGGACTGCTGCGGAAGATTCACGAAGATAGTGCCCCAGGACTGACTGGTCTACATGAAATTGATCGCTGCTATTCGTTTACTCAAGACACCGAGAATAACAAGACTCGGCGGTTGCATGCGAAGTCGGGGAAGGTTTGGCCTAGAACTCACAAAGAAATGGCGCAAAAGCAACATTGCCACGTTCACTCCATTTATTTGCTATTCCGCACCTGACACGTCTTTGCTTACCACACGCAAAGGCAGAGACGACCAGAGGACGACGGATCACGATGCCGACTCTTCCTGGATTTTCTCCAGAACCCTGTTAGCCTGGTAGCTCTGACACTATCACGTTATTAAAACCTCTACTACCGTCAGGAAAGGTTGGACTTATGAGGAGGAGGAGGAGGAGGAGGAGGAGGAGGAGGAGGAGGAGGAGGAGGAGGAGGAGTGTGCTGTTGATAACCATTAGTGAAAAAAGATATTTCGAAGGCGGAGAGACGGGCATTTCCGATTGAACGCTCGGATGGTTTCAGTACAAAATGACGAATGTAAAATATTGAAGAAAAAAAAGAAAACGACGAAGAAATCGAAAATCTCAACAATAAACAAAAATGATAATAATAACAATATGAACAAGCCATGCGTATGGACTCGATGTGGCGAGTGTAAAATGCAATAAATTTGGGGAGTTTGGGGCATTTTTGACCCCCCTTTTGACCCCCTGGGGGCGCGAACCAGAATGTTTCTGGGTCAAGGATGCTCATTTTATATCCAGAACAATTGCCTCTACATTTTGACCAAGTTTCAGAAAAATTGAATGGATGGATCAAACGTTATGGGAGAAAAGGGTCATTTTTTGCCATTTTGGGGGCTTTTGACCCCCTGGGGGCGCGAACCAGATTGTTTCCAAGATCAGCGATACTTTTTATCTATTAGGAACAATTGCCTCCACATTTTGGCCAAGTTTCAGAGAAATTGAATGGATGGATGAAAGGTTATGGGGCAAAAAATGTCATTTTTTGCCATTTTGGGGCTTTTTGACACCCTGGGGGGCTAACCAGATCTTTTTCAAAAATCGGAGAATGTCACTTTCTAACCTGACAAAAGTTACAACTTCATGCAAAATTTCAGAGAAATTCAATGGATGGTTGCGGAGAAAAATCCGGACGGACGGACGGACGGACATGCCTCAAAACATAAGTCCCCCGATTTTATAAATCGGGGGACCAACGATACAGAGAACAGTGAAACGGGAAACATAAAAAGCGAGAAAAAAAACAGGAAGAAAAGTAACTACATTTCAGGTAAAGTTCAGCCGGCTTTGATGGAGAATCAGGATGTCATTCCTGGATGGACAAGAACAAAACAATCAAGGTCAGCAGCAACACCATCAGGAGCAGCATGGGGGCCCAAGACCAAACTAAAACCCGAAGAATATAGGTATACGGAAGAGATTAAACTGAATCCAGTCTTGGGTACGTGGGAAGAGCCCCAGTAGAAAATTATTTCTTTTGTGACCTCAAATGCAAAACGCAATGGTCTAGCTGGCAACTCTCCAACTGGACAGCTTGACCGGGTCAGTATGGTGGTATTAACGTGTAATGCACTCAGTCAGTAGGCAGTCAGCGAATATACCCTCATGAACACACACACACACACACACATTCACGTCCATACACATACTTCGGTTAATGTGTGACACAATAGAGAGTAAGGTAACAAACGTGCTAGCGTATTAATATCGATCGAGAAAAAAGGACTTAGATTAGGGGTTGACAAACTTCTCATTACAACCGGCACATCCAAAAATTAAATGTTATAGGGCCGCAGAGTATATTGACCCAAAATCGTTCATATTTAGAATAGACAAAATAAAAGGCTTCTAATGAAGAAAAAAATGCAATTAATTGTTATCATTTATATTTTTTAAATACTGTAGAATATTTACTAGAAAGACAATGTAACTCAGTTTGAACGTAAAATTTACTGACATTTAGTTGGCCATACATTTTTTTGTGTGTGGGCCACATGCTGCCGGCGGGCCGTAGTTTGCCCTCACCTGATTTAGACAGTTAAAGAAACAAATACAATAACGATTACAAGAGAGAACCAAGCCGCAGAAAAATGTACTTCGCATAAGTATACTTTTTTATTTTAGCGAGAGACAGGGACAGAGAGAGACAGACAAGGGGAGAGGACGAGTGCATGTCCCCCACACATTCTCCGGGGCGATCAAATGCCCTATTATACGTATATCGTTCATTCTGTCGCCTGTTTTTTTCTTTCCATTGTGTAGTCATCTACATATTTTTCCTATCTTATGATGATAGTTACTCATCCTAAAATCAGCTGTTCTTTCCGCAGCCAACATGAGTCAAACAAAAACATCCGACATTTAGACCAGCCTCGTCTGCCACATGACCGTTCATTATTTTGCACTAGAATTTCCTTTCAAAACGACTGAGTAGGGGCAGGTGACTGCAAAATATCGAAAAACAACAAAAAATATATACAAATGCAAACTTCAAGAAAGAGGCAAAATGCCTTAAAAAATCCATGTGTTAAATTCAGATATTTATATTAAAATCAAAATCAAAAATCAAAACAATTTTTTTTTCTTCATCTTGACTATTTTTATCTAGTAATTTCGCTTGATACAACAAGCCTCGTCAGAGCTTCAGACAAATAAAAGGTATTAACCTTTTTTCCCCCGTAATAACCCTTCCTGGTCTTGTAGAAGTGACGGCCGATGTTGTGCGGACTTGACGGTGCAAATGTCTCTTTTAGATTTGAACTTCAATCGCGTATGATCGCTGGTAGGTATAAATTTGGGAAAGTTCATTTTTTAAGCATTTTAAAAATTTTAAACTTCAACAAAGAGGCAAAATGCCTTAAAAAATCCATATTTTTATTAAAATCAAAATGAAAAACCAAAACAATATTTTTTTCTTTCATCTTGACTTTTTTATCTAATAATTTCGCTTGATGCAACAAACCTCGCCAGAGCTTTAGACAAATAAAATGTATTAACCTTATTTCTTTATTCGTAACAATCCTTCATGGTCTTGTAGAGGTGACGTCCGATGTTGTGTGGACTTAACAGTGTACACGTCTCTTTTAGATTTAAATCGCACATATAAATTTGGGAAAGTTAATTTTTTAAAGCATACAACAGATAAAAAATTGTAAATACTGTTTTTGCATTGCATTTTCGGTGATTAAGTGATCCCATCTTTAAAACACATGAAATTGCCTTAACGAATTATTATGTAGATAATAATAATAATAATAATAATAATAATAATAATAATAATAATAATAAGAAGAAGAAGAAGAAGAAGAAGAAGAAGAAGAAGAAGAAGAAAAACAATAATTATTATGATAATGTAAAATAATGATTCCCGCGTCTTGTCAACGGCGAAAAAGACTATAGGAAACGAAGAAGGCCAGGCAAGGGTTAAACTCATAACCCACCAACAATTATCAGAGCGGGAGAGAAAAAATCGCCAATGGTACTCAAAGAAGACATGCAAAAATGGATTTTTTACTAAACGCGAAATGAGTATAAACGCAGGTTGATGAGTTCATCAGATTTAATGAAACGACTAACCTTTCGCGGACAACAAGGGGTAAGGGTCAGGCAAGAAATTACGAGGGTAGAGTTAACGAAAATAAAGCGAAAACGTAAGATCAAAATTAATAGAAAACTGCGTAGTTAAAAATCAAAGGAAAACTGTATTACGCAGTGATAATAGCATTTTAGATGGAAAGAAAAAATGAATGCATAAGGAAAGTTAACGGTCAATCACCAGGAGAGAGAAAGGGGTGCGATACTGGCTGACACGAGAACGATCGGGGGACAGAATCGGGTAGGAATTGATATATGTCCTGATGCAGGCGATTGAAGCAGTTACACTTACCATCCGGACAGGCGAGTTAATCCCGTAGAGAATACGCGCATGGTGACCTCCACAGGTTTTTTTTGGGAATCAAATTGTGAACTCTGAAATTGTTTCGGCAAGGAAGATCATTGACAAGAGTTTAATCGTCGGGTTTTTACTCTATAACTTTCAGTGTAGAATTACTACACAAACCTTTCCGAAAGAAACTAACAAAATATCCCCGATTGATGTCCAAGGGAGATTACTCTACTCGCCGAATCAAAAAAGATACATTTTTGACAAACCATCAGAAACAAATACTCAATCATTTCGCAAGTGTACACGTTCCATCTAAAGGACCCTTTCGAAAAAATCATATCGAATTGAAGAAGGTATAAAAGGACATTTTTTGTAAAAGAAACACATACACAGACATTTTTTTTAGGAACAAAAAGAAATTAATTTTTCACCGGTGTATAAATTAAAAAGAAGAATAAAGATAATAATTTCGTAATCTTGCTGTGACCACGTCTTTTGTGATTTGTTTCCTGTTCTCACATTTCCCGGGTGACAGGATATCGTAACAATAATAATGAAAATAATAACAACAGCAATAATAATGACAATAATAATAACAACAGCAATAATAATAACAACTATTATAATTAGGATAATAATAATAACAACGACAATAATAACAATAATAATAACAACAACAATAATAATAATAATAATAATAATAATAATAATGATGATAGTAATAACAATAATAATGATAATAATAATGATTATAATAACAAAAACCATTATAATAATAATAACAATAACAACAATAACATCAACAACTGTACAATAGCAACAGCAATAATAATAATAATAATAATAATAATAATAATAATAATAATAATAATAATAATAATAATAATAATAATAATAATAGTAATAATAATAATAATAATAATATGATTTCGCTGAGAAAGGGGAATAAAGATAGAAAATGAAACACAGAGTGAGAAAAGCAAAGAAAAAAAAAGCCCCAGCGAAATGCCTTCAAAATGCAGACGACCAACTAAGAATTGGCGCCATTTTGTTGTTTCGTATATAATGGCGTCATTGAATGCTTGTCAATAGAAATGCAGCATCGTTGCATGTAGAATCCGCACTGGCCATTATTCTTTTATCCATTATTATTTTATTTATTTATTAGCACTCGTTTGCTTTCCTTTTCCGCTGTGTACGTTTCTTTGTTTTGCCTACCGTTGTTTATTTGCCTTTATTCCTTTCTTCATGCTAATGCCTTATTTTGAATTAATTTATTGTTTTCTCCTAGTAAATTTCACTTCTTATTGATGTTTCGTTCGTTATGCGTTTCTCTATTTCTATTTCTATTTCCATTTCTATCTACATAATGTTCGCTTATTATAACTTTATGCAACTCGTCACATTAAACTATCTTTAAAAAGCTGGGGGAGATAGCGAAACAACTTTAAAACCAGCGGGTTTGTCGATGAATCAATATGCAACCGCAGCAGTATGACAAATCTACATAGAAAAAGAAATATAATTTGATTTAAGCCATCGTTTAACAAAAATGTAAAGAAAAATGTAGGGAACATATACTCCAAATTAATAGATGCCCCCAACATCGGACAAATCGCACTAAATATTTAATCGAAATACACTTGAAATTAGGTACAGATGCACGGAAAAAATAAACAAAAATAACTAAACTAAATATGTATATAGAAAACTGTAAACATCTAAAAACCCGTATATAACTGAATGCCCTTATAAAGAGATTACATACACTGGCATTATATAGCAAGACACTGTAAGGACAAGATAAAATACAGATTGGGTATATAATAGAGGAAAAAAGCATTACTTTAATCTATTTGACCTCGTCGTACACTAAGACACCGTGAGAAATAAATAAAACAGAGAATGAGTATATATTGGAGGAACAGAAGGCGCTTGGGAAAGAAGGCCTTACACACACAACAAAAATACTATACTGCTTCTGTAGAAGAGAAAATAGCAATTAATTACATAGCCAGCATAGAGAGTTTATTATATGAATATCAGAGCTTATATATGATTGCAGACATTTTAGTAAATTCTTATCAAGCCACACAACACAAACAATTATTCGAAAAAAGTGAATCAAAGAAAATATTAGCAATATAAAAAATAAAGGACAATGACAAAAAGAAAGAACCAGTATCTTTTTTCTTGTCAGCAACAAATATAAATATTGCGGCGCCTAGCCATGTTGATGAATTCCGTTGACTTTCGTCTCAAGGTTCCTATGTTGGCCGTTCCATTGTCGCTTGAAGAGTTGACGTTCATTGCGAGCGTTAATGAAACAGCATATATTTTGTCGCAATTAATGGAATAATAAAATCACCAACAATATATATATATATATATATATATATATATATATATATATATATATATATATATATATATATATTCCACCCGCCCGTTTCATTGATTAAAAAAATGTTTCCTCTGAAATTTATCCTACACTTTTGTTGTACCCGAAATTTACTTTTCTTCTTTATCCCTTCCTCTCTTTACTTCTTACATTTTCATCGTTTCTTTTCTTCTTCATCCCTTCCTCTCTTTACTTCTTACATTTTCATCTTTTCTTTTCTTCTTCATCAGTTCCTCTCTTTACTTCTTACATTTTCATCTTTTCTTTTCTTCTTCATCCCTTCCTCTATACTTTTCTATTGTTGTTGCTGTTTCCTTTCTTTTTTTGGTTTCATTTCTTTTTGTCTTTTCTTCACTATTTCTTCTTTATTTCTTCACACTTTTTTTCTGCCTTTTCTTTCTTCTCATGCTTTCGTTCATTTTTCTATTTCCCCTCATTCTTTCCTTTCTTTTCGCCATTTTCCTTTAATCCATTCATTATATTTCCTTCGTTTTTCTTCTTTTTTTTCTCAACTCAGTCCTCCTTTCTTTCTACTCCTTCGCTTCAATATCTTCTCTGCTTTTATCAAATACTTAGCACAAATCAATACTAATAACCGATTTGTTATTACGTTTGTTTTTTTTCGTTTTCTATTCCATGACACATTTTATATTTATCTTTCTTTGGTTTCTCCAATGTCTTTGTTTCGTTTCATTTCGTTTCGTTTCGTTTCGTTTCTTTTTTGTCTTTTATTCTTTTTTTTTTTTCGTATGTTTCATGTGATCTTTGATGTTCAGATATCTCATTTCATTCTGCATTTCTTTGTTTTTAACATTTTGTTTTTCGCAATCTTTTTATTATATTTGTTTGTTAATTTCTTTGTCATGTCAGCACATTCTATCTGTATGTTCCCATTTCGCTGTCTCCCCACGAGGACAGCGTTAGACATAAAGTCGGTTTTTAATGTAGAGAAAATCTAGCTCCCCCAAAATGAGCTCTCTGGATTGGAGCAAACATTAAAATTACCTCAGTCTTGAATGATTTTTCATTCATTTCAAAATATGGAGTTTTAGTATCATAACAGATACTACACTTTGCTTACTGTCAAAAAGTCAGGGGTTCTCTGAATGCGCTTCTTTTCAATCCACTCTATATTTATACTCATCTGTTTTCTTTTCTTTATTTTTCAAATTAATACTTATCATTTATTCTATTATATTTTCTTTTATTTTCTTTCTTATAAACTAATTTTTCGAAATTTCTTTCTTTTTTCTGACTGACTTTTTTTCCTTTCTTTTTCTTTCTTTTTTCTAACTGTCTTTTTTCCTTTCATTTTTTCTGACTGTCTTTCACTATGTTATTTATTTCTCGTTTTCCTTCATTGTTTCTAACTTTATTCCTTTTACATTGTATTTCGTAATTTCTTCCTCTCATTCTTTCTACATTTTTTTTCTTTTTACTTTCTTTCTTGGCTTTTTACTTCCTTTCTTTCATTCTTTCCTTCTTTCGTTCTTAACGTATTCTTACCTACTTCATCATCAAATCGATCCTGTCTTTCTCTTTTCATCCTTTCTTTATTATTTCTTACTTTTATTCGTCTTAATTCGTTTTCATCCATATTTTCTTCCTCTGTTTTCTTTGTTTTATCTGAATACCCCTTTCGTGTGTCTTTCTTCTTGTTTTTCTTTCTACATTTCTTTCTGCGTTTTTCCGGTTTTTCTTTCTTTTTTTCTTTCTGTTTTAGTTTTTGCCTTTCTGTCAGCTTTTTTCTGTTTTTCTTTCTGCCTTTCTTTTTCTTTTTCTCTCTTTTTTTAATTTCTGCTTTTCTTTCATTTTTCCTTCTGTTTTTCTTTCTGCTTTTTCTTTCTGGTTTTCTTTTTGCCTTTCTGTTCTTTTCTGTTTTTCTTTCTGCTTTTCTTTTTGCTTTTTTGTTCTTTTCTGTTTTTCTTTCTGCTTTTTCTTTCTGCTTTTCTTTTTGCCTTTCTGTTATTTTCTGTTTTTCTTTCTGCTTTTTCTTTCTGCTTTTCTTTTTGCTTTTCTGTTCTTTTCTGTTTTTCTTTCTGCTTTTTCTTTCTGCTTTTCTTTTTGCCTTTCTGTTATTTTCTGTTTTTCTTTCTGCTTTTTCTTTCTGCTTTTCTTTTTGCTTTTCTGTTCTTTTCTGTTTTTCTTTCTGCTTTTTCTTTCTGCTGTTCTTTTTGCCTTTCTGTTCTTTTCTGTTTTTCATTCTGCTTTTCTTTTTGCCTTTCTGTTCTTTTCTGTTTTTCTTTCTGCTTTTTCTTTCTGCTTTTCTTTTTGCTTTTCTGTTATTTTCTGTTTTTCTTTCTGCTTTTTCTTTCTGCTTTTCTTTTTGCTTTTCTGTTCTTTTCTGTTTTTCTTTCTGCTTTTTCTTTCTGCTTTTCTTTTTGCTTTTTTGTTCTTTTCTGTTTTTCTTTCTGCTTTTTCTTTCTGCTTTTCTTTTTGCCTTTCTGTTATTTTCTGTTTTTCTTTCTGCTTTTTCTTTCTGCTTTTCTTTTTGCTTTTCTGTTCTTTTCTGTTTTTCTTTCTGCTTTTTCTTTCTGCTTTTCTTTTTGCCTTTCTGTTATTTTCTGTTTTTCTTTCTGCTTTTTCTTTCTGCTTTTCTTTTTGCTTTTCTGTTCTTTTCTGTTTTTCTTTCTGCTTTTTCTTTCTGCTTTTCTTTTTGCCTTTCTGTTATTTTCTGTTTTTCTTTCTGCTTTTTCTTTCTGCTTTTCTTTTTGCTTTTCTGTTCTTTTCTGTTTTTCTTTCTGCTTTTTCTTTCTGCTTTTCTTTTTGCCTTTCTGTTATTTTCTGTTTTTCTTTCTGCTTTTTCTTTCTGCTTTTCTTTTTGCTTTTCTGTTATTTTCTGTTTTTCTTTCTGCTTTTTCTTTCTGCTGTTCTTTTTGCCTTTCTGTTCTTTTCTGTTTTTCTTTCTGCTTTTCTTTTTGCCTTTCTGTTCTTTTCTGTTTTTCTTTCTGCTTTTTCTTTCTGCTTTTCTTTTTGCTTTTCTGTTATTTTCTGCTTTTCTTTTTGCCTTTCTGTTATTTTCTGTTTTTCTTTCTGCTTTTTCTTTCTGCTTTTCTTTTTGCCTTTCTGTTATTTTCTGTTTTTCTTTCTGCACATCTTTTTGTTATACTTTCGTTTTTTCTTTCTTTTTTCTTTCTGTTTATCTTTCTTGCTTTTTTATTTCTGTTATTTATTTCTGTTTTTTTTTTCAGTTTCTCGTTCGGTTTTTCTTCCTATTTTTCTTCGTTTTTTCTATCTACTTTTCTTTCTGACTTTCTTTCTTTACTTTATCCTGTTTTCTTTTCTGTATTTTTTCTGTTTTTATTTCTGCCTTTCTGTTTTGTATTCTATTTTTTTTTCTGGTTTTCTTTTTTGTTTTTCGTTCTTTTTTTCTGGTTTCTTCTTTTTTTAATTTGCTTTTTCCTTCGGTTTCATTTTTTGCCTTCTTTTCTGTTGTTTCTGTTTTTCTTTCTGTTTTTCTTTTTGTTTCTCTTTCAGTTTTTAGTTCTGTTTTTCTGTCTGATTTTCTTTCCGTTTTTCTTTCTGTTTTTTTTCTTCTGTATTTCGTTCTGCTATTCTCCTTGTTTTCTTTCTGTTTTTCTTTCTGTTTTCCTTTCTGCATTTCTTACTCTTTTTTTGTGTTTTTTCTGCTGTTTTTTTGCTTTTCTTTATGATTTTTTGGTTTTATTCTGTTTTTCTTTCTTCTTTTCGTTCTGCCTTTTTCTCTGTTTTTCTTTTAGTTTTTTTCTCTGTTTTTCTTTTTGTTTCTCTTTTTTTGCTTTTATTTCTGTGTTCTCTCAGCCTTTCTTTCTCTTTTTCTTTCTGTTTTTCTTGTTTTTTTTCTTTTGTACCTTGCTTTCTGTATTTCCGTCTGTTTTTCTTACTGTATTTCTTTCTGTGTTACTTTCTGGTTTTCATTTTGCTTTTTTCTCTGTTTTTCTTTCTGATTTTCTTTCTGTTATTCATTTTGTTATTCTTTCTTTTTTCTTTCTACCATTCTTTCATGTGTTTATTTTCTTTTCTCTTTCTGCATTTTGTTCTGTTTTTCTTTCCGTTCCTCTGTTCTGTTTTTCTGTCTGTTTTCTTTCTTTTTCTTTCTTTCACTTTCTACCTGTTTGCCTTTATACGCACGCTCACTACTTTCTACCTTGATAGATATGCTCTCCCTTTATACGTATGCGCTTTACGTTCTTGCTTTGTTATGTACGTTTTATACCTTCTTGCCTTCATACGTACGTTATTTGCCTTCTTGTCTCGATAGATACTCTCCATTTATACCTATGCTTTCTACGTTATTTCCTTTTTATGTACGCCATCTACCTTCTTGCCTTCATACGTATGCTCTCGTTTCTCCTGCATTTATGTGCGCAATCTCTATCTTCTTGCCTTCATACGTACGCTTTTTTTTCTCCGACTTTGATACGCACAATCTAAACTTTATTGCCTTTTTACGTAGCCTCTCTACTTTCTTGCCTTGATACGTTCGCTTTCTTTTCACTGGCCTTTATACGCACAATCTATACCTTCTTGCCTTTATACGTTCGCTTTCTTTTCTCTGGCTTTTATACGCACAATCAATACATTCCTGCCTTTATACGTACGCTTTCTTTTCTCTGGCCTTTATACGCACAATCTATACCTTCTTACCTTTATACGTACGCTTTCTTTTTACTGGCTTTTATACACACAATCTATTCTTTCTTGCCTTTATACGTACGCTTTCTTTTCTCTGGCCTTTATACGCACAACCTATACCTTCTTGCCTTTATACGTTCGCTTTCTTTTCTCTGGCCTTTATACACACAATGTATACCTCTGGCCTTTATAAGCACAATCTATACCTTCTTGCATTTATACGTTCGCTTTCTGTTCTCTGGCCTTTATACGCACAATCTATACCTTCTTGCCTTAATACGTTCGCTTTCTTTTCTCTGGCTTTTATACACACAATCTATAGCTCTGGCATTTATACGCACAATCTATACCTTCTTGCCTTTTTATACGTTCGGATTCTTTTCTCTACCCTTTATACGCACAATCTATACCTTCTTGCCTTTATACGTCCGTTTTCTTTTCTCTGGCTTTTGTACGCACCATCTATAGCTCTGGTTTTTATACGCACAATCTATACCTTCTTGCCTGTTTATACGTTCGAATTCTTTACTCTACCCTTTATACGCCCAATCTATACCTTCTTGTCTTTTTATACGTTCGGATTCTTTTCTCTACCCTTTATACGCACAATTTATACCTTCTTGCCCTTATACGTTCGCTTTCTTTTCTCTGGCTTTTATACACACAATCTATAGCTTAGGCCTTTATACGCACAATCTATACCTTCTTGTCTTTTCATACGTTCGGATTCTTTTCTTTACTTTTTATACGCACAATCTATACCTTCTTGCCCTTATACGTTCGCTTTCTTTTCTCTGGCTTTTATACACACAATCTATAGCTCTGGCCTTTATACGCACAATCTATACTTTCTTGCCTTTTTATACGTTCGGATTCTTTTCTCTACCCTTTATACGCACAATCTATACCTTCTTGCCTTTATACGTTCGCTTTCTTTTCTCTGGCTTTATACACACAATCTATAGCTCCACCCTTTATACGCACAATCTATACCTTCTTGCCTTTATACGTTCGCTTTCTTTTCTCTACCCTTTATACACACAATCTATCGCTCCACCCTTTATACGCACAATCTATACCTTCTTGCCTTTTTATACGTACGCTTTCCTTCGTAATTGTATTTCCATTTTCGTCCATTCTTCCTTTTCATCCCGATCACCCATTCTCTTTTTCCGCGTTTCTTCTTTTCTTGTCTTTTCTTAACTCATCTTGTTTCGTTTATTTGGTTTTACTTTATTTTTCCTTTCATTTTTTGCTTTCGTTTCTTCCATCTCTTCACATCTGCTCCCACCCCCAATAGATTGTTGCTTAAAATTGATACGCATAACGAAACACAAGTCGAACAAAAAAGTGTTTATTCCATGTTCGGATTTAGCAACTGATTATCTAATTTTCATCTTATTCCAGTTTCGCAATCTTTATTGTATTTTTATCTTCTCAGTGGAAACATTTATCTGTCCACGTTGCTTTTCCCTTGATGCAATTATTATTATTATTATTATTATTATTATTATTATTATTATTATTATTATTATTATTATTATTATTATGTACTCACAAAGAGTTCTCACACAGGTCATCAGTGGTATTCCCTAGAGTCTGAGTGACAATAAGTCTCCTCAGATTTCCAGTATTCTCCACTTGTTTTTGATAGCTACCGCAAATAAACTTGCAGTATCACAACAGCCGTTTACCATTGATTTCTCGCTGGTAAAGACCATTGGTCTTGTTTAGAATTTGGGTGGCAATAATCCTCTCCAACGTCACAGCAGTCTCTGCACTTTCCTTCAGTGGAGGTCTGGTTTGTGCTGTCCCTGCTCGGTCTTCTCACCCTCCTTGACCCTTCTCATCCTCCTTGACTGTTTTGTGTAGTGTCAGCCTAGGCTGGTACCATTATTTTTTTTTACTTTTTAAATTTTTTAACATTTTATTTTTATTTTATTTTTTGGGGGGGGGGGGTCGGGGAGCTGAGGGTATTATTATTATTTACTCACTAGGAGTTATCACACTGGTCGTCGTCAGTGATCGCCCACTGCCGACAACCTGTGGTATTCCCTGGAGTCTGAGTGACAACAAGTCTCCTCAGACTTCCAGTATGCTCCACCTCTTTTCGTTCATCACCGCTGATGACCTTGCGGTAATCGCAACAGCCACCTACCAACGATTTCCCGCTGATATTATTATTATTATTATTATTATTATTATTATTATTATTATTATTATTATTATTCCTCATTCCCTGCTATATACCTCTCTTTCTCTTTCTCTTTTTCTCCTTCTCTCGATATCTCTCTCTCTGTATATCTGTGTTCTTTTAAATCTTATTTTATTTTTCTACAGTTTCTTCTGCACTTTCTATTACTGTATATATCTTCATTTACTTTTTTTTATTTTTGATCTTTCTTTTTCTTCTTCTTCTTCTTCTTCTTCTTTTTCTTCAGAATTTTCGTCTTCATCTTATTTTTATTTTACTTTTTTCTTCTGCTTTTCATTCCAATCCTCATCTTTTTTATTTCTTCGTCCCCTTTTAGTCGTCTTAAAAAGAAACGGTCTCTTAGAGTGCCTATATTCTTATTGTTATTCATCTTCTTCTTCTTCTTCTTCTTTTTATTATTATAACTGTTATTTATTTTTTTGTTCTTGTTGTCTTTGTTGTTTATTTATTTAAAAACAATACATTATGCACAACCGTTTCTATGTGAGTACATTTCTTTTTCATGTGGACAAAACTTCAAACTTGAAACGGTCTCTTAGTGGACCTATATTCTTCTTCTTCTTTGTCTTCTTTTTATTATTATTAATATCATCATCATCATCATCATCATCATCATCATCATCATCATCATCATCATCATTATTATTATTGTTGTCGTCGTCGTCGTCGTCATCATCATCATCATCATCATCATCATCCTTCTTATGATGATGATGATGATGATGATGATGATGATGATGATGATGATGATGATGATGATGATGATGATAACGCCATCGCCTCCTCCGTCGCCAGGGATAAGAATTATCGATTAAATGATTGATGTGATTGGCATGAAGCTATTTTTATAAGAATTTACTGTTTTCCATCAGTAAATTGAATGAGTGCATTTTTGCTAGAGAGCGTGCAGGTTTCTTTGTCCTTTTGTTTTGTTTTTATCAGGATCTAAGTGTGTAAGGAAGCACTTTTACGATCCCAAAAGGGATCGAACCTGGGATTTCCAACGCACAGGGCAAATCTTTGTTTCTTTTTCTTTGCTTTTCTATTCTTCTTCCCAATATTTTAATTACTTTATTTTTTATTATTTTTCTAATATATTTTGTTGATTCATTTTGCTCCATTATTTCTTTCTTTTTCTATTTTTCATTCATCCGTCTATTTCTTCTTCTTCTTCGTCTTTATGGTGCGATGTTTATCGACCCTATTTCGGGAATAGATGGACTCTTCCAGACACTATGAATAGAGTTACGACTAAGTGTTGTGATAGTCGCCGGTGCCATTTGTTTTGTCGACCAGCGAGGGTGACAGACATACCAGTCGAGGTGCCCATCTCGACTATCAGTCCGGCAGGAACTGGGCCATTTCGGTGGCCTTCTATCTGCCCAGTTGAGGTATATTGTCCTGGGTTTTCCTAAGAGGTGCCCACTCCCAGGCCTTGCCTTCCCTCATTGGGGAGGAGTAAGTTTATTGCTTGTTGCCCGAGGCGCTCTGACCGGGGAATGCCGACGGGATTGCCCAGGCTATTTATGATAGGCCAATGTGCTCCTTCTTTAGGGGCGCTGGCTTGATCTCCCCACCTTCCCGACCTTGTGTCACATATTCCTGCGGTGGGAGGGAATTAAATACCGTCGCCGATGCCATTTGTTTTGTTTACCAGCGAGGTTGACAGACATACCAGTCGAGGTTCCGATCTCGACATTCAGTCCGGCAGAAACTGGGCCATTTCGGTGGCCTTTTATCTGTCGGACTGAGGTATTCGATCCTGTGTAGTCCTAGGAAGTGCACACTCACAAGCCTTGCCTATTTTACTTTGGGGTGGAGTAAGTTTATTGCTTACTGTCTGAGGCGTCCCGACCGGTGAATGCCGACGGAGATGCCAAGGCAATTTCTAAAAGGCCACAGTGCTCCTTCTTTAGGGGCGCTGGCTTGACTCTCCAAACCTTGAGCCACCTCTTCTTGCTAGGGGTAGGACGTAAATACCGTCATTGGTGGCAGTCATAGCCACATCATCGGACGCAGACGTTCCGTAATATACTGTATTTCTTTGTTTTTATTTTCATTCTTTTTTCGAGGTCTGTTTAATTCTTGTATTTTCGTTCATTGATTTATTCATTTATTCTTTCTTTCTTTTGTTTCATTCTTTCCATATTGTTTCTTTTCTTTTATATTTCATTTGTTTTTCGTCTTTTTTCTTTCGTTCTGCCTTCATGTATCTTCTTTCTTTCGTTTTTATTTCTTTCTTTCTTTTTATTTCATTTCGACTTTACCTTTTCGTCTTTTTGTTTCATTTTTATTCATTATTTTATTCTTTACTTTATTCTTGTGTATTCATTTATTTTTATTTTTCATTTCATTCAAGTTTCACTTTTTTATCTAATTCTTGAACGTTTGTACTTTGTTTCATTTTCGTGTTTCATCTTTTTATCGGGTTTTCTTTTATTTTTTCTGTTTTCCTTCTTTCTTTGTTTCTTTAATTTATTCCGTTTCATTCTGTTCGTATTGCTATCTTTTTCTTTTACATTTCATTCATTTTTCTTTTCTTTTTTTCGTTTTTCCTTTCTTTCTTTAATTTCTTCCGTTTCATTCTTTTCGTATTGCTATCTTTTTCTTTTACATTTCATTCATTTTTCTTTTCTATTTCGTTTTTCCTTTATTTTTTATTTTTATTTCGCTTTAACTTTATAACTGATATTTTTGTACTTTCTTTCGTCCATCTGCTTTCTGTTTCCTCTTTCTTTTTCTCTTTATTTTTCATTTCGTTTTTATCCGTTTTTCAATATCTTTTTGTTTTCGTCTTTTCTTTCATTCTTTCCCCTAATTTCTTAATGTTATCCCCCTTCTTCTAAATCGTACTCCCTTTTCACCTTTCTACCCTTTTTTATCTTTAAAATAAAATTACTTTTTTAATTTTTTTCTCAAGATCTACCCCAGTTATGTCATTTACTAATTTAAAAGATTTTCGTAGATGGTGGTCTATAGACCAGAGACGATTCGAACACACAACGCAGAAACTTCAGTCCGCACCGTTATCCACTTCATTATAAGCATCTCTTAGCGAAGTTCGTAATTAATATTTCTCATATTTCCTTAAAGTATTTGCGCTCATGGTCTTTTTTATAAGACCAGACGGATAATTAACGATATTTCAGAAGCATATGTATTTTTCAGAGATATCTACAGTTAGTCATAAAGATTGAAATGTCGCTTAGTCTATTCAAAGCTTATTGATGAATAAACTCAGGCAACCACTTTTCAGATCACTGGCTGAAAAACTGATACACTTGCTATTCTGTAACCAAATAGGCCGGATTTCCAGTGCCTTATTCAAACTGTACGTATCGATGAATTGAATCATTGAATTGTTCCACTATCGACATCATGACGCTTGCCCTCGCTTCCTGGGTAAGGGTACATTAATTTCAATCATTATCTGTGATGATTTCTTGCAGCCGTGTCGGTCTATGCGTCAGGCTCGTAATTCTAGGATAAATTTACAAACTGCGTTAGAACCGATGCGACCGCTTGTAAGACCACTCCCGCACTGATGAGGGTAGAAACCCGAAACGATGTCGTTTGCAATTATAAATCACTTTAATATATATATATATATATATATATATATATATATATATATATATATATATATATATATATATATAAAGAATGATGTATTGCTCTATCCAGTATATTGAGCTTTCCATTATCACGATTGGTCATTATTAAAAGATGCAACTTTTATTTTTAAGTTTTAATTCATTATATATATATATATATATATATATATATATATATATATATATATATATATATATATATATATGTGTATATATATATATATATAGAGAGAGAGAGAGAGAATTTCCGTTGAAAAGAAGTCAGATGAATTGTAGAATGTGAAGAAAACTCTTTGCGTGGGAGCAGGTTGGAGAAAGTGCTCAAAATATAGGTAAATCCAGACGCACTTAAAGGGGATTGAAAAGAGAGAAACTGGCAATTTTTTTATATACTTCCAGGACCAAATAAGGCAGATATATATATATATATATATATATATATATATATATATATATATATATATATATATATATATATAATTATTTAATAATAAATATTTAAATATTATCTACATACGTATACGTTTCATCCTCGCGAAATCATCAGTGTAGAAATAACTATTTACTTCAGTCGCACGATTCGAACCCCGTAACAATAGTCATATTTAACTGCAATTCTAATCATAACCCTAACTATTTAGGATAACGTAAATGGCTATAGCTAAGATGAGAAATTAATCCTATATATGTCAGGGGAAGCGGACAGCTATAGTCGGCTGTCATAACGGTTCAACTGTGAGGAACATGCATTATAGCTTTTGACGGCTTTTATTTACGCATTAAAGCGCCCAACATACAGAATCCGGACTATTTCAGCTAGGTGGCCTTTTTTGTCGGACTTGGGTATGCTTCTACGGATTTCTAGGTGGTCCACGCTCCAATGCTTTACTTTCTCTCTTTGTAGAAGGGGGTAATTTAATGCTACCGGGGAATGCTGGCGAAGACGGTTCGGGTATTTTTGTAGACCAAAGTGCCTTTTTTTTTGTCTTCAGCGCTGGCTTTTCAATCCTCACCTTCCGACCTTTTGTCACATCTTCCCGTGGTGAGAGGGGGGTAAATACCAAGTTGTATCATTTCTTCTGTGTAGATTTCAGTGTCCGGACTGACTTTCTCATCTTCTTGTTGATTATTATGATATACTGTCTCCTAGATTGAATGAGTTTGTCTGTTTGTACCTCCATGCCCAAACAGATATTGTGCTTTTCGTTTTCCAGTATTGTATCCGATTTAGTTCTGTACCATTTATTTGCATGTTCAAAATACAGTCCTTTTCAAAGTTTCCACTGGATTGCTTTTTACACGCAGTCGTGTCTGCTTTTGCATTCTTTTGGTGGCCAGTTTTGCTGCATTCACTTATTATGTGATTTACCGTTTCATCGCTTTGTCCACAGTGTTTAAATTGATTGTTTTCCTGAGTTTTGTGTATTTTTACTTTGATATAATTAGTTCTTATCGCATTGTTCTGTGCGACCGTCAGTAGCGATTCCATTTCTCTGTTTATGTGTTCTTTTAGTAGTCGAGTCCCTGTGTTTTCGTGTGTTTCTTCTCTTGTCATTCTTATGAATCGTTTATGTAGTTGTTTCTATTCCATACTTTTCTTTACTCGTCTTTTTGTTTCTCGTTTCGCTGCTCCCTCTATTATTTATTTTGACGGTGTCTCTTGTCGCGGTGATCATCCTTTCTGTGTTGTAGGTTATTTATTTTTCCAACTCTTTCTTCTATCCGTTACACAGTCTTCTATACTTGCAAGTCCTCTTCCTCCTTTTCTCCTTTTCACGTAGAGTCGATCAGCATCGTATTTTCGGGTGTAGTGCATTGTGCATGGTCATTAGTTTCCTAGTATTCTGGTCAAGATGCCTAAGTTCTTCTTTGATCCAATCTATGAATGACCAAGAATATTTGACTAGTTAAACTGTCTGAGTGTTTATTATTTTTCTTAGTTTTTACAATATAATTTGATTTCTAAAAATGTTCTTGTCTTCTCAGGTATTTTGTTACAATCTTCCCTTCCATTTTGTTTGATTTGATAGGGTCTACTTCCAGAACTTTTAAATATTTATAAGTATCATGTTCACCAAGTGCTCTCATCTCCTTTTGGTCGGACAGTTCAATGCTTTCCGATGTTTCCAATTTTCCATTTTTAATCTCTACAAGTGCACATTTGAATTGCATTTGAAGATTCTGACTGAACATTTTGGGAGTGTTTATCAGCTTTTTCGGTTCGCTTTGCTCTTTGCAAAGAATTTCAGGTCGTACATATACTTTAGGTGGTCCATTCTTTGTTCTGTGTATGTAAACTTGTATCCGGTATAACATTTCCTAAGTATTTAGTTAAGTGAAATGATGGCTATGATAAACAGTAGTTGTGATAGAGAGTCTCCTTGAAAGATACCTATTTGTATTCTTATCTGAGTTAGATGCTGTCCTCCAGCTGTCAGTTCCAGTCTCCATGTTCCCATTTCTTTCTTAATAATATTAATAATCTAGTTGGATATCTTGTACATTCTTAAGCATTCAATTATCCAGGCTTGGTGGATTCTGTCGTAGGCTTACTTGTAGTCAATTCATGCTATGGCTATGCTCTATTTTCTGCTTTTTGCTTCCTTCAGAATATTTTAATGTATGTATAACAGGTCGTGCTTCCCTTTTTTTCCTTTCCGGCATTCTTTTTTGTTTCTCGGGAAGTAGTCCACGATTGTTAAGGGAGTGGTAGATCTGTTGTGCCATTAGGATTTTCCACATGGTTCGTAAATTGAAAACATTGCGAGGTCTGATGCAAAAAGGTGGGCTCCTTCTAACGTGCCAGTAAACTTCTCACACCTGACATTATCCACCATCCGCCCTTGCAGGGAGTATTGTTGCCACATATAGGCTGGAACATCATTCACTAGTCTCTCCCTCTTAGACAAGGTCCAAAAAGAGTCGCCAACTTAATAGGTACCTCACTATCCACCAAGCTCCATCTCCTGTCCCATCGCCGCAGTGTTGCTTCCTTGTGCCTGTTCTACAAGTACTTTAATGGATTGCGCTCTGATGAACTTGCTGCTCTGGTGCCCCACGACGTAAATTCACTAGACCAACCCGACAATCGTCCAAATCCCACCCATTCACTGTGGAGGCCTCAGATGCCGAAGAGCTTTCTACTCCAAAAGCTTCTTTCCTCGTGCTGCTGAACTCTGGAACTCCCTCCCTGCTCCCTGTTTTTCTGACGGTACTGACATGCATGAATTTAAAACTAATGTAAACAGACATCTCGCTACACAGCTTCATATTTAGGCTGACCCCCCCCCCCCCCCAAAAAAAAAAAAACTTTCACTCTTTTTACTCAGTAGCCCCTTACGTCTACAGTGGCGGCCTGCGTTGTTTGGTGTGAACTATGTTAAACCAAAATAGGTTATTTGTCTGTAGTTGTTTGGAATCGTTCTCTTTTCGGTATCCTTTTATGTTAACGTAGTTATTCCCTTGGTCATCCATTCTGGTACATCTGTTTTGTGGATACATCTTCTCAGGGGTTTTTTTTTGCGTTGGTCTTTCATGTAGGGTAGTGATTTTTTTTTAAACCAGTATGCATGAATTCTATCGTGTCCTAGCTCTGTCCAGTTTGCCATTTTTCTTTCTTCATTAATTTCTCTTACTGTTTCTTCTCCAATTTTCCACAGTTTTTATTTTATTTTTTTCAGCCATTCTGGTTGATTTTGTTGCGTTTACTTGTGTAGTCACATTTCATTACCAGTCTATTTTCCTTTGTGGTCTATTTTGTTTGCATTTGCTTTCGTAGTAGCATTTCATTACCAGTCTCTTTTTTTTGTGGTTCATTTTGTTTGCGTTTGCTTGTATAGTAGCATTTCATTACCAGTCTATTTTTGTGGTCAATTTTGTTTGCGTTTGCTTGTGTACTAGCATTTTATCACCAGTCTATTTTCGTTTGTAGTCCATTTTGTTCGCGTTTGTTTGCGAAGTAGCATTTTATTACAAGTCTATTTTTCTTTGTAGTCCATTTTGTTAGCGTTTGTTTGCATAGTAGACTTTCATTACCAGTCTATTTTATTTTGTGGTCCATTTTGTTTGCGTTTGCTTTCGATGTAGCATGTTATTACCAGTCTATTTTTCTTTGTAGTCCATTTTGTTTGCGTTTGCCAGCGTAGTAGCATTTTATTACCAGTCTATTTTCCTTTGTGGTCTATTTTATTTGCGTTTGCTTGTATAGTAGCATTTCATTACCAGTCTATTTTCGTTTGTGGTCCATTTTGTTTGCGTTTGTTTGCGAAGTAGCATTTTATTACAAGTCTATTTTTCTTTGTAGTCCATTTTGTTTGCGGTTGCTTGGATAGTAGCATTTCATTACCAGTCTATTTTCCTTTGTCGTTCATTTTGTTTGGGTTTGCTTCTATAGTAGCATTTTATTACCAGTCTATTATCCTTTGTGGTCTATTTCGTTTGCGTTTGCTTGCGTAGTAGCATTTCATTACCAGTCTATTTTCTTTGTTGTCAATTTTGTTTACGTTCGCTGGCATAGTAGCATTTCATTACCAGTCTATTTTCCTTTGTGGTCCATTTTGTTTGCGTTTGCTTTCGTAGTAGCATTTTATTACCAGTCTATTTTTCTTTGTAGTCCATTTTGTTTGCGTTTGCTTTCATAATAGCATTTCATTACCAGTCTATTTTCTTTTGTAGTATATTTCGTTTGCGTTTGCTTGTATAGTAGCATTTTATTACCAGCCTATTTTTTGTGGTCCATTTTGTTTGCGTTTGCTAGTGTACTAGCATTTTATTACCAGTTTATTTTCTTTAGTGGTCAATTTTGTTTGCGTTTGCTTGTATAGTAGCATTTAATTACCAGTCTATTTTCCTTTGTGGTCCATTTTGTTCGCGTTCGCTTGCGTAGTGCATTTCATTACCATCCTTTTTTCTTTTGTGGTCGATTTTGTTTGCATTCGCTGGCGTAGTAGCAGTTTATTACCATTCTATTTTCCTTTGTGGTCTATTTTGTTTGCGTTTGCTTGCGTAGTAGCATTTCATTACCAGTTTATTTTCTTTTGTGGTCCATTTTTTTTCGTTTTTTTTTTTCGTAGTAGCATTTTATTACCAGTGTATTTTTTTGTAGTCCATTTTGTTTGCGTTTGCTTGCATAGTAGCATTTCATTATCAGTCTATTTTCCTTTGTGGTCCATTTTGTTTGCGTTTGCTTTCGATGTAGCATGTTATTACCAGTCTATTTTTCTTTGTAGTCCATTTTGTTTGCGTTTGCCAGCGTAGTAGCATTTTATTACCAGTCTATTTACCTTTGTGGTCTATTTTATTTGCGTTTGCTTGTATAGTAGCATTTCATTACCAGTCTATTTTCGTTTGTGGTCCATTTTGTTTGCGTTTGTTTGCGAAGTAGCATTTTATTACAAGTCTATTTTTCTTTGTAGTCCATTTTGTTTGCGGTTGCTTGGATAGTAGCATTTCATTACCAGTCTAATTTCCTTTGTCGTTCATTTTGTTTGGGTTTGCTTCTATAGTAGCATTTTATTACCAGTCTATTATCCTTTGTGGTCTATTTCGTTTGCGTTTGCTTGCGTAGTAGCATTTCATTACCAGTCTATTTTCTTTGTTGTCAATTTTGTTTACGTTTGCTGGCATAGTAGCATTTCATTACCAGTCTATTTTCCTTTGTGGTCCATTTTGTTTGCGTTTGCTTTCGTAGTAGCATTTCATTACCAGTCTATTTTCTTTTGTAGTATATTTCGTTTGCGTTTGCTTGTATAGTAGCATTTCATTACCAGCCTATTTTTTGTGGTCCATTTTGTTTGCGTTTGCTAGTGTACTAGCATTTTATTACCAGTTTATTTTTTTTAGTGGTCAATTTTGTTTGCGTTTGCTTGTATAGTAGCATTTCATTACCAGTCTATTTTTCTTAGTGGTCAATTTCCTTCTATGACTTTTTGGTTTGTTGTTCTATTCATTACTGCTTTCTTTTGCTTGGCCAGTGTTATTGTCGTATTTCGAATTAGAGAGGTTACTTACCTATTTTTGGTCAATTATCTTCTTTATTATTATTATTATTATTATTATTATTATTATTATTATTATTATTATTATTATTATTATTGTTGTTGTTGTTATTATTACTATTTCATTATTATCATGATTATTAGCATGTCTATTATTATTATTTATTATTATTATTATTATTATAATTATTATTATTATTACTATTACTATATTATTATTGTTAGCATGTATACTATTAGCATGTTTATTATTTTTATTATTATTATTATTATTATTATTATTATTATTATTATTATTGTTATGTGGTTGTTGTTACCAATATTGGAAGCTTATTGATGCAAAACATTTACCTCGTCAGCGATATTTTATTTCCTCATTCTTATGATTTTTTTAATAATATCAACACAGATAGCATTAAGTAACAATTACTAATACCAATTGTAGTATTAGCAGCAACAGCAGCAGATATAGTGGTAGTAATTGTAGTAGTAGTAGTAGTAGTAGTAGTAGTAGTAGTAGTAGTGGTAGTAGTGGTAATAGTCGTAGTAGTATTTCCTATTTGCACTGGTATAATTATTGCTAATGGCGGCGACAGTGTGGCGGCAGGCGGGCGTGGGCCTTTGGCGGCTTTTTTTAACAATAGATTCCCGATGATGATCGCGCTATTTTCTCGTGGTGGATAGCGAGACACTTTGTCTGACAATCGCTCAAGCAAATAGAGATCGATTTTGAGTCGGTCGGATGGTCTGATGGTGTCGGCGGGAGAGGCGGGGGCGGAGGCTGGCTGGCTGGGAATGGTAGGGCGTAATGACCAATAATACACTGACCGACATATGACGTCACGGAGAGAATG
>OY744538.1:25413905-25416405 GCA_963556195.1 Sepiola atlantica
GAGAGTATAATTGATTCACATAACGACCCAACAGAGATTTGTTGACATTGGACTTGAAAACGACCGTCTTGTAAACTGTAGGGAAACATTCCCGCAGTAACGTGTTCCACATGTGTGAAATTCTTAGAAAAAACTCTGTTCACGAAAATTACGTTTGATTTTAGGTATACGGAGGAAGAAAGGGGAGGTCTTTGCAGTGTTATGAGCAAGACGAGTTTTGCTGAGAAATTCTTACGGAGGGAGGGTGAACCAGAGTGTGAAGCTCAATCGAGCACCTACTATGTAAATATCGATTGAGTAGAAAAAGACTAGCAACGTCTCTTCTGTGAGAAAGGGGTTGCGGGCAAGAGAAGAGAGCATCACTTACTAGATTGTGAAGTCGAGTTTGCACTCTCTCGAGTCAACTAAGATGTTGCACTCTCTCGAGTCAACTAAAAAAAATTGCCTCTGTGGTACCAGTCTACAAGAGTACTGGGAATAGAACCGACCCTCAGAACTACCGCCCAATCAGTCTACTGCCGATCTTTGCCAAAATCTTTGAGTCCTTAATCAATCTAGCGATAGTACGTCACTTAGTTAATGCTAAACTTCTATCCGACCGCCAGTATGGGTTTAGACAAGCACGTTCTACTGCAGACATCCTAACGGTCATCTCTGAACGCATGTATCATACTCTCGACAAGGCAGGTGAAGCTAGGGCAGTAGCGCTTGATATATCCAAGGCCTTTGACAAGGTATGGCATAAAGGGCTTCTCCTGAAAATACGCTCATACGGTATTACTGGGCAACTACTTAATATAATTAGATCCTTCCTAAACAAAAGAAAAATCCAGGTTGTCCTCGATGGCCGTTCATCTAAGCAACATGACATAAATGCTGGTGTGCCCCAGGGATCTATTCTTGGACCTTTGTTGTTCCTGATCTATATAAACGATCTCCCTGATGACATAGTGTCTGAGATCGGTTTATTTGCTGACGACACCACGCTTTACTCTCGCCATGTTGGCAAAACGGACGCGATCATATCTGAGGCAATGGCTGCATCCTTAGAAAGTGACCTCCAGGCTGTAGTGGATTGGGGCCATAAATGGTTGGTGACTTTTAATACCGCAAAGACAAAGCTCCTTTCCTTCAACAACTACAAGAAGCCTCTCCAACCACCGATTGCCATGGCAAATAACACCCTACCTGAGAGTTCATCATTCAAACTCCTTGGCCTAACCTTCACAGGTAACATGAATTGGAACACATACATTGAAGACATTGCCAAGGCTGCCGCAAAGAAGGTTGGCTCCCTCTACCGTGCTAGTGGACTCCTTACACCTGACATTATCCTGTATCTCTACAAAGCCACCATTCGCCCATGCATGGAGTATTGTTGCCACATCTGGGCTGGTGCATCATCTACTAGTCTCTCCCTCCTTGACAAAGTTCAAAAAAGAGTAGTCAACCTAATAGGTCCCTCACTGTCAGCTAAGCTCCAGCCCCTGTCCCATCGCCGCAATGTAGCATCCTTGTGTTTGTTTTACAAATACTTCAATGGATTATGCTCCGATGAGTGTGCTGCTCTGGTGCCCCCTCGACGTAAATTCGCTAGACTAACTCGACATTCTACTAAATCTCATTCATTCACTGTGGAGGTCCCCAGATGCCGGAGAGCATTCTACTCAAATAGCTTCTTTCCTCGTGCTGCTGGCCTCTGGAACTCCCTCCCTGCCCCCTGTTTCCCCGACAGTACTGACATGCAGAAATTTAAAACTAATGTAAACAGACACCTCGCTGCTCAGATCCCAATTTAAGCTGAACCACCAATCCTTTCCCCCCCTTTTCCTTTTTTCTCAGTAGCCCCTTACGTTTACAGTGGCATCCTGCCTTGTTTGGGGTGAACCATGTAAAAAAAAAAAAAAAAAAAAGATGTTGCACTCTCTTGAGTCAACTAAGATTTTGCACTCTCTCGAGTCAACTAAGATTTTGCACTCTCTTGAGTCAACTAAGATGTTGCACTCTCTCGAGTCAACTAAGATTTTGCACTCTCTCGAGTCAACTAAGATTTTGTACTCTCTCGAGTCAACTAAGATTTTGCACTCTCTCGAGTCAACTAAGATTTTGCACTCTCTTGAGTCAACTAAGATTTTGCACTCTCTCGAGTCAACTAAGATTTTGCACTCTCTCGAGTCAACTAAGATTTTGCACTCTCTCGAGTCAACTAAGATTTTGCACTCTCTTGAGTCAACTAAGAGTGATCTTTCCTTGAATTGAAATAAATTATTTGTGACAGCAGTCTTCTTCTTCGGGTATCAGGTCTGTTTCCAGACATTGATGATCATAGCTCTCCATTATTATTTAAATATTTTGTTTCACCGTGATGTTCTTTGCAAAGAGGTTACCTATAGTGGGTTGCAGTTACCTTCTATAGGGGAAGTATGTTTCTTTTAAGAGACACGTCGCTACTTCCCCCAAATAAAAGTCTTGCACGTATTAAATGGGTGCAAGACGGTCT
>OY744538.1:25421405-25426405 GCA_963556195.1 Sepiola atlantica
ATATGATTTATCGTTTCGTCTCTTTGTCCACACAATCTGCATTTGCTGTTTTCCTGGGTTTTATCTATCTTTGCTTTAATAAAGTTTGTCCTAATCGCATTGTTCTGTGCGGCCGTCAGCAGAGATTCCGTTTCTCTGTTCAGGTTTCCTTTTCTTAGCCATGCCCAGCTGTTTTCATTGGCTTCATCGCTTGTGAGTCTTATAAAGCGTCCATGTAGTTGTTTTTCTTCCCACTTTTCCTTTCTTGTCTTTTTGTTTCTGGGTTCAGTGCTTCCGGGGTTGTTTGTTGGGCTGGTGTCTCTTGCTGTGGTGATCAGTCTTTCCGTGTTCTGGGTTACATATTTCTCCAGCTCTTTTTTGGTATCTTCCACACAGTCTTCTATACTTACCAGTCCTCTACCTCCTTCATTTCTTCTCACGTAGAGTCTGTCCGTGTCGTCTTTTGGGTGCAAAGCATTGTGCATAGTCATTAGTTTTCTTGTTCTTTGGTCAAGGTGCCTGAGTTCTTCTTTGGTCCAGCCTATGAATGGTCCAGAGTATCTTATTAGTGATACAGCCCATGTGTTTATCCCTTTTACTAGGTTTCTGCTATATAGTTTAGTTTCTAAGAGTTTCCTTGTTCTTCGTAGATATTCTTTTCCAATCTTCTCTTTCATTTCTGTATATTTGATTGTGTCTGCTTCCAGAACTCCCAGGTATTTGTAACTATCTTGTTCTCCTAGCGCCCTCATCTCCTCTTGGTTGGGGAGTTCTATACCTTCTGTCGTCTCCAGTTTTCCTTTTTTGATCTCTAGCAGTGCACATTTTTCTATTCCAAACTCCATTTGGATATCCTGGCTGAATATCCTGGTTGTGTTTATCAGCTTTTCCAGTTCTTTTTTGTTTTTTGCAAACAGTTTAAGGTCATCCATGTACATCAAGTGGTTTATTCTTTGTTCTGTATCCGTAAACCTGTATCCGGCATCACACTTTCTGAGTATGTAGTTGAGTGGCATCATGGCTATTATAAACAGTAGTGGTGATAGGGAGTCTCCTTGAAAAATGCCTCTCTGTATTTTTATCTCAGACAGGTATTGTCCTCCGGCTGTCAGTTTTAGTCTCCATGTTTCCATCGCTTTCTGGATGAGATTAATAATCCTGTCTGGTATCTTGTATATCTTTAAGCATTCAATTATCCATGTTTGGGGGATTCTGTCGTAGGCTTTCTTGTAGTCAATCCATGCCATGGTTATGTTCTTTTGTCTTCTCTTCACCTCCTTCAGGGTCTTTTGATCAATGTATAGTAGATCATGTGCCCCTCTTTGTCCTTTCCGGCATCCCTTTTGTTCCTCGGGGAGCAGTCCACGATTGTCCAGGGATTGGTAGATTTGTTCTCTCAGTTGTGCTGTGAGAATTTTCCACATTATTGGTAGACATGTTATCGGTCTGTAGTTGCCGGGGGTCGTTCCCTTTTTGGGGTCTTTTTGTATTAGTGTTGTTCTTCCTTCCGTCATCCATTCTGGTACGTCTGTTTTATGGATACATCCGCTCAGTTTCTGCGCTATTCTTTCATGCAGGGTCGTGAATTTTTTAAACCAGTATGCATGTATTCCATCGTGGCCTGGTGCTCTCCAGTTTGCCATTTTTTTTAGGGTTTTCTTGATTGTTTCTTTGTTGATTTCGGTTTCGGTTCCTTCTTCGATTTCCTGCAGTTCATCTCTCATGTTTTTCAACCATTGGGCATTCTTGTTGTGCTTTTTTGGTACTTCCCATATCTTGCTCCAGAATTGTTTTGTTTCTGTTGGGTTCGGTAACTCTGTTGTTGTTTTTTCTCCATTTACGTTTTTGTAGAACTGGCTTTCATTGTTTTCAAAGGTCCTGTTCTGTTTGCTCTGTTCTGATTTGTACCTGTATCGTCTCAGTCTTCCTTCTATTGCTGCTATCCTTTGTTTTATTTCTTCATGTTTCTCATTTAGTTTTTCCTTGCGTTTCTGATTTTTGCTTCTTAATCGTTTCATGTCCTCCTTCCTTCTGTTCACGGTTTTAGCTTCTTTCCGAAGTTTGGTGATCTGGGTTTCCAGTCTGATTTCCCATCCAGGTTTTGTCGGTCCTCTCTTTTGTCCATTCTCTTCGTTTCTTAGTTTCATACTTACCAATTTTGCCCCAGCATATATCAGGTTGTTTAGGTCTGTAATAGTTTCTGTTGGGATGTGTGTGAGGAGTCTGTTTACTCTTTCTGTTTCTGCTTGTAACTTCTTCGCTACTTCATTCCTGAGAGATGGGAGTTTTGTTTTGTTTTCTAACATGTATCGTCTAATGTTCTCTATTTCACTTGCTTCTTTTTCGTTGAGTTCTATCTCAGCAGGTTCTGTGGTTCCGCAGTCTTCTATCTCACCTGGTTCTGTTATTCCGTAGTCTTCAATCTCTTCAGTTTCAGTGTGTATGTTTTGCCCGTCCTCTTCCTGTGGTTTCTCCTTTGGTGGTGTTACTTGCTCCGTTTCGCCATTAGCCTTCTGTCTGATTTCCGTCAGTTCCATCTCCGAGAACCATCCACGCTTGAGGATCTGTCTTGCTTGATCTGCTATCCTTTGTTCCGTTGTATGGTAGTCACTAGCAATGTCCCAGAGATGTTTCATTCGTTTTCGGTAGCCTCTTTCTGTAGGGTAGCGGCTTTCATAATAGCACTCCATCACCAGTCTGTTCTCTTTCATGGTCCATTTCTTTCTATATCTTTTCAGTTTGCTGTTTTCGCTCTGGTTTTCTTGTCTCTGGTCTGTGTCCTTGTCATACCTGGAATAAGAGAGGTTACTTACCTGGTTCTTGTCCGTTGTCTTGTTTCTGAAATGAGAAGGGCCAACATTCGCAGGATGCGGACCGGGTCCCCCATGTTGGCTAACGAGGGAGCACCTGCCCATCATGACACTCAGGTCTTTCTCCTGAGTCCCACGGCTTGTATTGATATTATTGTGCATTATTCATATTTTCGGTGTGTGTGGCCACACCAGGCCCAGGCTTATTTTGCCTGTGGTCCTGTCACAGGGATAGTGGTTGTCTCATTAATTTAAATGAGTGATATTGTGCACTACCACACAAAAAAAAAAAAAAAATAAAATAAAATAAAATAAAATAAAAAAAATAAATAAAAAATAAAAAATAAAAAAATAAAAAAATTTATATATATATATACATATATATATATATGTTATATAAGGACATAGTAAAGTTCATTGTAAACGAAAAGGGAATAGAAAGTTGAAGATACGTTTCCCTCTCTCAAGTAAGTATAAATGTGAAAAAAAAAAAAAAAAAAAAAAAAACTATAGGTCAGCTTGGGATTTCCAGATTACTACAGTGGGAAAATCAATAGACAAGACATGAGGCAGTATATATCGATAATTTAACATATTTAAATCAAGCAGAATTTAGTACATTCATATAAGACCCATTGAAATAAAGATGAGTAACGCAGAGGAAATAAAATAGAGAATAAAGAATAAAATAGGAAAAGAAGGTGCTTATCTCTCCATCGGATTTGGGATGATCTTTCCAGTTGGTCGTTTGGTCTCGAATGACTACCAAAAACAGGAGAGTCCTTTAAGTGAGAAGAATTTGATGTCGGGGGGGGGGGAGAGAGGGAGGGGAGGTATCTTCTTTTTCAAGCAGTTGGGAAGACATTTTACTTTTTCTCTTTTTTTTTTTTTTTTTCCACTATCAGAGTCAGAATGTCATTTTTCTATTTTTAATTTATTGTTCACTTATCATTGGCTGGGTATATGTTTAAGGGTAGTGAAAGAAATCATTAAGACTCGCTGCCTCGTCTAATACTATTGATACAATAGAAAGAACTAGATTAATTTAATAATTAGTCAGCCAGCATGGGGTTTCAAGATTACTACAGTGGGAAAATCAATAGACAAGACATGAGGCAGTATATATCGATAATTTAACATATTTAAATCAAGCAGAATTTAGTACATTCATATAAGACCCATTGAAATAAAGATGAGTAACGCAGAGGAAATAAAATAGAGAATAAAGAATAAAATAGGAAAAGAAGGTGCTTATCTCTCCATCGGATTTGGGGTGATCTTTCCAGTTGGTCGTTTTGTCTCGAATGACTACCAAAAACAGGAGAGTCCTTTAAGTGAGAAGAATCTGATGTCGGGGGGGGGGGGAGAGGGAGGGAGGGGAGGTATCTTCTTTTTCAAGCAGTTGGGAAGACATTTTACTTTTTCTCTTTTTTTTTTTTTTTTTTCCCCTATCAGAGTCAGAATGTCATTTTTCTATTTTTAATTTATTGTTCACTTATCATTGGCTGGGTATATGTTTAAGGGTAGTGAAAGAAATCATTACGACTCGCTGCCTCGTCTAATACTATTGATACAATAGAAAGAACTAGATTAATTTAATAATTAGTCAGCCAGCATGGAGTTTCAAGATTACTACAGTGGGAAAATCAATAGACAAGACATGAGGCAGTATATATCGATAATTTAACATATTTAAATCAAGCAGAATTTAGTACATTCATATAAGACCCATTGAAATAAAGATGAGTAACGCAGAGGAAATAAAATAGAGAATAAAGAATAAAATAGGAAAAGAAGGTGCTTATCTCTCCATCGGATTTGGGATGATCTTTCCAGTTGGTCGTTTGGTCTCGAATGACTACCAAAAACAGGAGAGTCCTTTAAGTGAGAAGAATTTGATGTCGGGGGGGGGGGGGGGAGAGAGGGAGGGGAGGTATCTTCTTTTTCAAGCAGTTGGGAAGACATTTTACTTTTTCTCTTTTTTTTTTTTTTTTCCACTATCAGAGTCAGAATGTCATTTTTCTATTTTTAATTTATTGTTCACTTATCATTGGCTGGGTATATGTTTAAGGGTAGTGAAAGAAATCATTAAGACTCGCTGCCTCGTCTAATACTATTGATACAATAGAAAGAACTAGATTAATTTAATAATTAGTCAGCCAGCATGGGGTTTCAAGATTACTACAGTGGGAAAATCAATAGACAAGACAT
>OY744538.1:25428905-25433905 GCA_963556195.1 Sepiola atlantica
AAACCAAAATGAAATTATAATAAGACTATCTCTGTGAAGAATCGTTTAAAATGTTTAAGCATTTAAATTTTATTGGATTTTTCAGATTTAAAGTAATATGCTTTTTGCAATAATTCGAACTATTTTCATTTGTTAAAAGCCGTTTGTCCTTTTACAGCTGTCTGTATGAAACGTATGTTTTAGTTACACCACCACACTAGCAGAATGTTATAATTTTATGTTCCACTAAAATAAAAACAACTTTCAGAATTCATTAAAACCAGAAAATGGTTACATGTCGTTCAAACGCTATCTAGTTGGAAAGTGGGTAGTTAATTTACGTTTAGTTTACATACTAAACTGATACCCGACTCTAAAGTCTAAAATATTTTATTTTTTAAATTCTTATTACCATGTTTTTTTATGATGTTTACAGGTAATCGCCACAAAAAAAGTATAATCTCATTTTTCTTTTTGGCTTAATTAGCATAGGTTTCTAATGTATACTCATACAGACTAAATGATGAACTAATCAATTCTCTTACTAAAAGAACTCTTGTTTATATTTTGTATCATATTTCCTTAAATATTAAAATGCTTTAATAAAAGGAAAATAAATGTGCTCCAATGAACTGTTGCTAAATAGTCTCGGCAGTGGGGGGAAAAACGGCTGCTTACTTTTAATACATCTAAAACAAAGCTTCTCTCTTTTCACCACCAACGCTCGGATTCTTACTATGGCCCAGTTCAAATGGATGGCTCTCTATCCTTTGTGAAGTCTTCTGCTGTGATAAGCTTCTAAGACTGGCTTTCACTCCAGACCTAAAGTGGAAAACTTACATCAGATCTGTCGCTAAGATCGCTGGGAAAATGGTTGGATCATTCCACCGCCCCAGAAAGCATCTGCATTCCTGATGTAATCCTTTACCTGTATAAGAGTCGAATACGTCCGAATATGGGATGCTGTTGCCACATCTGATGAGATGCCGCACAAGACACTCTTTCATGTATTGACAAAGTACAAAACTGACTGAAATCTAATTGTGGTATGACAGCTCCTTTCTCACAGAAGAGACGCTGCTAGTCTTCCTCAACTCTATCCTTATTTTTATGGTAAGTGCTCGACTTAGCACCAATCTATGGATCCCCCACCCTTGTAAAACATTCACAGTAAAAACTTCTCTAACTACAAGCACAGCCTGTGCAGTTCTGGGAGGTCCACCTTCCCAGGCTTTGCCTCCCCTCTTTGGGGAAGAGTAAGTTTATTGCTTACTGTCTGAGGCGCCTCTACCGGGAAATGCCGACGGGGCTGCCCAGGCAATTTTTAAACTCCACTTTCCCGACCCGACCTTTGGTCACATCTTACTTGTGGGAGTAAGATAAAAACTGGCCTTGCGCCTAACTCCTGGAGAGGAGTAAATCAATACAAGCACAGGAAATAATTTTCTTTTCTTGCTCTGTGTATCTGAAATCAAACTGAGCTACCCTGAACTAAGTTTCTTTCCTACAACTACTCATCTGTGGAACACAATAACACAGGGCTGCTTCCTAGCTGACTACAACAGTGTCGTTTTCAAGTCCAATGTAAACAAATATATGCCGAGCGGTCTTCTTAAATATGTAAATTCTCATAATTTCACCCATCCTCTCAAGGTGTTTCTATTTACTTGCCTCCCCCACGAGAGCAGATATAGACACAAGGTCGGGGTTTATGTCAGGAAAATCCAGCTCCCCAAAAAGGGGAACTCTGGATTGGAACTAAAATAAATGTTGGCTGTAGTTCATCGTCTAACTGACTAACCCATTAACCCTTATTCTCGAGTGACCTTTGGCGATTATAAATAGTATATAAATAAGAACATTTAACTTTTGAAACTTGATTTAAATGTACTGTTAAATCAATAAAAACTAATACGTAAGCTATATCTTTTCGACGATATTGAGCTTTCTTACGGTACATGTTGAAATAAAAACAAATCGTAAGCACAACTCTATGAGCCTTCTTAAATGTCTTTTTTAATTAAATTATCTTATTTCATTACTAATATATATATATATATATATATATATATATATATATATATATTTCTGCCTGGATTTCATCGACCGGGTTGGATCACAAAAAAACCCTTCTGCCTGATGAGACCTCAGCTCTTTATAGCTGTAGATCGATAACATCGACATGCCAGTGTAGCAGACTTTGTACATGTTTGAATAAAAAAACATTCACAATACAGCTCTATATTTTTATTGAACACTCTTTTATGAGCCCGGTTTGATTCCCTTTGGATTTCTACCATTTGGATTTCTACCCTGTGGATTTTTACCCTACCTGGATTATATATATATATATATATATATATATATATATATATATATATATATATATATATATATATATATATATATATATATATATGTGTGTGTGTGTGTGTGTGTGTGTTAGTTTATGTTGAAAAAAATCAATAACGTTCTCGATCTAAAAAAAATGAAAACTAAATACAAATAATTTATTTTAAAACTATAAGTTACATATTTCAGAGCCGTACCGCAGTTTCATCCAGATGGGCCGACTTTTTAAATTAAAAAATAATCGTCTGTAGCTAATAAGGAATCCTCAGCGTCTCGAAACGAAAACAATTTGGTAAACGCCATACCATCCCTGTTGATTTCGTTTCGAGACGTTAAAAATTCCTTATGGGCTATAGACGATTTAAACGATTTAAAAAGTCAGTCATTCTGGATGAAACTGCGGTACAAATTTTAAATTTGTAATGTATAGTTTTTAAATACATTATATATATATATATATATATATATATATATATGTATGTATATATATATATATATATATATATATGTATATATATATATATAATGTACCGTGGTTTCATCCAGATGGGCTGAAATTTTACATTAAAAAAAAATCTATGCCCACTTTATTGATTTCTTTTCGATATAACCGGACGCACACTATATATATATATATATATATATATATATATATATATATATATATATATATATATATATATATATATATATATATATATGTGTGTGTGTGTGTATAAAACATTAAGAAGGACAAAAATATAAACAACACCATTAGAAATAAACAAAACATTAATAATAACCACCCGAATAGAAATGAAAAAGTTAGCAATGAAGAGAAAAGATGTAACTGCATAAATCGTACACCCTGCCCACTACAAAATAAATGCCAAACCAAAAGTATTGTATACCAAGAAACAATATTTGCCAAGAAAAGACCAAATAACAAGAAATACTACGTGGGTATTACCTTCCTAGATTTTAAAACCAGATATTATGACCACAAAATCACATTTAAAAACAGAGAACGTCGAATTAAAACAGCACTAGCAAACCACTGTTGGGAGCTCAAAGAAAATGGACGCTCACCAATAATTGAATGGAAAATAATACGACAGGCCAGTACATGTAGAAATTTAGACGACCCGTGTAGATTATGCCTGAATGAAAAATTTTAAATCCTAAATTTTAAAGATCCCCGAAATCTATTAAACTGTAGAAATGGGATAGCAAACAGCTGCTTACACAGAAACAAATTTACCTTAGGCTAACGATAAACAAATACATAAATAAGCAAATAAGTAAAAAAAAAAAAAACTAAACAAAAACTTAACAATTTAAAAATTAAAACCTAAAATAGAAATACAAGGAACCACGTATTAAAATAAATTCCCCCTTTGTATTGACACAACAAAGGAAACAGGATATAGGTAAATCTATAGAACACAGAACAATAGAACAGGATATAGGAAGTAACACCAACAAGACCTTTGTTCGCGGGAAGCCCAACAATTGGTTAGAGAACAACAAAGAATCTGATTGGTTAACTAGCTAGCCGTGTATATAAAAACACTCGGCAAAAATAACTCCATGCATTATAGCCTAAAGGTTCCCCCCGTGGATGAAACGCGGGAGCCTCTGTGTAGCTTAATTGCCATAAATATATTTTCATAGCTTACTATATATATATATATATATATATATATATATATATATATATATATAGTGTTTCGGGGTATGTTGAAAATCAATCATGAAAGTGATCGGTCGTAAGAATGCAAGAGCTAAGATATTGATACTAGTCTCATTGAAAGCAACAGCATTTTCTCGCTTAGTAATTCTTTTAATTACTGTCTCGACTCGGCGAGCAAGTTTCAGTTGACATTCGTGGAGTATAGATCCCAGAGTTCTTCTATCGGCCATCTGAAGCCTGAAGACGATCGAAAGCGCTTGAGATAGCCGATAAAAGAACTCTCGGATGAATACTTCACGAATTATCACCGGAAACACAGAAACTTACTCTCATATCGAGACCGTAATTAAATCATACAACACGAGAAAATTCCGTTGTCTTCAATCAGACTTGTAATTATAATAACTTGCTGCCCCCCACACACATACACGCCCACACCGACAATGTTCGTAGAATCTCTAAGTCAGTCTTTCTTGATCTTCCGCCCTTCGCATAAATAGAACTTAAATTCCCTTCTTGAATGTAATTATGCCCCGTTGCCTAATGGTTACAGCGCTTGCTCACGGAGTCTAGGTTGACTCTGTGCGACAGTTCGATATTATCATCACTGATGAGAGCGAAGGCTCAAAACGCTAGATCTCATCAGGCAGAATTCAAATCCGATTCTTACCTCAGATCATATTTGGGGAAAATGAAATGAGAATGAAAAGAAAAAAAAAGGAAATGAAAAGGAGAAATTTAAACTTTTGAAAGCCACGTGGTTAGATTTGGGACCGGTGAAAATTAGATATAAAATAAAATAAAATTAATTAAATATGATCTGAGGTAAGGATAAGATTTTAATTCTCCCTGATGAGATCTCAGTTACTAACAGCTGTTTAGCGATAACATCGACATGCCAGTGTCGCAGATTTTGTACATGTCTGTATGAATAAAAATAATAATAATAATATATATATATATATATATATATATATATATATATATATATATATAT
>OY744538.1:25438905-25453905 GCA_963556195.1 Sepiola atlantica
TATATATATAAAATATTGTATATGTATCATTTCTCTTTTTCACGAAGTCGTCTCCAGCTCCGACTCTGCTATGCGGCCCCATCAACATAGCACCGCGTAGCCCCAGCACCAAGCCCCAACCCTAACCCTAGTATAACCCCGAAGCCATCCCCACATCCATCCATCCCACCCACTGATCTCTCATCACCGATGACTGACTTTTCCCCTCTGTCAAGTTCTCTAATCTCTTCATATATCGATCGATCTCTCCCCACTGTCGTCCGCTTTTCTCTTCCAAATCTAATTTGTCTATTATCCGCCTTTGAGATCAGAGCAAAGAGATGGAGAGAAAGAGAGAGAGAGAGGGGGGGGGAGAGAAGGGGGTAGAAAGAGAGAGATCCGTTGATAGCAACAAAAATAGCCCGCCGGCACTGGCCGAATTAAAGCAAAGTAGCGAGAGGAGGGTGCGGAGGAGGGCAGAGAGGCTAGGGGTCACAAGAGTTCTTGCGTGTGGGTTCGGGTCATTTGGTTCGTGAAAAACAGAATATAAACACAGACGCCCATATTTACACACGGAAAACACGTGCCCGACTTTTCGAGGTGACCTCGCGGCACGTACAAGGACACATTTTATAGGCTTTCAGTTGGTTTATATATATATATATATATATATATATATATATATATATATATATATATATATATATATATATATATATATATACAGGGTGGGCCAAAATAAGGGTCCTATCTTTAAATTTGAATAACTTGAATTTGAATAACTTCCACAAAATAAAAGTTAAACTCACCAAACTTTATGTGTGTGTAGACTGACCCTTCCGAGATTTTTTGAAATAAACAAAACAAATTTTAGCCGAAAAACACTTCTTAAAACTTACAAAAACTAAAGTATTGTTTTTTACACTGTTTTGAGTTTTTTAAGCAAAAATAATGTTTTCTAAATGAGGGTACGTTCCTTAGGGCTAATACGGCTCATGCTTGCTTCGGAAGGGGTCCTTTACTTATTCTAAAAAAAAAAAAAAAAAAATCAATAAATAAAAAAGTTATGAATTTTTAAAAATAGGACCCTTATTTTTGCCCACCCTGTATATATATATATATATAACTTCCTAGTGCTCATATCATAATTGGCATCACTGTCACGTTTATTATTATTATTTTTCACACGGTTCATTACTAGTGGTAAAAGAAAATAAAGCGGGTGTAATTCTCTGGAGTAAGAGTGGCACCGCCTTCTTCTTTCGATCAGTGCTGCAAATTGCTTTGGTTATCGCAACAGCTGTTTACCATTGAGTTCTCGCTGATAACAGCCGTCGGTTTTCTCTGAAATTTTAGCGACAATGTGTCTCCATATGATTTCAGTACTCTCCGTGCCCTTCCAGTGGAAATCTTAATTTCCCTTTCCATCTTGATAGACCTGTCATGACCATTTTTGACTGGTACAAGCCGATGCTAGTCCCACCGCGATTTTTCAGAGGCAAGGGAGAGAACTCAGAATATGCGATTGTTGTTACATATCTGCCCCGGGTGCTCGATAAAAATGGCACCGGTAAAAATGGCACAGGTGAATAAATGGGGAAAATGGCACAAAGCAAGAACAATTCGGTAACGGACAATTAGAATCGTTCAGGAGAGGCGGGTTGAGAGGGGGGGGGGCGATCAAGGGTCTTTCTCATTTATTTTTAAATACGGGCTACCCCCCCTCCTCTAATTTTAAAATAAGTATTTTCTTTTTTTTTTGGGGGGGGGGGGCTAGGTTCTTTCACCACTAGTTTTAAATAGGGGTTTGGGAGGGTTTTTTCGCTTCTATTGGTTCAACAAATATGGGCTAAGCCCCCCTCAATATCTAAAAATAAGTATGCACTTACTTGGTAAGTATGCACTTACTTGTAGTATATTTAACAGTTTAGAAATTTAAAAACGACAACAGCAACAGACACAAAAACAAATGAATCATACCAAACGCAACAGAATTTAAAGTAACATTGAATTTTTTTTTTACTCAAGATCAAAGTGTAGTATCTGTTCCGATGGATACTGCACCCCATAGACTGGTATCGTCTTGGCCTTCGGGGCTTGATTTATGTCTGTCTATGGGAAAGTCCTGTGCAGTTCTAGGAGGTCCACCCTCCCAGGCTTTGCCTCTCCTCTTTGGGGAGGAGTAAGTTTATTGCTTACTGCCTGAGGCGCCCCTACCGGGGAATGCCAACGGGGCTGCCTAGGCAATTTTTAAATCCCACTTTCCCGACCCGACCTTGGGTCACATCTTACTCGTGGGAGTAAGATAAAAACTGGCCTTGTGCCTAACTCCTGGAGAGGAGTAAATCAATACTCAAGATGGCTCTTGACTGTGACGTCAATGTGTTGTCACACTTAACGGGCGGTGTAAATCCCCCCCCCCCCCGAAAAATGTCTCCTAGCCGGCGAATAGTAAGAACTCGAAACACTTTGTTTTAAAACAACTTAACTGAAACAAAGTGTTTCGGGTTATTATTATTAAGTTTATTATTATTAAGGTTATTATTATTAAGGTTATTATTATTAAGTTTATTTCATTAAGTTTCTAAATAAATATAAATAACTAAAATTAAATAGACCGGCGAATTGTAATTTTTGTCTTGTTTTTAGCGGTTAAATTTTACCCAAACAGTTATTAAAACAAATTACTATTCGCCAGTTAGTTTTCCTTTTACCTAAGTATTGGGGTGATTCAGTGGAGGGTGTTAATCTACAAATATATAACTCAAGAAAACAGCGTACATAAATCAGTGTTTTTACTATTATATCATTTTTTACCATAAAAATCAGAAAATACATTCGTATTCGCCGGCTCGGGGACATTTTTCAGATTTACACCGCTCGCAAAATGCTGACGGCACATTGACGTCACAGTCAACCGCCATCTAGTGTAAACTAGGTACGTGCAAAAATGGCCGTCTCTTGTACGGACTATGCTTATTAAAAAGCGCTTATCATTAATTATTTAATTAGTTTCCGTGTAAACTTTGATTGTGTTTGAAAGATAAAAGCCTAAACTTAATCTCTAAACGAAAAAAAACTGCATATTTACGTGTGAAAAATAAATTATAATAAAATATGTAATTACGACGGTCAAAAACCCCAAAAATTCAATGAATTTTGAACTTTGAAAAAATTACTTGTAAAAATCCTTTAAAAGATAAATATAAGTTTTTGGGAACTATTTCAACGATAATTATTAAATTAAAGTCATAAGACACTGAATTAAAAAAAAATAAATCCCACGTTTGACTAAAAATTAGCAAAATTAGCCCTTCAAATGTGATAAATGAATAAAAGCCGCCATAACTTAATCGGAAAAGGACGTTGTTTACAAATTAACATTGCCAAGCAAAATATATGGAAGACAAAAAATGTCATAATTTATCATTTTTAACTTTATATATAAAAATGTAATAGATTATAGAAGTTGAAAAATTATTATCCATTAATTTCTTTATTCTTTTTAAGGTTATTTTAAATACAAAATGTATTAAACAAATTTAAGTACCCTTATTTTGTTATAATAAAAAAGGAAATGCTTATTTAATTATTTGTGAGTGTACGCAATTATTTTTAACTGAAAAGGTTCAGTTTTTAATTTAGTAATACTCTGAAATTATTGATGACGTCTGTTTACCAATGTTTTTCGATTTTTTAGAATTTGAAATAACACTATTTTTTAAATGTTAAAAATATTTTTACGTTACGAACTGCGTCAATTTTATCAATTTGTTTTACATGATTTAAAACTTTAGTTACTCGATTTATTCTTAACGTGTCGTAACGATAAATTACATTGATTCTTTTAAAAATAAAGTGTTTTTATTTTTTATTTTAAGTGTGAAAAAGTAAATTAGTCAATGACTACACTGACAATTTATTCATTGAAAAAAAAAGTTAAAACAGTTATTTATTGATAAACAGAATTCAATTTTGAAAGAAAATGTCATGTTTGAATTCTCTTTATTTATTAATAAATAATTGTTTTTAACTTAAATATTTATTAATGAAAAAAAGACAAAACAAATACAAATCTTTCCAAATAATTGACGATGAATTGCGAAATGAACGAAATTGTTGAATCTCTAAAAAAAAAAAAAAATTTGCGCTGTAAAAGTGAGTGATTGCTAATCCCACCTGATTATTACAGAACGGGGCTACCATACTAATGAAAGTTCATCGTTAGTAGAAATTATTCAATTTTTAAAATTCTTTTTTTCGTTAAGTTCCTGGATCTCAACTTTGTCAATTTTTGGTTTATTTTCAAGATTATAAAAAAAATTTCTTGCGCTGATGATGCCACGTTCCTCTATGAAAGAGAAATATTATTATGTCGCATTTTTTATTTTTCCAAAAACTCTAATCATTAAAATCACATTAAATATTTTTTGCAATTATATTATTTTTTTGGTGAAAATATTGATTAAACTTTGCTTTATTCAATAATAATATCGCTAATTCAAAAAATTAATTTTTCTTCGAGTTATAGTGATTTTATTAACACGGTATTTACTGGCATTTTTCGTAATATATACGAAATATTTTGAAAAAAAAATTTAATTGTTAACATCTACGATCCTTTATTTACATAAGTAACGGTTAAAAAATCATGCATTTTATTTTATTAATATATAAAAATATAACTTTAGTAAAGGTGTATTTTCTTTTTAAAAAATAATACATTTTCACTAAGATTTAAAAAAAAAAATGGTTTCATTATATTCCGTGATTGTTGATTAATAAATATTGAAAATTTCAGTAAAATTGGTTGATTTCCTGAATTTTAGTGTATTTTTAAGTGAAGGGGGGGGGGGTCAAAATGTTTTTTCATTTTTGGGAATCGACCATTGATTTGCACGTACCTAGTGTAAACCATGTCAATTTTACCGAATTTTATTATCTACCTACATGAAGAGGTTTAACGTGCTGAAACTGTCTTCATTTTTTATTTATTTATTAATTTATTATTTTTTTCAAAATATTATTTCGTTCAAAGCTGTTTTTACACGCAAAAAACAAATGTCTCCTTGCCGCTTAACTAAGGAGGGGGGGGGGGGCTTAATTCCTAGAAAAGTTGTAAAAAAATTACATATTCAACCATTAACGCTAAGTCCGAGTTGCAAGCCCCTCCCTGACTTTAGGGTTAGTGGTAGTCATAGTTTTTCAATTTTTCAGGAACGAAGTCCCCAACAGTTTAGCGACAAGCGACCATTTAAATCCCGTGTGTCGTAAAGACAGCTTAACAAAATTTAAATTAAAAAAACTAAAAACAGTTTCAGCACGTTAAAAGTATACAGGTCAGTAGATAATTAAATCTTACTGTGTTTAGTATAAAGCATTTGTTGTTTTTTTGTTTACGATTTCTCAACTGTTAACTATTCTGCACTTTCACCATTTAACATGTCCTTCCTATTTACTTGTCTCCTCATGAGGATAGAGTAAGACACAAAGTATCTTTATAATGGTGAAAAAATCGAGTTCCCCCCCCCCCCAAAAGGACACTCTGGATTACAATACAAAAATTCAATTGCCTCCGTCTAGAAGGATTTCTCCTTTACTGATCGAGGACAGAAAAGATGAAGCGTAGTTGTAGTATCGGAACAGATACTATACTTTAACTTTAATTCTATTTTGAAAAATTATAGTATTGTAAAATCGGCAAATATTTTAATCATTACGAAGTTATTTTCATTTTGAAAAATATTCAGAGCAGGCAGAAAAACAAACAGATCCTTCATTATGATTGGTAGTGGGCATAAAAAGTTCTGCCCAATTTGCAGGCCATTGTAACGTCTAAGGACTGAACTGTTAACCAATTTCTTTTTTTTTTTTTTGCTATGGGAGTTAAAATCTGTGCGTTTTACTTTTTAAAACGATTTCGTGTGGTTTTACGACGTTACAAGTTGATCTTATGGGTATAGAGATAACAAATTAGTTAACTACCCTAAAAAGTAAGATAGGCCCGAAAATAAGGGATCATTTTACGTTAAATTTATATGCGAAACTAATCCCCTACTTTAAATTCTAAAATATTTTTTTTTGTTCGAGGTCTTCACACGTAGTCGCCTGAAAAGATAGAATCTTATATATTAAGGGAGGGCAGCTTCGGGTCCATATCTACTTTTAAATGGAGATATAATGTCTTTTTAATTTGATAAACCTATTAATGTTTTTCCTTTATGCTTTGTATCCAAGATTTTTATAAACCCGTGAGATTTTTATCTAGATTTTTCACTTGTGCAATTTTTTCCTATTTATCTACTTTCTCACTGTGGACGAGTGGTTATAGCACTTGTCTTTGGGCTGGACCACCCGGGTTCGATCCCACTCACGGCATGCGAATTTTCGGGTCTGAAAACTCCCTCTGTCCACCCAGCAGTAAATGGGTACCTGACTAAAACTCAGGGAAGGTTCAAGGCAGCGGAAGGAGAGGGATGGTGGAGTATCCAGCTAAGTGCTGTTACTTGGCGTTACATTACTAGAAAAAGGTGCACCATTCCTCGTAAGAGCCAGTGTATAGCAGTGTCGAGGGGATTTAATTTGGGCTGCGAATACTATGTTATGTTAAATATTTAATCAGTGTTTACTTAAAATGCGAAGAATCTTCATGTCAGGTTGTCCTGAAAAACCCTTGTAAAGAGAGATCGGAAGCACTCGAAGATGATGTCTAGTATGTAATTTAAACTCTCCAGTAGGTAGTTCAAACTCTTCTGTTTGATACATATCTATATGAGCGGATGTGGTTGTGCTTCTTTATGTCTAAACTGCTAATGTACAGAAACATATGACATAGCAATTGAAAAAAAATTAGATAAATTAAATATTTGATATCTGAATCATATATAAATACGGCAATTAATCTTTGAATCTGGAATATGTGTACATATGTATGAATGTTTACGTATGTATAAATGGATTAATAGCTACATAAGTTCATCTGCGTACATTTGTTTTGTGTATGCAAATATTTCAACGATTGAATATTATATTGCGCTTGAGCTAATCATATATATATATATATATATATATATATATATATATATATATATATATATATATATATATACAGGGTGTTTCAAAAAATGTACTCACTCTTAGAATGACGAGAAAACCTTTATTTATGAACATAGAGTGAAATGAAATAGCATCGAATACATGAGACAGATGTAATTGAAGAATATATATGATTCTTCAATTACATCTGTCTCATGTATTCGATGCTATTTCATTTCACTCTATGTTCATAAATAAAAGTTTTCTCGTCATTCTACGAGTGAGTACATTTTTTTGAGACACCCTGTATATGAGATAAATGAAGCCAAATGTTTACATTTTAGTAGTATCCTACATAGACGAATAAGTATTTATTTACTCCTCTCCGGGAGTTAGGCACAAGGCCAGTTTTATCGTACTCCCACAAGTAAGATGTGACCCAAGGTCGGGTCGGGACAGTTGGGGTTGAAAAGCCAGCGCCCGAGAGGTGATACCTCTGGCCATTAAAAATTGCCTAGGCAGCCCCGTCTGCATTCCTCGGTAGGGGCGCCTCAGGCAGTAAGCAATAAACTTACTCCTCCCTAAAGAGGGGAGGCGAAGCCTGGGAGGGTGGACTTCCTAGAACTGCACAGGACAGACCCATAGACCGGCGTAAATCAAGCCCCGAAGGCCAAGACAATACCTGTCTATGGGGGGTGCAGTATCCATCGGAACAGATACTACACGTTGATCTTAGCCAAAAGGCCTAGAGAACGACACTTTAAACATATATGAAGAAGGTGGTGTCTAATCGACCCCCATTAGATACCCATAAATACTGCAGGTACTAAATCAGCCATGTGGTTAAGCTACTGGCTCAACCAGAGCAATTATATAAGAATTTAGAAATCAACAAAACTATAACATATTCAATTTTTAGTATATCAGTTTCAAGAATCCAACATCAAAAAGTTTCTGCGTAGAATGGTCATTCGAGACAATAGATTTTTATTAATAAAATTGTCTCATCACCAGAACAAACAGCAAGAACACCACAATTACAAGTCAACAAAAATAACCAACGCATTTGCATTGATATATAGTTAGCAGAGAAAATGGTGGTGTATCAACTATAAAATGCCCTTAGGCAATACATATATATATAAACATATATATATATATATATATATATATATATATATATATATATATATATATATATATATATAAATGAAAGAAGAAAGATAAATATGTACGAATGACAAATTTATTTCATCTTCGATTGTTCAATGCTAGGTGTACTCGGTAAAAGCATGTTTATTTTTCTTTCCTTAAGCCAAGGCTTTTCAAAGATCAAAATCTTATCATCAGAGGAATTACATAGATAGATAAGTTGGCAGTGGAAAAGCCAAAATTTGAAAAATATAAGATAATGAAGAGTAAGAATGTGCGTGTAAAAAAATATGGTGTCTGTCCAGTTGGTGAATGTCCGTAGATGAGGTTTCCGGTGAAAGGAGATTTAAAGATTGTTTTTATTTATCTTTATAATTACTCTATCTCGTATATTGAGCTTAAACTATTTAACTATAGGTTCTATCCTCTAAAAGTATCATTTTAGTTTTATATTTTATATATATATATATTATATATATATATATATATATATATATATATATATATATATATATATATGATATATATATGATATATATATGATATATATATATATATATATGATATGTATGATATATATATATATGATATATGTGATATATATATGATATGATATGTATGATATATATATATGATATATATGATATATATATGATATGATATATATATATACATATATATATATATATATATATATATATATATATATATATATATATATATATATATACATATATATATATATATATATATATATATATATATATATATATATATATATATATATATATATATAGGCAAACATTATTAAATAACACGGAGTGGTTTTGTTTGATGCGACTTTTTTAATTTTTTCAATTTGCCGAATTGTCCATCTAATGTGTCGGTCAAATTGATATAAATGTGATCCATGGCTTTCTTGTTCCATTCTTTTTTTCTTTTTTGCAAGTACTTTCGATTTGAATCGTCAAATCATCTTCAGGTGGTATTAGTTTTAGTGTCTTTACTGTTGTGCTCATTTTTGAATTATAACGGCAAGTAGTTTATATTTGAAAACGCGTCTGTAAAGTTGAAATGTGCATGAGAGCGTGATGGCGTTCTACACATACGAGAGATTTAAAGTTTGACTGTTTAAACCGTTAAGAAAAATAAATATATATATATACATATATATATATATGTGTACATATATATATATAGATATATATATACATACATATATATACACGTATATATACATATATATATATAGATATATACATACATATATATATACACATATATATACATACATATATCTATACATATATATATACATATATTTATATACATATATATACAGATATATATATACATATATATACATATATATATACATTCATATATATACATATATATGTATATATACATATATATATATATATATATACATTCATATATATACATATATATGTATATATACACATATATATATACATACACATATATACATATATATATACATACATTTATATATACATATATATATACATACATACATATACATATATATACATACATATATATATATATATATATATATATATATATATATATATATATATATATATATATATATATATATATATATATATATATATATATATGAGGTTTGGGGGGATATTTTTTTATTTCTAACATTGTAATTTACATAAATACACCAAGCCGTATCTATGAATAAAATAAAATAAATTAAAGTATATACAATTAAAATTAAAACGAAATAAAAATGGAATGAAATGTAATAAACATAATTTGAATTCAATAAAAAGATCCGTGTAAGTCGACCTTCTCCTCGCGAAAGAAATTCCTTGACGCTCTACATTTCACACAACAGCCATCTTTTTCGGTTTCTCTTTCTTTTCGTTTTAATCTATCAACTCAATCTAATTGGCTTTCAATTTTTTAACGAACTGATGTCGCTTATTTTTATTTATTTAATTCCTTTCCCCCTTTTTTTTTTAAAAGAGATTGTCAATAAATTAAATTAAGTACATAAAAGAAAAAAAAACGACAAAACAACTCGTAATCCTTGCAGAGGGTTTGGGTCATCAAGTACGTTGCAAATTCCACTAGGGGATCTTTCCATTTTAAAACGAATACTCGGACCCGTAAAAATTACACAGTGTTATCATATAAGACTGTTATATCATTTGAGAGGAAGGGGACGAGATCTCGTGGGTGACGTCACATCGAGAAAGTACGAAGTGACAGTCGGCTTTTTTGTCAGCATCGAGCTTATTATTTTGGCTAGGAGCAAAGTGTAGTATCTGTTCTGATACTACACTTCACCCTTTTCTATCTTCGGTCAGTGTATGAGAAATCCCTCTTGACTGAGTCAAATTTAATTTTTGACTTAATCCAGATTGCCCCTATTAGAAGAGCTGTATTTTCCTCGTATTAAAAACCGACTTTGTGTCTAAAATTGCCATAGTAAATGGGGAAAGTAAATAAAACCTATGAGGCAGACGTTTATTTGGGCTCGTGTCGATCTTCCGTCTCTCCCAAAAATTAGCATAAGAAGGGGGATTAAATGTCTTTTAATGTCGGTCAATTGACGAGTACGGTTTTGCGATATCCTTTGCAGAGGCATATACGATCAATAAATCTATGAACCGTAAAAAGTGTGTTGTAAGTTCACGTACGTGCGTTTTCATAAATAGGATGAGTTATTCGGCAGCTCTGATGTAATAAATATGGATACCTCGTGCTATGACAAGACTCACAGTACATCACAATACAGCATCCGACCAACGTATTTTGTTATCCACGTTATGTAACTAAAAAATAGTTTTCATATAGATACTGGCTTTATCCGGGAATATTCAAGAAATGCGCCGATGAATTGGCTACTCTGGTGCCCCCTCGACGTAAATTCACTAGACTAACTCGACAATCAACTAATTCTCATTCATTCACTGTGGAGGTCCCCAGATGCCGGAGAACCTTCTACTCAAATAGCTTCTTTCCTCGTGCTGTTGGCCTCTGGAAGTCCCCCCTGCCCCCTGTTTCCCCGACAGTACAGACATGCAGAAATTTAAAATTAATGTAAACAGACATCTCGCTGCGCAGATCCCAATTTAGGTTGACCTCCCCCAACCTTCTCCCCTTTTCTTTTTTCTCAGTAGCCCCTTACGTCTACAGTGGCGGCCTGCCTTGTTTGAGGTGAACTATGTTAAAAAAAAGAAAGAAAAGAAGCCATGTAACATAACATAAGTAGTTAGTGATGTAGTTTGTTGCGTAGGGGCGGGTAGGGTTAGCGGGTTTAATATTAAGATTGGCTGACCTCGTGGAAGCTCCGTAGAATTCAGATATTATAAAAGGTACCGTAGGTAGGTAGTTTAATCAGTATGGAAGGTAGAGAATAGCTGGGATAGTGAGAATTCCACGGAGTTCAATTATCATCTAATAGGAAAAGTAGATAGGTAGTAGTGTTGGTGTGACAATGTTGAATGGACCTACGGAAGATGAACACCAAAATAGTCATCTAGTATGAATTAGAAGTGAGCCTACGAAGATCGACGACCAGGATATCGCGCTAGTATGAATTAACAGGGAAAGACATTGATATTTCAGTAAACCAAAACCGATAAGACCAGATGATGGCGCCGATCGGTCTAGGTTAGTCAGCCTGTGGTTGCCGAAATAACGGCCAATATAGAAAACAGGTGTGGCCGAGAAAATAGAGTTTGATGTCAGGAAAGCTAAGTTGTTCCTCCATGTCTAGACTGGTTGGAGAAAATGTCAGTTGCCGCACCAAGCCGTGGCTAATACACGAGACAGGTGTGATCTGAACCGCTAACAGCAGACCAGGTATTTCGCCGACAAGTTGGTTTCGGTGGATGTAAGTTAAGAAAACTTACAGCTATTGGTGAAATTACATTTTCTCTATTCTCTGTTATTGTGTCAAGGAAGGGGGGACTTCTCCCCTCCTCTCACCAGGAAGCGGTGAGGGGTGCAAGGGCGGATTGAAAATCCCGAATATGAAAGAGAGAACGATAATAAGAAAAGATTTTTTTAAACTTTTGTTCTCTGACTAAATTCTGTTAGAAGAAGGGTAGGGCGTGTCCAACTGATTTCAATATAAAGCGAAGCGTAACAGGCTTTGGAGACTCATTTTTGCTCGCCACCGGGGTCTACGTCGGTGGGAGATGGACCCCACTGGACTTGAGCAATCTCGCCAATAAATTAAAAATCGCCCAGAAATATTAAGGACGTCGGTCCAAAAACACAGAGTTAGGAGTTAGAAGTTACAGAGCTATCTTGCCTTGCAAATTGTATTTTCTTTACCAAATACTTCTTCTTCTAAAAAACCCAACATACCGATTTGTTGAAGACGTCCTTTTTCTTTTAATTGTTCTGCTTGAAATGAACCTTCGCTTCGCAGTGGTAGTAAGTTGCTGACCCAAACCGAATAGTTACACGCTTATGTATCAATCACAACGTGGGAGTGCGGTAATTGCTGGACCAAGCCTTCGACATCTGCGGCCTTCATCAGAGCAGCAACTTTTTCCGGGCAGTGCCAGGTGACCAACCGAACTCAGAAACGCTAAAATTGGTGACGTCAGAACCGGAATCAGAAATTTGAATAAATCGGAACTCTTTAGGGTATCGGTATCGGAATCGGAAAAATGTGTGCCTATTTTCCGATTCTTTAAAAAAAATTGTTTTGTTTGTTTTAGTTTAAAACTCAATTGTTCGTACTAATGATAAATGATAAATCTTTATTGATTTTAAACTACTAGTAAAATTTATATATATAAATACACACACATATATATATATATATATATATATATATATATATATATATATATATATATATTTTAACATGATCGCCCCAAACAAGGCAGGCCGCCACTGTAGACGTAAGGGGCTACTGAGAAAAAGAGAAAAGGGGAGAAGGATTGGTGGTTCAGCTTAAATTGGGATCTGAGCAGCGAGATGTCTGTTTACATTCGTTTTAAATTTCTGCATGTCAGTACTGTTGGGGAAACAGGGGGCAGGGAGGGAGTTCCAGAGACCAGCAGCACGAGAAAAGAAGCTATTTGAGTAGAATGCTCTCCGGCATCTGGGGACCTCCACAGTGAATGAATGAGATTTAGTAGAATGTCGAGTTAGTCTAGTGAATTTACGTCGAGGGGGCACCAGAGTAGCCAACTCATCGGAGCATAATCCATTGAAGTACTTGTAAAACAAACATAAGGATGCTACATTGCGGCGATGGGACAGGGACTGGAGCTTAGCTGACAGTGAGGGACCTATTAGGTTGACGACTCTTTTTTGGACTTTGTCAAGTAGGGAGAGACTAGTAAATGATGCACCAGCCCAGATGTGGCAACAATACTCCATGCATCGGCGAATGGTGGCTTTGTAGAGATACAGGATAATGTCACGTGTAAGGAGTCCACTAGCACGGTAGAGGGAGCCAACCTTCTTTGCGGCAGCCTTGGCAATGTCTTCAATGTATGTGTTCCAATTCATGTTACCTGTGAAGGTTAGGCCAAGGAGTTTGAATGATGAACTCTCAGGTAGGGTGTTATTTGCTATGACAATCGGTGGTCGGAGAGGCTTCTTGTAGTTGTTGAAGGAAAGGAGCTTAGTCTTTGCGGCATTAAAAGTTACCAACCATTTATGGCCCCAATCCACTACAGCCTGGAGGTCATTTTCTAAAGATTCAGCCATTGCCTCAGATATGATCGCGTCTGTTTTGCCAACATGGCGAGAGTAAAGCGTGGTGTCGTCAGCAAATAAACCAATCTCAGACACTATGTCATCAGGGAGATCGTTTATATAGATCAGGAACAACAAAGGTCCAAGAATAGATCCCTGGGGCACAACAGCATTTATGTCATGTAGCTTAGATGAACGGCCATCGAGGACAACCCTGGATTTTTCTTTTGTTTAGGAAGGATCTAATTATATTAAGTAGTTGCCCAGTAATACCGTATGAGCGTATTTTCAGGAGAAGCCCTTTATGCCATACCTTGTCAAAGGCCTTGAATATATCAAGCGCTACTGCCCTAGCTTCACCTGCCTTGTCGAGTGTATGATACATGCGTTCAGAGATGACCGTTAGGATGTCTGCAGTAGATCGTGCTTGTCTAAATCCATACTGGTGGTCAGATAGAAGTTTAGCATTAACTAAGTGCCGTACTATCGCTAGATTGATTAAGGATTCAAAGATTTTGACAAAGATCGGCAGTAGACTGATTGGGCGGTAGTTCTGATGGTCGGTTCTATTCCCAGAACTCTTGTAGACTGGTACCACAGAGGCAATTTTCCAGCTATCGGGGAAGCAAGATTCGGCTAGGCATTTATTGTAGAGTTTGGAGAGGACAGGGGCCAGTTCAGCAGAGCATTTCTTTATTACTATTACAGGTATAAGATCAGGCCCACAAGCTTTAGAGGTGTCAAGGTTTTTTATGATGTCTCTGACCTGGGACGGGGTGATGACCAGGTTATCAAGTATGGCTTCGGTCCGCAAAGGTAATTCAGGGAGAGGGTGGTTACCTGAGTCTAAAGTAGAGTTAGAAGCGAAACGCTGTGCAAGTAGTTCAACCTTATCAGTGGCCGCGCAAACGACATCATTGTGGTTTGAAAGTGGGGGAATCGTAGATTGACCATTATTCACTACACTATTGTAGATTTTCCAGAAATCGCGAGTACCTAGTTTCTGTGACTGGGTGCGTTTTTTTGTTAACTCATTATACCTTCTCTTCGCTTCGCCTATCACGGCCTTGCAATTATTTCTTGACTCTATAAATTGATGCCTATTAGTAGTTGACTTATGGC
>OY744538.1:25458905-25461405 GCA_963556195.1 Sepiola atlantica
ATTTTAGGTTATTGGGTTTTTGACTTGCTGAGATTCTGAAGAAAAATATCAACATAGTAAAAGTAACAGGAAGCGGAAATGGGATTGGTCGAGAAATGTAATAGATAAAATTAATTAATTGTATCGACCAATAAAGGAGCTAATGTGTCGCTCTCATTGTAGAACAACTGATATTACTGTTAATAGTAGTTTCAGTAGTAGTAGTAGTAGTAGTGGTAGTAGTAGTAAGCGAATACGTATTAACTGAATTGATTATTTAAATTTTTAATTAAAAATTTAATTCATTTATTCATTCATTATTTTTTTAACAATAGTATAGTTTCGGCTTAAGATAGACTGATACCAAATCTCCATCAGTAAAATAAGTAATAGTATAGTTTACGCTTACGATAGACTAATCCCAGATCTACATAAGTAAAAGAAGTAATAGTATAGTTTCGGCTTACGATAGACTGATACCAGATCTCCATTAGTAAAAGAAGTAATAGTATAGTTTCGGCTTACGATAGACTGATACCAGATCTCCATTTGTAAAATAAGTAATAGTATAGTTTCGGCTTAAGATAGACTGATACAAAATCTCCATCAGTAAAATAAGTAATAATATAGTTTCAGCTTACGATAGACTAATCCCTGATCTACATTAGTAAAAGAAGTAATAGAATAGTTTCGGCTTAAGATAGACTAATCCCTGATCTACATTAGTAAAAGAAGTAATAGTATAGTTTCGGCTTAAGATAGACTGATACCAGATCTACATTAGTAAAAGAAGTAATAGTATAGTTTCAGCTTAACATAGACTAATCCCAGATTTACATTAGTAAAAGAAGTAATAGTATAGTTTCAGCTTAAAATAGACGGATTCCAGATCTCCATTAGTAAAATAAAGAATAGTATAGTTTCAGCTTACGATAGACTGATACCAGATCTCAATTAGTAAAAGAAGTAATAGTATAGTTTCAGCTTAAGATAGACTGATACCAAATCTCCATTAGTAAAAGAAGTAATAGTATAGTTTCAGCTTTAGATAGACGGATACAAAATCTCCATTAGTAAAAGAAGTAATAGTATAGTTTCAGCTTAAAATAGACGGATTCCAGATCTCCATTAGTAAAATAAAGAATAGTATAGTTTCAGCTTACGATAGACTGATACCAGATCTCAATTAGTAAAAGAAGTAATAGTATAGTTTCAGCTTAAGATAGACTGATACCAAATCTCTATCAGTAAAATAAGTAATAGTAGTAGTAAGCGTATACGTAGTAACTGAATTGATTATTTTAATTTTTAATTAAAAATTTAATTCATTTATTTATTGATTATTTTTTTAATAATAGTATAGTTTCGGCTTAAGATAGACGGATACCAAATCTCCATTAGTAAAAGAAGTAATAGTATAGTTTCAGCTTAAGATAGACTGATACCAGATCTCCATTAGTAAAATAAGTAATAGTATAGTTTCGGATTAAGATAGACTGATACCAAATCTTCATTAGTAAAATAAGTAATAGTATAGTTTCAGCTCAGGATAGACTAATCCCAGATTTACATTAGTAAAAGAAGTAATAGTATAGTTTCGGCTTACGATATACTAATCCCAGATCTACATTAGTAAAATAAGTAATAGTATAGTTTCAGCTTAAGATAGACTAATCCCAGATCTCTATTAGTAAAATAAGTAATAGTATAGTTTTGGCTTAAGATATACTAATCCCAGATCTACATTTGGAAAAGAAGTAATAGTATAGTTTCAGCTTAAGATAGACTAATCCCAGATCTACATTAGTAAAAGAAGTAATAGTGTCGTTTCAGCTTAAAATAGACAGATTCCAGATCTCCATTAGTAAAATAAGTAATAGTATAGTTTCAGCTTACGATAGACTGATACCAGATCTAAATTAGTAAAAGAAGTAATAGTATAGTTTCAGCTTATAATAGACGGATTCCAGATCTCCATTAGTAAAATAAGGAATAGTATAGTTTCAGCTTAAGATAGACTGATACCAGATCTCCATTAGTAAAAGAAGTAATAGTATAGTTTCAGCTTTAGATAGACGGATATCAAATCTCCATTAGTAAAAGAAGTAATAGTATAGTTTCAGCTTAAGATAGAGGGATACCAGATCTCTATCAGTAAAAGAAGTAATAGTGTAGTTTTAGTTTAGATAGACGGATAGCAAATCTCTATTAGTAAAATAAGTTATAGTATAGTTTCGGTTTCAGACAGACAGACAGATACCAAATCCCCATTAGTAATAGATATGTACGCCATTGAACAATTGAGTCCCACGTTGTAAAAAGGGGCTTTCAAATACTTTGTCAGCCAAACGACTTCTTCACACACATACGTTTACATGTAAACACACACATACACACACGCAAGAAATCTAACTTTATGGAAAATTAATAAAAAGTATACGAAGTCAAATAAGTTTTAGCTTATAAAATAAATGACAGCATTTCTGACCCCAGATGAAATTTTCGTTTATAACTTCTGACC
>OY744538.1:25463905-25486405 GCA_963556195.1 Sepiola atlantica
TTTTTGCAAGTACTTTCGATTTGAATCGTCAAATCATCTTCAGGCGGTATTAGTTTTAGTGTCTTTACTGTTGTGCTTATTTTTGAATTATAACGGCAAGTAGTTTATATTTGAAAACGCGTCTGTAAAGTCGATGAGCAATTGATGGCGATGACCTGCGTGATAGCTCTTAGTAAGTACAAATAATAATAACAATAGGAAACGTGTCTTCTTATGACACTGGTCTTCTATGAGTTCAAGGTCTACATAATATATATTACATGACTTTAGGCCAGTTTTTTGCACTGAATTGAAAAATCATGCTCTTTTTACTTAATTCGATCAGGTTAAAGAAATATTAGCATATTAAAAATATCATAAATTCCGATCTATTTGTAGGTGAATAAAACGCAGTATTGAACATATTAGATTGATTTATCCACAGAAGTTTTACATAATATTTTGAAAAGATTGCAAGAAGAGTACAATAAACTAAGGAAGCTAATAATGGATGAATGGTTTCTTCAAGGACTTCCGTTCGACCGAGCAGACTGCGTATCCGTGTTTAAGCACCAACAGCAGGCTGCCATCAGGCATGATAACACTGATATCTTGGTGAAAGTGCTCACCCTGTTATTCACTGCAATCTTCACTATTCTCTGGAAAATAGTCCAGATGAGACTGGAGGAAGTGCATTTCCACGCACCAAGTTGGCGGAAATTCTCCATTAACTCATCAACTACTTTCTGATACTTTGAACTTATGTCGTCGCCAAGGATGTTTGCAATGACTGACTTATTAGGCAACCAGGCAGAGAGTTCAGCACGATTCAGAGCATCATCAAAACTAGTATCCTTGATGAGTTCCCTTATTTGAGGACCATCAAATATATCTGCCTTAATATTCTCCATGCTCTTTCGTTGAAACTTTTGATGGAGGAAAGCAAATCCTTCCCTTTTCCTGTCCAATGTCTTTACAACATTGTTCATAGGACTCAGTTTTATGTTGTGGGTTGGAAACAATATCTTGCCAGGTTCAAACAAAAAGTGGGACAAAACGTTGTGTGATCCAGATTTTAATCCTTGTATTGATGGCCAATCTCGTCTGACATAAAGCTGGTTATCAGCACGGCTATTCTCTGAGCGCAAAAAGCACACATAATTTGTGTAACCACCTTGAAGTCCTAGGATGAGTCCAACAATCTCAAGTTCTTCACAGATCAAACATTTATGTTTCTAGACGTTCCATGTTTTCGTGGGATTCTTTCATTTCAACTGAGCGCTCCACAGGGATCGATGAAAACGTGTTACCCATATTCAAAAGAACTGCTTTGAGACTTTTGTTAGATGAGTCAATGACAAGTCTCGATTCCATTGCTTAAGACCAAGCAATTCAATCAGGTAGCAATATTGCTCAAGGAGAGTAGAAAGTGACCGATGGGTTTACTTTCGGCAGCCTCGTAACTCTCGCTTCCCTTATTTTGTACTTTAGTCCTCACATTCTATGAGCGATGTTTCCGACAAAGGGGGAAGAATTGCTGTTTCCTGGATCAGAATCTATCAATCTAACAGTTTTTGACCTTGAAGTACTATTATTTTTTAGCTCCTTACATTAAGTGGATTTATGCCTTGTCTGGAGCGATTTCCATAAAAAAGACCAGTTAAGATGCTTCATCAAACATGAATAATTTTCTAAATTCTCCCTCGCGGTCCCGATACCAATATGATGTTGTTCCTGGCGCCAATAGACGCTTCTTTCGAAGACGAGAACCAATTAGCTAGGCAGACTCCTTCGAAAGGTTCAGGTCTCGTTCCAGGTCATTGAGTTCGTCTTGGTTGTTCGTCCTCGTCTGACTTGTATTCATCGCAATTAGATTTATCAATCATTCATACTTACCTGGCACACGCTAGGAAGTAAGTGTAGTATCTGTTCCGATGGATACTGCACCCTGTCCTGTGCAGTTCTAGGAGGTCCACCCTCCCAGGCTTCGCCTCCCCTCTTTGGGGAGGAGTAAGTTTATTGCTTACTGCTTGAGGCGCCCCTACCGGGGAATGCCGACGGGGCTGCCCAGGCAATTTTTAAATGGCCAGAGTGCTCACCTCTCGAGCGCTGGCTTTTAACCCCACTTACTCGACCCAAGCTGTGGTCACATCTTACTTGTGGGAGTAAGATAAAACTGGCCTTGTGCCTAACTCCTGCAGAGGAGTAAATAAACATGTCACTAGATCTGGAATCAGAACAAGATTCCATTGTGTCATTTGGCTCAGATACAGGAAAATCGGGGCAATGAGGGTCTGGCTTTATGGTAAAATGAACATCAGTGTATTGAACATGGTGCTTGTTCTAGCGATTGATGCCTTTTAGATTTGTCGTGTAAAAGTAGACGTCGGTAACGTGATTTTTTTTTCATTTTTTTTCACACCATTTGGACACGAAATGGCTTACTCTTCCTTTTCTTGTTCCTCCAATCCAGTAAACTCTCTACACATGTGTTGCAGCAGATATGAGAAGCAGACAACTTATTATGATCTCCTAGTTTGACTCAAAAGTAAGCGTGATATGTCTTCTTCACAGAATCCATGATTTTTACTTTCCGGTCTTGATCAACCACATGTCCGCAGATGTAACTGAACCTATTAGGATGTTTTTTTTTTACATTTCCAATCCATTTCCCCAGACCTTAAATGAGAAATAAAAATAATTATTAAAGGTTACCCACGATCCTGTTTTGCAAAATCAAAGACATGCACTATATTTCAGAAACCAGACTTAACCCAGAAAAAATGTATTTTTGAATTATTCATGCAAAAAGGGTCCTAAATCAGTTGGAAAACCCTTGAGCTTTTAAAAAAAGTTTTGAAAAGCAGACCAGTGTAATCCATCTCCGTCTAAACAATCCGAAATTTAAGAAAATAAGTTTAGTGTTAGCCGAATAGCTATTCTGATGCCATGTTTGAATTTCAAATAATAAAAAAAAAATGATGTGAACATTCTTAGATATGTATGAACACATGCATTATAACTCCAACGGGCTTCCATATAAGTCTCAGGTTCTGTTTTGTTGCTATTCATTCCAATGTCGTAATCGAGAATTGAAAAAATATCCAGAATGTAAAAAAAATCTAAGTTTTTATGTGAAGATTCCTAGGTATGTAAGCAAAAGAAATGCATTATTACCCTGACGGGCTTCCATAGAATTCCTTATAAACACATGCAATTTTTAGAGAATATTTCTAAGTATGTATTACAGCGCTTTCGATGCACTTGCGGCGTCGGAGAGAGTAAGTGCATCGAAAGTGGTGTAATACTGCTCTCATCACCATCTAATGTAAACCTTAGATTCGTTTCTTGTTCCTTGAGCAAACATCTTGCAAAAACCGCACTGAAACAATGCAATATATCTCGCCACTGTGCTACAAACTCTGATCCCGGTCAAAGTTACTTTTTACTACTTTTCATCAATGTTTTCATTTTTATACTTTTCTCTTCTTTTTTGTTTTTCTTTCTCTCCCTTTTTTCGCATTTTAACTTCTTTGTCGCACGCGTTGCATGATTGGTACTTTTTTTTAAATACTTAAACACGTGCTCAAAACATATTGTGGGTTCTGTTTTTTTTTTCATCATTCAATAAATTCTAAAATCTTCACGGTTTCTGAAGAAATTCGTTGATCCGTACGAAACCAGTAAAATCTCTCGTTTTTTTTTGATAATTTATTCCTGTGTTTAAATTGTTTTTCCTTTTTTGTCACACACACACACCAAGCTATCGCAAGAGATAGCATTATAAGTTAAGTTGACAACAAGCCGTCATTCAGCGTAATGCATTACTCTGGGCCCCGCCTATTTTAGTTCTATCGACTGCTTGCTGGATAGCGGTCGTGTTTGCTATTTAGATGTTAATTTACTTTCAATTTCTAGACAATGCATGTGGGAGCAGTGGTGCGTGTCTCAGATACTGAGTCAAACATTACTTTCGCACCGGGGTTCGAACCGTGTGACCGGCAGTGATAGTCTCCTCTCATACTGACGAGTGATTTATATATATATATATATATATATATATATATATATATATATATATATATATATATATTTAAAACAGAAATGAACCTCCCCGGACCGAGAAATAGGTTACATCATAAATTCCTAATATTATTCTTTCCCCTTTTCATAGTGTCAATAGTGTAAGATCGTTCAATCCCAGAGACAACTTCGTATTTAAAAAAAATACGCACTCTCTCCTTCACTCGTTGTCTTGTTCGACCAATCAGATTCATGGTAGTTTCCAGGGACTCTTCACTATCAACCAGAACAAGTGATCTAATTTTACTCTATTGTGAATATTATTTTTTTTCTTTCTTTTATTTGCAAGTAACTTCGTAGCTTAAACAAAAATTCAAGTTTTGAAATGTCGAGTTCAAGGGGGGGTCATTCAGTATAACAGTAAAAAAAATCGAATTGATTTTACATTTAACGATTTTCTTTTTTGTAATTTCGTTTTTGTAATATATCGGGACAGCGTGACCTTATGCTGGGTATATTTACACCCATATTTTCATTTTGTGATATATATATATAGTTAAAGCGTATTCATGCATAACATGAATTATAAACTATACAATATCTATAACTAAGATTTTAAAAAAAAATGAGTTAACCCTAACCCTAAGACCGAGGGAGAAAATGTCACGTTCAAATATCAAATACCAGATCTCACCCCTTTGCTGTGAGAATTGAAATCAATATGAGTTACTTCATTTGAATGATTTCTCTAAGTTCAAAAGGTAGAAACCAAAATCAACATTTTTTGCCACTTTTACTATTATTTATTTCGTCCAGTCTCTTAGAGATATACTATATATATATATATATATATATATATATATATATATATATATATATATATATATATATATTTATATATATATTATGTAATTATTTTTATTGGTGATTGTAGCGTTCGTTGTTATTTTGCTTACTATTATTTCGATTGTCTCACTTTCCTAAGTGATTAAGATGCAGAAAATTGCATTATTAGTCGCCCTTAACTTCATAGGACGTATTTTTTCCGTTAATATATATTTTTTATTTATTTTATACGTACATAAAAGTAATCCATTGACACGTGTTTCTGGCTCACAGCCGGAACAATGTGCGATAATACACTTTCACGTCGGGCGGCAAAATGATGAAAAAATCTCCTCCCCCTCCCCCCCAAAAAACTAAAACATTCAAGACACCGCTTGGAATGGTAACTTGTGTCTTGAATGTTTTAGGTTTTTTTGGGAGGGGGGGGGGGAGATTTTTTCATCATTGTGTCGCCCGACGTGAAAGTGTATTATCGCACATTGTTCCGGTTTTGGGTTTTTTTTTTAATGCATTTGGGACCGATTATTTACTTGTTGGATTGGTGGCAGAAATAATGGACGAGCTACTTATCTAAGACATTTTCTATGTTTTCCTTTTTATCTTTGTACTTTTTAATTTTTTTATTTTTTTTCCTGTTCTCTTCTTAAGTGACCTCAACTAATGCAACGCCACATTGTATATTGTCGGTTGTTGAAACCCTTATTCCAGACATTTAATTTCCCTGATCTGCCAAACAAGTACCTGCTTGGTAGTGAAACACGTGTAGGAAAAAACATTTAATGGTAATAAATAATATTGGTAAGTCTTCATAAAATCGCATATAAATGCTCTGTACTCTGTAATCGAGTATCATCGAGCTTGTTTTTATTGGCATAACCCCGGTCTTCACTGAATAATCTATTTTATAAGTGAAAAATCTTAATCTATATATATATATATATATATATATATATATACATATATGTGTGTGTGTGTGTGTGTGTGTGTGTATAACATTGTTAACATTGTTAAAAATAACAGAATACGTCTATTTAATTATACCTTGTTTTATTTTTTCAATTTTTCTGATGGTCTTTTTTGTATTAAAATTTTTAAAAATTAATAAATCTTACATAGGTTTCACAGGTTTCATGAACGTTTTCGATTCTTCATCGAATCATCCTTCAGGTGTCAAAAGCAAATAAACAAAAAAAAAGACGGAGAAAAAAGAGAATTTTAAAAAGACGGCGGAAAACGTTTTTTCGCATTGTTCCAGGAAGTCGTTGACAATTTAAATTCAGCAACGCTGGATAGCATCACAGAACAAAATTGCATTACGTTAAGAATTTTAAAATGTTTCCACTGGTTTCATAGATGATGTTGTTAATTTTAGGTCGTTGTGTTTTTATGTAGATAGCCTCCAGTATTTTTAATTTTTTTAAATTGCTTTCGGAATGTATAATTTTAGTGTTATTAACTAGAATTTATCTTAAATCAGACAGGAGGGCAGTTACGTTTTTGTAGATGTTGGTAAATTGAGCTAGAGTTTACAAGATGCATGGCGAGGCGGCGGGATAGGGTAGTGCTTGTAAAACCAATGTAGCTATTAGCTTTATTATTATTATGGGAGGCAGGTTCTCCCAATGGGCATTTAAACAAAATGGCGGGAAAAATTATGCTTCGTCAATGCTCTCACTGATATTCATATAAAATCAGAGAATTTAATTGTTCATATATAAATTACTAGAAGAATACCAGCCCTGAGACGGGTACAATTTATTCCACGAACAGAACAGTTTAGCACCACTTTTATGTCTCATTACGAAGATTAACATCCAGATATAGTTCCAATTTTGATCAAAATTCATTACATGATTTTAATTTTTTACGGCTTAATCGTAAGGGATATTGAGACGAAAATTTAATTCAGAGAATCTTGCTCAATTGGTGACGAATGTAAGCCTAAAATATTTGAATTTTCAAATGAGAGGTTGTGCCCATAGTATGCCCCTTAAAATACTCCTGAAATATAAGGGAAACTTTCTTGTTATGCAAAGACTCAATGAGACGAATGGATTCCATTCTCTTGAGTAAGTAATGAAATGCTTTTTGATACAACCCGACTAGGAGTGGCGGGGTATTTTTCGGGAGGGCTCGGCTACAAAAATGCACGCTACTTAAGGCCAGTTTTATAGCGTTCAGCGGAGCGAATAGACTGAACGATCATCGAGACTGGACGCTTGTCCGTCACGGTTTATACATTCTCAGCAAGGCTGCTACCTATTTATACACATGTGTTGGATGTTCGCGTACATCACCTGGTATTTCCAAATGGTCACCCACCTAAGTATAACAAGGCCCAACATCGCTTAACTTTGGTGACTGTACGGAAAGCCGTGTGATAACGTGTTTTTGGTCGTAAACAAGATCCTGGTCTTTTGGCCGGGATCAAAGTGTAGTATCTGTTCCGATGGATACTGCACCCCGTAGACTGGTATCGTCTTGGCCTTCGGGGCTTGATTTACGCCGTTCTATGGGTTCGTCCTGTGCAGTTCTAGGAGGTCCACCCTCCCAGGCTTTGAATCCCCTCTATGGGGTGGAGTAAGTTTATTGCTTACTGCCTGAGGCGCCCCACCGGGGAATGGCGACGGGGCTGCCCAGGCAATTTTTAATGGCCAGAGTGCTCACCTTCTCGGGCGCTGGTTTATCAAATCCCACTTTCTCGACCTTGTGTCACATCTTACCGCTCTGGGAGGTAGATAAATAACATTGCCATTGCCAATTTACTATTATAAGACTATGTAAGTGTTCAGGAGAGGCGGAGAAAATATATAAGTTAATACGACCATACGTAACTATACAAGTTATATTTTCATTTAATAAAAAAACAGGTAATTTGTAAGTACTTAGTTATAAAATTAGTTATAGTTTAATTTAAAAAAACAACAACTTATAATAAGTATCTGTTGACATAGAATTTGAAGACGGCCATGCTGTAACCCGCAAGGAAGTAGTCTCTCAGCAACGTGTTCCGCGGACGAGACGCCATTGCAAAGAAACTCTGTCTATGGAAATTTTGTCAGACGCTAGGCACATAGAGAAAGTAAGGAAAGTTTTTTTCTTTTCCGTTGTGTGAGGAAGATAATTTCTTGCTGTGAGGAGGAGGTAATGCCTGGGAGGATATTGATATTGACCTGATTTTCATAAATAAATGCTTATCAAGATAAATATACGCTCTTAATTCTTTCACTTATGCTATGAAGTCTGTCCTGTGCAGTTGTAGGAGGTCCACCCTCCCAGGCCTTGCCTCCCCTCTTTGGGGAGGAGTAAGTTTATTGCTTACTGCCTGAGGCGACCCTACCGGGGAATGTCAACGGGGCTGTCCAGACAATTTTTAATGGCCAGAGTGCTCACTTTCTCGGGCGCTGGCTTTTCAAATCCCACTTCCCTCCTAGTGTGGGTAGGTGTTGAATAAATACTTTCTGATACATACGTTTCTTAAAATGGACGAAGCTAACATTTTTGCTGTTGTTTCTTTTTATTTTGCGCAGTCAGTGTAGTTACATATTTGCACTTAGTCGACGCCATTTCTCCGGATTTCTTTCTGAACAATAGCCCCGACAACATCAGAAAACAAGAGTTGACGAAGTGCAGAAGTACATTACTTTCAGCTGGAGCAGACCATACGCCCGCCCGCCTACCTACGTCACACCGACGGCGACCAACCAGCATCCAGAAAACACACGGAATAGCTATGACGTCGCCGTCGTCATCATTGTCGTCGTAATCTTTTTGCCTCACTCCTATCGCCGCCATCTTACTTTCGTGTCATCTTGTTCGCCGTCTTTTCCCGTATCTTTTCCCTGTCTCTACGTCTTTTCTTGCAATTATTTTCCTCTAGTATTTCGCGTGCGCATCCACTGCTACTGCACCGCCCCTTAATTTACTTGGTACATTAGTTTACAAGATGCACTGTGTGCTCCTTCTTTTTAGTTAGTAATTACAAACATATTATTAACGCCTGTGTACACACGCAAACACTTGCACTACATATACGAACGCGTGTTCAATTGTACAGATCCCGGCCCATCTAAGACACGTATTTGTATATTTCTATATATATATATATATATATATATATATATATATATATATATATATATATATATATATATATATATCCCTCGTGTCACACAAAAGTTAGCAAGTAAAAACGTGCCTTCTGGATAAACAATTTTAAGTGGGGAGGAGAAGCAATGAAGTAAATTGCAAATTAGGCAGCCCCTTCCCTCTGAAATGAATTCAGAAAGTAATCCCTCCCCACTCTAAATAAAACGTCAAAGGATCATCAGAAATAATAATAATAATAATAATAATAATGATGATGATGATGATGATGATGATGATAATAATAATAATAATAATAATAATAATAATAATAATAATAATAATAAAAATAATAATAATAATAATAATAATAATAATAATAATAATAATAATAATAATAATAATAATAATGATTAGCTAGACTATGGAAATGTAAAGAAGTAAAGGTGATTCCCGTTGTAATTGGAACGCTTGGAACCATAACGAAAAAACACCATAAATGGCCGAAACAGATTGACGAGACAATTTCTTTTCCAATTCTGCAACAGACTTTCTTGTTAGGAACGGCGAAACTGTTAAGGTACCGCTTGAATGTCTAAAATCAAGGAAATTGACTTGATGTTCAAAATAATAAAAATAAAAATAAAAACATCCAAAAGTTGAGACTACTATGAAAAAAAAAATTAATAAATAAAAAAATAAAAAAATAAATAAAAAATAATAATAATATTAATAATAATAATAATAATAATAATAATAATAATAATAATAATAATAATAATAATAATAATAATAATGATAATGATAATAATAATAATAATAATAATAATAATAATAATAATAATAATAATAATAATAATAATAATAGTCAATATAATAACAATAATTATAGGAGCACAAGGAACTGCCCTGAAAAATCTGAAAAAAAAGACTATGAGAAATTGGAATCAAGGGGAAGATTGAGACTATACAGCGAACGGCAATGATGAAAACAATTGACATCTTACGAAAAATCCTCGAATGCGGAAATCAACCCACATAAACTACAAACCCTAACCAGCCACATGGAAGCTGCAACAGATGTAACACAAAAAAATGGAAGGAACACCACATGAACCCAAGGGAACTGAAACTGCAATAAATCTTATCTAAACTTAAAAAAGGTATCAGTTTTGGCTGATACCACACAAAATAGTCATGAAGGGGCAAGGAGGATGGAAGACCAACGAGAGAGAGATTAACAAGACCTCACCTTCATGAGTGCGAAGTGTACTGAGACCTTAAGGAGGCTTATTGCTAAACAAATCTCAGTGAATACCAATGGTCGTTGCCAGTGAGGAATCAATAGTAAGCGACTGTTGCGATAACGCAAAGTCATTTACAAAGATTATCAAAAGAGGTGGAGGGCACTGGAAATCTGGAAAGACTTGTTGTCACCCATACTCCAGGGAACACCACCGGTTATTGTCGGTGAGTAATTTCTGATGATGACCTGTGAGAGAACTCCTAGTGAGTACAAATAATAATAATAATAATAATAATAATAATAATAATAATAATAATAATAATAATAATAATAATAATAATAATAATAAATTATATATGAAAAATAAAATTACTGATATAATTCTATGATTTTATATAAATGTTAGTGCAAACCGTGGCGAAGCATAAATTTTAATGTTTTCATAATTTTTGACGGTGTGCGTACACTAGTATATATATATATATATATATATATATATATATATATATATATATATATATATATATAAGGTTAATACAACAAAAGATATAAGAGGCAACTAATATCTTTAATTAGTGAACATTCGGATAAAAATGAAGCTCAATATACTGGATAGAGCATTAATAACTTTAGATAAAGTGAAAGAATAAAATAAGGTGCGAATCAAATTTTATTACAGTTCAATGTTGAGACAAAGTACTTTTATTTTATTTTATTCTTTCACTTCATCTATTGCTATATATATATATATATATATATATATATATGTGTGTGTGTGTGTGTGTGTGTTAATCTAGAGACAACTGTTACACTGCACTTCAGTGTGTTTAATAATGGGGGTATGGGGGGGCAAACTGTGATTTGAATTCTTATGGGCTTATCAGCTATCAGCCACTGCCAAGGGAAATATGTAAAAGCTTATATATCCACAATTATTGCCTATCTAGAGTGATCTATTATTTTGCAAAGAGATATGCATTTACGCCAAGTTGGAGCCAGTGATCTCCCGTGTTCGAAGGCTCATCTTACGGATATGGAATGGTAAATGTACGTGTTTATTTGCAGACAGAATTCTTCCATATCACAGTTCTGTAGATTCGCTAACTGTTGGGTAATTCAAACAGTGATTCGAACCCCGACCGCCAAATCAGCACTGGGTAACCGTTACTACTGTGCCATTAACAAATCCTACGTGTAAACGAAATGTATAAATGCGTATATAGTCGCATGACCCACAGGAGACTGATCGGTCTGTACTGAGATGAAGAAGACTGATTACAAGTATGTTAAACTATTTGACAGACTGACGAACAACTTTTACAGAGATCGAAAGAATTCTCTTTGAAGCAACGATCGAATAATTTTGTAAAGACAACACTCAAGTTCCGACAGAAGATTTTTAAATATTATGACTGAGATGTTATCAGGATCAGTTGCCTTGCTGGCATCAAGATGTTTGATAAGTTTGGTAACATACGTGACAGATATATGGATATCATTTAGATTATTTTCACTCATAAGTGAAAATTCTGGAAGCAGGTTGTCCTGATCACAAAGGGTGGAATTTGATTTATTTCTTAGCCAGAATAAGCATTTTCAGAATAAATCTAAACCGAAATAAAATATATTCGTGCCAATAACATACTTGAAGGAAAAAAAATACGCTAGTCCGAATCAAATATCGATATAACAGACGGATTTCTATTTGAGTTTGACTTTAAAAATCCAACAAGATAACTTTATATGTTAGATTATTACAGGTTATTAACGCCTTTGTGACGTTCAATAATGTATGTACTCCGCATTAATATCGATCTTGAATCACATCCAGCCCTCGTAGGGGGGTAGGTAAATAACAGTATGATTGTAGGTTTAAACTGTAAGCGCGCCCGTTGCTGAATAGCGATCATATACAAACCCTTTATTCCGATGATTGTGGTTCGAATTTCTCAAACACAAATCGGCGGGACAATCATACTATAGTACTACGAGATTCTCCCTCGAGGGTCGTATCGAATATGGCGTATATTTCAACACAAGTTTAGCGAGAAATCCTCAATCAAAACTACTGGCATTTTAGTATCTGTTCCGATGGATACTGCACCCCATAGACTGGTATTGTCTTGGCCTTCGGGGCTTGATTCATGCCGGTCTATGGGTCTGTCCTGTGCAGTTCTAGGAGGTCCACCCTCCCAGGCTTCGCCTCCCCTCTTTGGGGAGGAGTAAGTTTATTGCTTACTGCCTGAGGCGCCCCTACCGTGGAATGCCGACGGGGCTGCCCAGGCAATTTTTGATGGTGAGAGTGCTCACCTCTCGGGCGCAGGCTTTTCAACCCCCACTTTCCGACCCGACCTTGGGTCACATCTTACTTGTGAGAGTAGGATAAAACTGGCCTTGTGCCTAACTCCTGGGGAGGAGTAAATAATACTACTGGCATTTTGTACACAACTTGTTTATCATTATCATAAGTGATGAATTATTAATGAAAAATTGTTGAATTGAGTAACCACATTATGTATTCAAAATGGCCGCCACCAATTATGTAAGTTAGACTAATTTGCATATTTTGAAAGTTTATCGATTACGCAACAATGTTCACGTGCATCAAAAGTATCCGTCATCAGTAGTTTAAGAGGTATTATCAGCCTTAATACAGCATAAGCTTTCCAACTATGATATGGAAAAGAATTAATCGCGTAAAGAGTTATTTATTATGGAAAATCGCTCCAGACAAGGCATGAAGCCACTTGATGTAAGGAACTAAAAAGAACGAAATATGATTACCGCAAAGACAGGAGATGGTTATTAGCCTTGAAAAGACCAAGGCTATAGGAAACGTGAAAATAGTCAGCACGAAGTGAGTTCCATAAGTCTGCAGTTCTTGGAAAGAAGCTACTGGAATAGGAAGCTGTATTACAATGAGATATCAAAACAGCGAATTGATGGAGACCACTAGACCACTGAGTCAAACGAGCTGGAACAAAAGAAGCAGGGAATAGATTACATAATTCTGAAGAACACATGCCATAATAGTATTTATAGAAAAGACTTAGACCAGCAACATTACAACTGTGAAAGAGAGGGTGCGAGAAGAATAAAGGGTGGGGGGGGGGCAATCAAATTACAGATAGGTTTCTGCACCTTATCAAGAACACTCAAATAGGACAGAGATTCAGCAGACCAAATATGACAACAGTACTCCATACATTGTCTAGAAATAAGAAACAAAAAAAGTAAATAAAACGTCTCATTATGGAAATAGAGTGAAGCATAGTATTTATAAAAAAGATCGAACAGGTATTGCTTTAGAAACGTATTCATTTGTACAAGCGGAACCCCGTGGAAATTCCACGGTGCTTTCTACATCAATCTATATAAGTTACTGTTACATTATGATATTACTCTTTGGTACTGGTACAGTTTCTGACCCATGCTAAAACCAATATTTCGTTGGCATCTTCCGGCTGTTTACGTAAACAGCCGGAAGATGCCGAATGAAAACGATCAAGCTCCAAAATAAAAACGAGGCGACGTTATAAAACTAATGAAACAACATTCAAACAAAGAAAAAAAGGTCACAGTGTGTAAAATTCTTATATAAAATAGTTATTTTTAACGAAGATTTATAAAATCGGGGGACTTATGTTTTGAGGCATGTCCGTCTGTCCGTCCATCCGGATTTTTCTCCGCAACCATTCATTGAATTTCTCTGAAATTCTGCATGAAGTTGAAACTTTGGTCAGGTTAGAAAGTGACATTCTCCGATTTTGAAAAAAAATCTGGTTAACCCTCCAGGGGGTCAAAAGGCCCCGAAATGGCAAAAAATGACATTTTTTGCCCCCTAACCTTTCATCCATCCATTCAATTTTTCTGAAACTTGGCCAAAATGTGGAGGCAATTGTTCCTAATAGAAAATAAGTATCGCTGACCTTGGAAAAATTGGTTCGCGCCCCCAGGGGGTCAAAAGCCCCCAAAATTGCAAAAAATGACCCTTTTCTCCCATAACGCTTTATCCATCCATTCAATTTTTCTGAAACTTGGCCAAGGGGTCAAAAATGCCTCAAATTACCCAAATGTATTGCATTTTACACTCGCCACATCGAGTCACATACAGAGGGGGGCCACGCATGCGCGGTTTGTTATATTTGGGTTACGAGAAAGTTCAAGTTTGATTAGTATTATTATTATTTGTTTTTGTTTCGATAAATTGTATTTTTTGCTATACTGGTACAGATTTTGAACCAGACCGACTAGGTTATGGTTAGGCTAGAGTTAATTCAGGATTAGCTTAGGATTAGGGTGAAAAACAAACAACAGTTTCTTACATTCTTTTACGGTTAAGGTCAGAGTTTAGGGTTTCCGATAAATTTTATTTTTTATTTTCCAAAACTTTACTAATTTTATGCCTGCGTGAACGCAGACGAATTTTTCGATTTACTCAATTCACAATTGAAAAATTGTCGCCTGCTGTCTCGCAATCTGATTGGCTAAGTGCTTCGTCAATTTCCGGCTGTTTACGTAAACAGCCGAAAAATGCTAGCGAAGAGTAGGTTTTAGCATAGGTCACAAACTTTACAATGACCTACTTTTAAATTAATGTCTATCCGGGTCAATTCTATAAATAAAAATAATAAAAAATAATTATCATTGTCAGTTAAATATTTTTTTAAATACACAATATTTAAAAAAAATATTTTTTTAAATACACAAAACGAATGTCTCTCTTCTTTCTTTACTGATTTATTTTTAATTGTAGCAATTTAATTCTTTTTTGCATAATAAATATTATCTGTCTTCTTACCAGAAAAAAATATTCTTAAAAATGAATAAAACGAATGTCACTCTTTGAAATGTATTTTTATAAGATTGTGCTGTTTTAATCGAGGGGACGACAGTATTTGATTTTAGAACAATTCATTTGAAAACGGGTAAAGTCGGAATTGTTTACCTTACCAACATCAGATTCATCAGCAATTACTGTCTTTGTAGATCGGACGATCTCATTTGCTTAATGTGTGTGAAAAGTGATAACGTACATACGGACATGAAATATAGCATATATTTATAAATAGATTAAATACAAATTAGTCATTTACTTATTTTCATTTACATGTTATACAGGACGTATATACAGGGTGACCCTAAAAAAATGGCACCCATGGAATCGTTAATAAAATTCAGTCTATGCTTGACTTGCCCATCAAGTTTCAGTCAAGAATGTCCAACAGTTTTTTTTTGTTTTATCATCGTTCAATGATATGCGGTACACGTTCGTGATTGTCTCGTCAGTAAGAGGTATGTTCCTGAATGTGATTCCTACACACTGGACCTCTACTCCTCCGATATTTTAGGGAGGAGAGGGTATCAAAGATAATGTCCAGCAAAACACGCCTTAGACTGTTCCTGAACCGTAGAAGTCCATCGCAGTCCAAATCAGTTGTATCCAGGTGTTCTTGCACTATATAGGTGAACATTTCGAGCATATCATTGAACGGCGAAAAAAGTAAGACTGTTGGAGATTCATGACTGAAACTTGGTGGATAAGTCAGGCATAGTTTTAAGTTTATTTGTACCAAATATGGTTGGATTGCAGAAAGGATTAAGGATTCCATCAAGTTGGGTCACTTTCTATTTAAGTTGTATCTAGAATTGTGCACACATACGAAATAGCCAGCAATCCGTAAACCAAGTGTATCTATTTACTCCTCTCCAGGAGTTAGACACAAGGCCAGTTTTATCTTACTCCCACAAGTAAGATGTGACCCAAGGTCGGGTCGGGAAAGTGGGGTTTGAAAAGCCAGCGCCCGAGAGGTGAGCACTCTGGCCATTAAAACTTGCCTGGGCAGCCCCGTCGGCATTCCCCGGTAGAGGCGCCTTAGGCAGTAAGCAATAAACTTAGTTTTCCCCAAAGAGGGGAGGCGAAGCCTGGGAGGGTGGACCTCCTAGAACTGCACAGGACTGTCCCATAGACCGGCGTAAATCAAGCCCCGAAGGCCAAGACAATATCAGTCTATGGGGTGCAGTATCCATCAGAACAGATACTACACTTTCATCTTAGCCAAATTTAATCCAGTGCTTGTAATAAGAAAAAGGGCACCAGGAAAGATCTCACTACTAAACTACAGACATAAAAGTAATGCTCTGATTACTGAAAGATACCAAGGAGAAAAACAGGCAATATTAGATGACCCAGCAAGCTTACCTTAGGTCAAGTGTAAATAGCTAGAAATAGAAACATAAACCTTGTATCATATTTACCTCAAGGGGTGAGGGCAATGTGTGCCTGAATTCGCTTGACTGAATAAGCATTAATACCATTATTTATTTACCGTGTGCATGTGTGCGTTTGCATACTCGCGGGTGCATATATGTGTGTATTTATGCGGATGGAGTGCGTATTTTCGTAAGAGCGCACGCGGGAGTGCGCGCGTGATTTTAGTTGCCTTTCGTTTGTCTTTTTTACGCAACATAAACCCTTTTGGGGTCATTTAGTGCCAAAGGTCACTTCCTAATGCCAACAATCAATTGCATATAATTAGTCTCTGCTTTTCCCTTAGATGAATTTTAATATCTTTAATTATTGTATTAGAGCCTAATTGATAATTATAAGGATAGAGAGACTGTGTAAGAAAAAGGGAAAAATGTAGAGAGAGAGATGGAGGAAGAGAGGGGGAGAGAGAGTAAGAGAGGAAGCAAAGGAGATAGAGCGAATACGTTTGAATAATGGACATATAAGGTCGAAGATGAAGACGAATGTAGCAAGATGGTACGTAGAAAAAAAATTAGGTTACGTATACGGGGAAATTTTAACGTGTTCAGGAAAGTGACGTAACATCAGGAAGTGCAGATAGAGAACGTAACAAATAACATGGCCTTTGTGCTAGGATAAAAGTGTAGTATCTGTTCTTACCTCACTCAAACGAGGAGACGTCTTTCTCGAGTAAGGCACTTTTATATTTACCCCATACTAAGTATCTTTTGGAGGAGTTGTGCACCCCCAACCCTCGTGGGGAGGTGTTAAAAAGGATAACAACAAACAAGACGAGGGAGCATAGCAAACAGGGATCAAGCAGATTAAAAGTAAACGACCTTCGGCATATCAACCTGTTTTAGGTCATTTCATGCCTGGCTGACAATGTTTAACTAAACGTTAATTGTATAGGACACAGTTCGACATTTCACCGATAACGGTGTTGGATGTTGAGAGTAATTTTACCAACAGTACTAGTGCGCAGTTTAACGCAATAGATGCGATTAGGAATTAGATGTCTCAAAACCGGTGATGGTATCCAATAGGCTGGTCACGCACACTGACGCATGCATATATATATATATATATATATATATATATATATATATATATATATATATATATCAAGGGAGGCGCGATAGCGCTCTATCCCTTAATAGACTTCAAAAACGACCTATGCTAGAAATCTCATTTCTTTGATCAGTCATAACTCAAAAACCAATAAACCAAATTAGTTAAAACTTTGCAAAAAAATTTTATTTGATAGGTTCTATAAGTGTGTAGAATTTCAGCATCATTAGTCAAGGCACCCAGAGATCCAGAAAGGTCAGGAGTGATTTTGTGTTATCCGTGTGTACGTACGTACGTGTGTGCCACCCTGTATCTCATCAACTATTTGATGGATTCAGCTGATTTTTGGCAGAGATAGAGGTTCTAGGGTCTAGTTGATTGCATTTTAATTTCAGTTTACCATATACCTTAGTTTTCCAGAAAATTCAAAAAACAACTTAAAAATTACTATTGTCTTGAGGCATAGCCTTTACAAAAGTAGTGACATTCCATGATAAATGCCAGTATACTGAAATCATGTGCCCTTTATAGGGTTAAGATGAAAATTCATATACACTAAATGTACAAAAGCAAGGAAATTCCCAAATTTTTTAACTTTTATTGTCATTAAGGGTATGACTACATATCAACCAAACGATTTCATTATCACATCACTACAGTATAAATCTCTATGCATGAGTGGATGAAGTGTGTGAGGTGCGCTGAAGAAAAATTCCTACAAGTAAAATACATAGCCCTGTTGTGCTCGCATACCCTTAATAACAATAAAAGTGTAAAAATTTGGGAATGTCCTTGCTTTTGTACATTTAGTGTATATAGATTTTCATCTTAACCCTATTAAGGGCATATGATTTCAGTATACTGGCATTTATCATGGAATATATATATATATATATATATGGGGTAAAGTACACGATAATTCATTAAAATAGAATGCCGTGGTAGACAAAATGTGTGAAAAATGACGAACGGAAAACAGGTTAAAGTGCAGGAGAAAAACAAAAACAAGAGATTTGACCGGTTTCGTTCGTGTTGGTAGACGTTTTCAGAAAAAGTTAAGATTTGGAAATAATTTTATTTTGAAGGCACACACATGGGAGAAGGAAAGGATGATCCGATTGAACCATATGAGAAGACTTTGACATTGAAATATGACAAGTGGAAAGTGAAAAAGAAAAAGAAAATAAATAAAAATATAATATATATATAGGTGATGTTTCTTACAAAGGAGGAAGAATTGCTGTTTTCTTAGTCGGAATCTATCGAGTGGCTTCATGCCTTGTCTGGAGCGACTTCCATAAAAAATACTAAATCACAAATCAAATAAAGTAGGGGTTAAAACAAAGAAAAATGTAAACAATTTGAAGATAAAATATCTATAAAAGTGAACGTACAAATATGTAACTAAATACATATTAAAATCATAAGACAAAATAAGGGCATAATAATAAACATTTTTAAAGACACCAGGTGGATTTAATAAACAAAACGATGAGTTGCAGCGACCTGTAAGTGACGTGTTTTCTATTTATTTTCTACAATATATATATATATATATATATATATATATATATATATATATATATATATATATATATATATATATATGTGTGTGATTTTATGAAGGCTTACCAAAGCATTCCTTTCAGGACACCAATGATCACCATTAAAGATATTTTTTCTTACAAATATTATTTATTCAAATTAAATTTTTTTTTTCCTACACGTGTTTCACTACCAAGCAGTTACTTGCTTGGCAGATCATCAGGGAAATTAAATGTCTGGAATACTGGTTTCAACTGCCGACAATACACAATGTGGCGTTGCAATAGTTGAGGTCACATATAAATGCTCTGTACTCTGTAATCGAGTATCATCGAGCTTGTTTTTATTGGAACAACCCCGGTCTTCACTGAATGATCTATTTTATAAGTGAAAAATCTCTCTCTCTCTCTCTCTCTCTCTCTCTCTCTCTCTCTATATATATATATATATATATATATATATATATATATATATATATATATATATATATTATTTTACTTACGTACGACGTCGTTTCGAACTTTCGGCTCTCATCAACGTAGGGAAATGACAATCTCAGACGGTCACGAGGTGCGAACCCCGTTCACAGAGACACCTTGAATCTGTTAGCGTTCGCCCTATCCCTTAGGTCATGGGAGGTTGTGACGTGACAACGGAGAAATTAATTCGTATTTACGCTGAAAGCGGCGAGCGTAAGCATCAAGGTAATTTAATAGAACTCAACGACAATATATATATATTTATATATATATATATATATATATATATATATATATATATATATATATATATATATATATATTGGTTTGGTTGTTTTGTTATATATATATATATATATATATATATATATATATATATATATATATATATATATATATATATTGGTTTGGTTGTTTTGTTATATATATATATATATATATATATATATATATATATATATATATATATATATATATATATAACTTAAAGAAAGAGACAACATGCCTTCAAAAAACCATGTGTTAGATGCAGATATTTTATTAAAATAAATATAAAAACTAAAAACAATATAGATTTTTTTCTTCTTCATCTTGACTTTTTTTATCTAATAATTTCGCTTGATATAACAAGCTTCGTCAGAGCTTTAGACGAATAAAAGGTATTAATCTTATTTTTTTTTCGTAACAATCCTTCCTGGTCTTGTAGAAGTGGTGTCCGATGTTGTGTGGACTTAACGATGTAAGTGTTTCTTTTAAATTTGAACTTCAATCGCGCATGGTCGCTGGTAGGTATAAATTTGGAAAGTTCATTTTATATATATATATATATATATATATATATATATATATATATATAGTAAATCACAAACGTACTTCCGGCAATACAGTTTGCAATTCTAATCATTCGTTTTGTTGAGTTTCTCATTTTAACCATTCGTAAGCGAAATCTCAATGTTTATATAAACAAAATCACCGAAGAGTGCTCTATCCGTTTTTACAAAAAGATTTGCATTATCGCTAATTATAGTTGACTATTTCACTTACCACGATGCCCAACCCTGGGGACATATGTTTTCCTCCACAGACCGATTATTTCGCTTCATCTCAGCTATTCGGTGCAGCGAGTCAGGCAAAATCTTCATGCCGGAATCGAAACTCGGCCGTTTTGCTGAAAGTTGGCGATTCTAACTATTCGGCTGTAAAACACGAGCCACGAGTAAGCAACATCTAATCACAGTCAATTACTGACACCTAGTTCGCCGTATCACGGCTGTTTGGTGTGGCTGGACGTGGTGAGTGTTTCCAGCTATGATTCGAAACACACAGCAGCCAGCAATCATATTCGTACGCCATCACGTTCACCGACAAAGTAAAGGAAATTATAATTTTTTAAATATATTTGTGACTATATTTCCGAGAAGTATCGATTCTAATTACGATGAGCGAGAAGGAGAGAGTTGGGAAAAAGTATATATATATATATATATATATATATATATATATATATATATATATATATATATATATATATAGTGAAAGAGAGAGAGACGGGGAGAGAGAAAGAAAGAGAGAGGGGGTAGGAGAAAGAGGGGCGGAGAGAGCAGGGAGATCGAAACAGATTGAAATAGATTGATGCGAACGGACTTATTAAATGGAAAAATATGAACTGGGAAAGAAAATAAGAAAGAAAATAAGAAAGAAAGATGAAAGAAAGAACGTGAGTATATCCTTCCATCGCCCCTCCTCCTCTTCCCCCTCCATTTCTGCATTTAGATCAGCGCGTGCAGCCGGAGCCAAACGCGTGCAACGTTTCGGGTTAAAGAGTGCACCAAAATGCATTTACATCACAGACGCATGAAAAGCGTTCGTATGCTTTCTCTCCGTCTTCTTACGAAACTTACTCTCTCTCTCTCTCTCTCTCTCTCTCTCTCTCTCTCTCTCTCTCTCTCTCTATCTATCTATCTATCTATCTATCTATCTATCTATCTAGCTTCCGATATCTCTATCACTCTCTTCCAATCTTGCGCTTTTCCCATCCTCTTCTCTCTCCCCCTTTCTCTCCTTCTCTCTCTAGCTTCCGATCTCTCTCTTCCAATCTTTCTCTTTTCCCATCTCTTTCTGTCTGCCTGTCTCTCTCTCTCTGTCATATTTCTCTCTCTCTCTCTCTCTCTATCTATCTATCTATCTCTCCCTATCTCTGTTTGTCTCTGTCGTCTTTTATCTCTCTCTTAATTTCCTATCTCTCTCTGCCTCTCATTATCTCTATCTGTCTGTCTGTCTGTCTCTCTCTCTCTCTCTCTCTCTCTCTGTCGTATTTTCCTTTCTTTCTCTCTCTCTCTCTCTCTAGCTTCCCATATCTCTCTGTTTCTCCAAATCTCTGTCTGTCTGTCTGTCTGTCTGTCTGTCTGTCTATCTGTCTGTCTCTCTCTCTTTATATATATATATATATATATATATATGTGTGTGTGTGTGTGTGTGTGTGTGTGTGTGTGTGTGTGTGTGTATATATATATATATATATTTATATATAATATTTTTTATAAATATTTCTTATTTTTATCTAGACACTAATATTTCATGCGATATGCAATCTTCAGTATAGGAAATGTTAATTAATTCTGGCCTGAGCTCTTCTGCCCAGGCCACTATTAATCAACACGAAAAAAAAGAAGGAATTTGAGTTCTATAAATGGCAAACGGCGTACAAATTACAATCAGCAGTCAGAGAATATTTAACTTTAGCTTTAAGGCATAGCTCATTGGGTAAAAGTAATTCGAGCTCCTGGCACGTGACAATGTTTACATTGAGATATCATTTACATTCAGTCAGTGTCGTATAATAGCGCAGAAGTAGAGGCGCCGACTGTCAGCTCGCCGGTTGAGTTTCAATCCCGTCTTGAGACACTAGCTAGTCTAGCCGTACTGAAGAGGTGTGATACAGCGAAACAGTGTATGTGAATATATATATATATATA
>OY744538.1:25496405-25526405 GCA_963556195.1 Sepiola atlantica
TTCGATCCCAACCAACCTCTAATATTTTTTTCTACATTTTGTGGGGAAGGGGAAGAGAGGTAGGGAGGGGACGACCGGGAAGACACATATTAATACAATAGCGTGTGTGATTTTATGTGTCATGCTTACATCAAAAGCAACGACCTTCCGAATCTTTGTATGCTACTCATGAATTGGCTTGGCCTTTTGGCTAAGATCAAAGTGTAGTATCTGTTCCGATGGATACTGCACCCCATAGACTGGTGTTGTCTTGGCATTCGAGGCTTGATGTATGCCGGTCTATGGGTCTGTCCTGTGCAGTTCTAGGAGGTCTATCCTCCCAGGCTTCACCTCCCCTCTTTGGGGAGGAGTAAGTTTATTGCTTAGTGCCTGGGGCGCCCTTACCGAGGAATGCCAACGGGGCTGCCCAGGCAATTTTTACTGGCCAGATTGCTCACCTTCTAGAGCGCTGGCTTTTCAAACCCCACTTTCCCGACCCGACCTTGGGTCACATCTTACTTGTGGGCGTAAGATAAAACTGGCCTTGTGCCTAACTCCTGGAGAGGAGTAAATAAATATTCATGAATTGGAGCCAAATTTAATTTAATCTAAAACATTTACAAAGTAAGGTTTAGTCGTCGAAATATTACCTTCACTAGAAATATTGTATATAAAGAAGTTTTGTAAATTGTTTCATGTATTGTTCATTTTTAAAAAATAAATATACAAGTCAAATTTTATCATATCTTATTCAAACATGTATAGGTTAGGAACAGGATAATTAGTATTGAAAACATCATTTCGTGTAATTTACACGGGTCCTGCTAGTTTGTATTAATCAAGAGCGAAAATGCTAAAAGTGGAAAAGAACGGAAAGATCTGTAATTTTGGTGAATGTATAAAATGTTAGAGTATAATAAAATGTATATCTATCTAGAGAAGGCAGATATGAAATTTTTTACATACACATAAACACATAAATATGGTTTGGTAGTTTGGTAGTTTTGTTTTACGGCATATCAACCCTTTTTGGGTTATTTAATGCCGAATCTGGTCATTATAGTGAAAGTTTTTATGCTTCAAGTTCTTTATATCTTCAAATGTTTAATCAGGGTTTTTGGTTTGGTAGTTTTGTTTTACGGCATATCAACCCTTTTTGGGTTATTTAATGCCGAATCTGGTCTTGTTTTCTTCTCTTTTTTGTTTCTTTCCCCTTTTAATATCTGTTTCTATTTAACCCATAGTTGGGACCCTAACAGGTACTACCACTCCGGGTCAGGGTGGACCTGGGAGCAATGGTTATTAAGAGGAGGCTCCACATTCCCCAAAGTCCGTAAGCCGGATCTCACCATCGGATGTAGTTTAAGGTCATATCCGGGACCGGGAGTAGGGTAGGAAAAATAAAAATAAAAAAGGGGAGGAAGAAAGGGAGAGGGGCTGTTGTTTTTGTTTTTGGTTTTGTAGAACATAATTAAGTTTTACAAAAAAAAAAAAAAAAAAAAAACGTCAATGTAGGTGAATTCACATAAATATGTATATAAAATTATATATGTATATATAAATAATAAAAAATATATAATAAAAACCATACATGCATATATATGTACCCGAAGTCGTGTTAGCAAAAGGAAAGGTGAAAACAAATGAGGTCCTTTGAGATCTCCTTTTGTTTTCTGTTTTGCTATTGTGTTCGTTCCCTTTGCTAATACGACATCTGTTTTCTTTGTATATATCTATTTCGAGTATATATATATATATATATATATATATATATATATATATATATATATATATATGATGTATATGATATATATACGTATATGTTTTTTATGTTTTATTTTTTATTTTATTTTATATATATATGATTTTTTTAAATTCTATAAAAGCTTTATATATACTTATATATAAAATGTTTTTATTCCACATTAAAAATGATTAGTTTCCACATTGAAAAGCATCGTAAAACTGAAATACTATTTTGTTTAGGAAATCGATAAAGATGCGAAGATTTTTTTTCTTTTTTTATGAATACAATAAATCCAATATTTCGATCGTGACTGATTTTTTTCAACGCCGACACATTGTCAGCGAAGTGACAACGGTCAGCGTCATTCCTGCTGTAATTGGAGACGGGTAAATGTCAATATTAAGTGATGATGGAGTATTGATTTACTCCTCTCCAGGAGTTAGGCACAAGGCCAGTTTTTATCTTACTCCCACAAGTAAGATGTGACCAAAGGTCGGGTCGGAAAGCGGGGTTTAAAAATTGCCTGGGCAGCCCCGTCGGCATTCCCCGGTAGGGGCGCCCCAGGCAGTATGTAATAAACTTACTCCTCCCCAAAGAGGGGGGGGGGCAAAGCCTGGGAGGGTAGACCTCCTAGAACATCACAGGACAGACCCATAGATCGACGTAAATCAAGCCCCGAAGGCCAAGACAATACCAGTCTATGGAGTTCATTATCGATCGGAACAGATACTACACTTTGATCTTAGCCAAAATGCTGAGTAGGAGTAGCACAACACAGTGCTGGTGGAAATAGGCGCTCAATTACGAGTATAAGTATTAAAAATATTTGTTTTCACACACCAAAATGCGTCGCAAAAATGAAATACAATTTTGTTAAGGAAATTAATAAGGATGCCATGATTGTTTTTATATATACAATAAACTATACATTTCAATCGTGATCGATCTTTTTCAATGAAACTGAGAATCTGACACACACATACACATATATATATATATAATATATATATATGAGTGTATGTGTATGTACGTATTTGCATATCTTCCCTCTCTATGTAAGTTTAAATTTAATTATAAACTAATACTATATATATATATATATATATATATATATATCCTAAAATTACAGATCGCGTTCTTTGCCACTTTTAGCTTTTTCCGCTCTTGATAAAGATCACGCAACAGCAAGGCGAAACGTTTAGTTTTAGGTCTTCTGCTTTTCCTTTATATATATATATATATATATATATATATATATATATATATATATATATATATATATATATATATATATATGTATATACATAAATATATTTATATATATATCTATTAATATATATATATGTATATACATAAATATATTTATATATATATCTATTAATATATATATGTATATACATAAATATATTTATATAAATATATATCTATTAATATATATATATATATACATAAATATATTTATATATACATATTAATATATATTTATATATATATATTAATATATATATATACAAAGAAATATATTTATACATATAACTTAATATATATTTATATATATATATTAATATATATATATATATATATTCATCAATATATTTATATACATATATATGTTAATATATATATATATATGTATATATTAATATATATATATATATATATTAATATATGTGTGTATATATTAATATATATATATATTAATATATATATATATATATATATATATATATATATTAATATATGTCGGCATTCGCCGGTGGGGCGCCTCAGGCGAAATCTGGGGATGGGGGAATGTCGGCATTCGCCGGTGTGAGCGCCTCAGGCGAAATTTTGGGGAGGTAGAGTGTCGGTATTCGGCGGTAGGGCGCCTCAGGCCAAATCTGGGGAGGGGGAATGTCGGCATTCGCTCGTATGAGCACCTCAGGCCAAATTTGGGGAGGGGGAATGTCAGCATTCGGTGGTATGAGCGCTTAGGCCAAATTTGGGGTAGGGGGAGTGTCGGCATTCGCCGGTGGGGCGCCTCAGGCGAAATCTGGGGATGGGGGAATGTCGGCATTCGCCGGTGTGAGCGCCTCAGGCGAAATTTTGGGGAGGTAGAGTGTCGGTATTCGGCGGTAGGGCGCCTCAGGCCAAATCTGGGGAGGGGGAATGTCGGCATTCGCTCGTATGAGCGCCTCAGGCCAAATTTGGGGAGGGGGAATGTCAGCATTCGGCGGTATGAGCGCTTAGGCCAAATTTGGGGTAGGGGGAGTGTCGGCATTCGCCGATGTGAGCGCCTCAGGCCAAATTTGGGGGAGGGGAGTATTCGTCAGTGAGAGAGAGATCCCGACCATGGGAGCGTATCAGCATGTACTTTAGGGGAGAGGAAGGTCGCCAAAGGAAAATGGATTAAAAAATAAAATGATAATCTGATTTTTATTCAACATTGTAAGATCGACACCTATCGGATAGGACTAGATAATACACTTGATCTCAAGGCAATAAAATGCCGAAACAGATACTACACTTTGATCTTAGCCTAAAGACCAAGAAAGCGCCCGAAATTCAAAATGTTTATGTATTTACTGGAGTATTTATAACCAATATATAACAGTACAGCGGTCTATCCACTAGACACTGTTCAAATTACATTAATAAATTAACAAGTAATAATAACTATGATTTTCTTTGAACAAACATTGTATAATACTATTCAACAAATTCTTACATGAGTTTTGATGATAAACAAAGAATTTTAGACTCCCCTATGCCGTTTTTCTCTAATTCAACATAGCTTTTATACGCCATTTTTTAAACCGAAAATAACATTAATGTAGTATCTGTTTAGTATTAGTGTAGTATCTTTTTTTATTTACGATGGATACCCATAGTGCACCCCATATACTGGTATCGTCTTGGCCTTCGGGGCTTAATTCCGCCGGTCTATGGGTCTGTCCTGTGCAGTTCTAGGAGGTGCACCCTCCCAGGCTTTGCCTTCCCTCTTTGGGGAGGAGTAAGTTTATTGCTTACTGCCTGAAGCGCCCCTACCGGGGAATCCCGATGGAGCTGGCTTTTCAAGTCCCACTTGAAATTATTTGTTAGAGGATAGCTAAGGAAAAACGATAACTCACGTTTAAAAACACAATTTAGCTTTTTACAACAAGGTTAGAGAATATACATAACATATAAAAGTGTATTCTTATGTAAAATTAACAGAGTAAGATGATGAGAGCATTCCCGAATCTATAAATCCAATCCTTAGAGGGTCCATGGGGCATATTTAATCGGGGGGGGGGGGGGCTTTCAGTTATTTTTCATTAAATTTTATAGTAATTTGAAATTGCTGAGTCATATTGTAATTTAATTACGTAATACCTCAAGTTAATAAAACAATTCATCATTTTAATGAAATTTATTTGTTAGAGGATAGCTAAGGAAGAACGACAACTCACGTTTAAAAACATAATTTAGGTTTGTAAAACAAGGTTAGAGAATATGCATAACATCAGGGCTGTTAAGTTATTTTCCTTTATATTTTATAGTAATTTGAAATTGCTAATTCATATTGTAATTTAATGATGTCACACCTCACGTTTATAAAACAATTCATCATTTTTAATGAAATTTATTTGTTAGAGGATAGCTAAGGAAAAACGATAACTCACGTTTAAAAACACAATGTAGGTTTTTAAAACAAGGTTAGAGAATATACATAACATATAAAAGTGTATTTTTATGTAAAATTAACAGAGTAAGATGATGAGAGCATTCCTGAATCTATAATCCCACCCCTTAGGGGTCCATGGGGCATATTTCATCGGGGGGGGGGGCTTTTCAGTTATCTTTCATTATATTTTATAGTAATTTGAAATTGTTGAGTCATATTGTAAGTTAATTACGTAAAACCTCAAGTTACTAAAACAATTCATGGTTTTTAATGATATTTATTTGTTATAGGATAGCTAAGGAAGAACGATAACTCACGTTTAAAAACACAATTTAGCTTTTTAAAACAAGGTTAGAGAATATACATAACATACAAAAGTGTATTCTTATTTAAACTTCACAGAGTAAGATGATGAGAGTATTCCCGATCTATAAACTTACCACTTAGGGGTCCATTGGACATATTTAATCCGGGGAGGGGGGGGGATCAGTTATTTTTCATTATATTTTATAGTAATTTGAAATTGCTGAGTCATATTGTAATTTAATTACGTAATACCTCAAGTTCATAAAACAATTCATCATTTTTAATGAAATTTATTTGTTATAGGATAGCAAAGGAAGAACGATAACTCACGTTTGAAAACACAATTTAGGTTTTTAAAACAAGGTTAAAGAATATACATAACATATAAAAGTGTATTCTTATGTAAACTTCACAGAGTAAGATGGTGAGAGTATTCCCGAATCTATAAACTTACCACTTAGGGGTCCATGGGACATATTTCATCAGGGCGGGGGGGCTTTTCAGTTATTTTTCATTATATTTTATAGTAATTTGAAATTGCTGAGTCATATTGTAATTTAATTACGTAATACCTCAAGTTCATAAAATAATGAAATTTATTTGTTAGAGGATAGCTAAGAGTGAACGATAACTCACGTTAAAAACACAATTTAGGTTTCTACAGAATAGGGACAATGGGTGCTTCTCCAGTATAGGGACCAGATGTGCTTCTAATCCATAAGACCCAGCACCGAGGGTGCTTCTACAATATAGGACCCGGAGGCCTATGTAGAATAGGGACCATGGTTGATTCTGCAGTATAGGGGCCAGGGGCGCTTCTACAGTATAGGACTCAGCACCGGGGGTGCTTCTACAATATACGACCCGGAGGCTTCTGCAGTATGGTTCTTAGATATGACCGAGACACCTCGGAAATTTTGTTTTCTTTCTTTAACTGAAAATGTTTCTATGTATGGGGAAGGGTAAAAAAAATTGAAGGGGGGGATTCTTTTTTTCTTTTTTTTTCTTTTTCATAAAAATATTCATATGCATGGGTTAGGATGAAAAAATGGTTTTAGGGGAGCGTCAAAATTTTTTGTTTTTCTTTTTTTTTAAACTAAAAATATATGTATGAGGAGGGTAAAAAAAAATTGAGGCAGGGAGTGGGTCAAAAATTTTTTTTTTCTTTTTCATTAAAAATATTTTTATGTATGGGGAGGATGATACATATTTTTTTTCGGGCGGGGGGTAACATTTTCTTTTTCTTTGTTTGAACTAAAAATATTTCTATGTATGGGGGAGGGGTCAAACATATTTTTTTTCTTCTTTTAAATTAAAAATATTTCTAAGTATGGGGGGGGGGATAAAAAAAATTTCTTGGGGGAGCAAAAAAAATGTATTTTTTTCTTTTCTTAACTAAAAATATTTATATTTATGATAGTGACTATACATGAATGAACACTATTTTGTTTTTCTGACACGACAGGGGCGTATTAATATGAGTTGTTAGGTATGCGAACTAGGCTGGAGATAGGTACATATACAGTATGTGTGCCCTTGCAGAGATAGGTAAGTATATAGTATGCGCACCACGGTGGCGATAGGTACTAATATAGTATGCGCACCGGGCCGGCGATAGGTGTATATATAGTATGTGCACTGGGGTGGCAATAGGTACGTATATAGTAGTGCATAGCGGTGGCGATCGGTATGTATTTAGCATTCGCACCGGGTCGGCGATATGTACATATTTAGTATTTGCACTGGGGCAGCGATAGGTACATATGTAGTATGCACACCTGGTCGGCAATAGGTACGTATATAGCATGTGCACATGGTCGGTGATAGGTATGTATTTAGCATGCGCTCCAGGGCGGCGATCAGTACGTACATAGAACGCGCACCAGGGCGGCGATAGGTACATATATAGAACGGGCACCGAGGCAGCGAAAGGTACGTATTTAGCATTCACACCGGGGCGGCGATAGGTACTTATATAGTATCTGCACTGGGGTTGCGATAGGTATGTATATATTATGTGCACTGGGGCAGCGATAGGTATGTATATAGTATGCGCACCGGGGTGGTGATAGATTCGTATATAGTATGAACACCGGAGTGGAGATAAGTATCTATATAGAAGGCGCAGACAGAGGTTGTACTTTTTATATAAATATGTCATACTATTGCCCTGGGAAACATAGGATGAAATGGTGGGGAAGAAGCAGCTTTCGCAAAAGACAAAATGAGTAAGTAGCGGTGAAATGGGGCGACCAGGGAAGAGAAAAGTAGAAAGATAATAAGACGGCTATAGAGAGAGGAAGAGAAATAGAAGTTTCAATATAAAGATGTTACACACACAGTTTTTCTTGTTGGGTAACCACTTTTTATGGTTGGGTCACTACGTTTTATTGTTTAGTTACTACGTTTTATTGTTGGCTCACCACTTTTTTTGGTTGGGTCACTACGTTTTATTGTTGGGTCACAATTTCTTATTGCTAGGTAACAACTTTTATTGTTGGTCACCACTTTTTATTGTTGGGTCACCACTTTTTATTGCTGGGTCACTACGTTTTATGGTTGGGTCACTACGTTTTATTGTTAGGTTACTACAATTTATGGTTAGGTCACTACGTTTTATAGTTGGGTCACCACTTTTTATTGTTGGGTCACCACTTTTATTGTAAGGTTACTACGATTTATGGTTAGGTCACTACGTTTTATTGTTGGGTCACCACTTTTTATGGTTGGGTCACTACGTTTATGGTAAAGTCACTACGTTTTATTGTTGGGTCACTACGTGTTATGTTGGGTCACTTCGTTTTATTGTTGGGTCACTACTTTTTATTGTTGGGTCACGACTTTTATTGTTGGGTCACTACTTTTTATTGTTGGGTCACCACTTTTTTGGTTGCGTCACCACTTTTTATTGCTGGGTCACTACGTTTTATTGTTGGGTCACTACGTTTTATGGTTGGTCACAACGTTTTATGGTTGGGTAACTACGTTTTATTGTTGGGTCACTACGATTTATGGTTAGGTCACTACGTTTTATTGTTGGGTCACTACGATTTATTGCTGGGTCACGACTTTTTATGTTGGTCACTACGTTTTATTGCTGGGTCACTACAATTTATGGTTAGGTAACTACGTTTTATTGATGGGTCACTACGTTTTATTGCTGGGTCACCACTTTTATCGTTTAGTCACCACTTTTTATTGCTGGGTCACTACGCTTTATTGCTGGGCACTACGTTTTATTGTTGAGTCACTACTTTATTGTGGGGTTACCACTTTTTATTGCTGGGTCACTACGTTTTATTGTTGGGTCACTACGTTTTATATTTTGGTCACCACCTTTTATTGTTTAGTCACTACGATTTATGGTTAAGTCACTACTTTTAATTGTTAGGTCACCTATTTTTTGGTTGGGTCACCACGTTTTATTGCTGAGTCACCACTTTTTATTGCTGGGCACTATGTTTTATTGCTGGGTCACTACTTTTTATTGCTGGGTCACTGCGTTTTATTGTTGGGTTACCACTTTTTATGGTGAGGTCACTACGTTTTATGGTTGGGTCACTACGTTTTATTGTGTGGTCACTACGATTAATGGTTTGGTCACTACGTTTTATTGTTTGGTAACCACTTTTTATTGCTGGGTCACCACTTTTATTGTTGAGTCACCACTTTTTAATGTTGGTCACTACGGGTTATTGTTGGGTCATCACTTCTTATTGCTGGGTCACAACTTTTCTTGTTGGGTCACTACGTTTTAATGTTGGGTCACAACGTTTTATTGCTGAGTCACTACGTATTATTGTTGGGTCAACACTTTTTATGGCTGGGTCACTATGTTTTATGGTTTGCTAATCACTTTTTATGGTTAGGTAACTACGTGTTAATGTTTGGTCACCAAGCTTTATTGCTGGGTCACTACGTATCATTGTTGGGTCACCACTTTTTATAGTTGGGTCTCTACGTTTTATGGTTGGGTTACCACTTTTTATGGTTGGTCCCTACGTTTCACTACGTTTCATTGTTGGGTCACTACGATTCATGATTAGGTCACAACGTTTATGTTTTTTTACTGGGTCACCACTTTTTATTGTTGGGTCACGACTTTTATTGTTGGTCACCACTTTTTATTGTTGGGTCACCACTTTTTATTGCTGGGTCACTACGTTTTATTGTTGGGTCACCACTTTTTATGGTTGGGTCACTAGGTTTTATGGTTGGGTCACTACGTTTTATTTTTGGGTCACTACGATTTGTGGTTAGGTCACTACGTTTTAATGTTGGGTCACCACTTTTTATTGTTGGGTCACCACTTTTTATTGCTGGGTCACCACTTTTTATTTTGGTCACTACGTTTTATTGCTGGGTCACAACTTTTATCGCTGAGTCACTACGTTTTATTGATGGATGACTACGTTTTATTGTTGGGTCACCACTTTTTATGGTTGGTCACTACGTTTTATGGTTGGGTAACAATTTCTAATTGCTGGGTCACCACGTTTTATTGTTGGGTCACCACTTTTTATGGTTGGGTCACTACGTTTATGGTAAAGTCACTACGTTTAATTGCTGGGTCACGACATTTTATTGTTGGGTCACCCCTTTTTATGGTTGGGTCACCACTTTTTTGGTTGGGTCACCACGTTTTATTGCTGGGTCACCACTTTTTATTGCTGGGTCACAACGTTTTATTGTTGGGTCACCACTTTATGGCTTGGTCACTACGTTTTATGGTTAGGTCACTACGTTTTATTGTTGGGTCACCACTTTTTATAGCTGGGTCACAACTTTTTATGTTGGTCACTCAGTTTTATTGCTGGGTCACCAGTTTTTATTGTTGGGTCACGACTTTTATTGTTGGATCACCACTTTTTATTGTTGGGTCACCACATTTTTGGTTGGGTCACCACGTTGTATTGTTGGGTCACCACTTTTTATGGATTGGTCACTACGTTTTAGTGTTGGGTCACTACGTTTATGGTTAAGTCACTACGTTTTATTGCTGGGTCACCACTTTTTATTGTTGGGTCACGACTTTTATTGTTCGGGTCACCATTTGGGTCACCACTTCTTTGGTAGGGTCACCACGTTTTATTGCTAGGTCACCACTTTTTATTGCTGGGTCACTACGTTTTATTGGTGGGTCACCACTTTTTATGGTTGGGTCACTACGTTTTATGGTTGGGTCACTACGTTTTAATGTTGGGTCACCACTTTTTATTGTTGGGTCACCACTTTTTATTGCTGGGTCACAACTTTTTATTTAGGTCACTACGTTTTATTGCTGGGTCACAACTTTTATCGTTGAGTCACTACGTTTTATTGATGGGTGACTACTATTTATTGTTGGGTCACCACTCTTTATGGTTGGGTCACTTCATTTTAATGTTTGGTAACCACGTTTTATTGCGAGGTCACTACGTTTTATTGTTGGGTCACCACTTTTTATGGTTGGTCACTACGTTTTATTGTTGGGTAACCACTTTTAATTGCTGGGTCACTACGTTTTATTGTTGGGTCACCACTTTTTATGGTTGGGTCACTACGTTTTATGGTTGGGTCACCATTTTTTATTGTTGGTTCACTAAGATTTATTGTAAGGTCACTACGTTTGATTGTTGGGTCACCACTTTTTATGGTTGGGTCACTACGTTTATGGTAAAGTCACTACGTTTTATTGCTGTGTCACCACTTTTTATTGTTAGGTCAAAACTTTTTTGGTTGGGTCACCACGTTTTATTGTTGTGTCATCACGTTTTATGGTTGGTCACAACGTTTATGGTTAAATCACTACGTTTTATTGGTAGGTCACGACTTTTTTATTGTTGGGTCACTACGTTTTATTGTTGGGTCACGTTTTTTATTGCTGGGTCACCACTTTTTATTGCTGGGTCATTACGTTTTATTGTTGGTCACCACTTTTTATGGCTAGGGCACTACGTTTTATGGTTGGGTCACTACGTTTTATCGTTGGGTCACTACGATTTATGGTTAGGTCACTACGTTTTATTGTTGGGTCACCACTTTTTATTGCTGGGTCACAACTTTTATTGTTGGGTCACCACTTTTTATTGTTGGGTCACCACTTTTTATGGTTGGTCACTACGTTTATGGTAAAGTCACTACGTTTAATTGCTGGGTCACCACTTTTTATTGTTGGGGCACCACTTTTTTAGTTGGGTCACCACGTTTTATTGTTGAGTCACTACGTTTTATGGTTGGGTCACAACGTTTATGGGTAAGTCACTACGTTTTATTGCTGGGTCACGACATTTTATTGCTGGGTCACAACGTTTTATTGTTGGGTCACGACTTTTATTGTTGGGTCACCACTTTTTATTGTTGGGTCACCACTTTTTATTGCTGGGTCACTACGTTTTATTGCTGGGTCACCACTTTTTATGGTTGGGTCAGTAGGTTTTATGGTTGGGTCACTACGTTTTATTTTTGGGTCACTACGATTTGTGGTTAGGTCACTACGTTTTAATGTTGAGTCACCACTTTTTATTGTTGGGTCACCACTTTTTATTGCTGGGTCACCACTTTTTATTTTGGTCACTACGTTTTATTGCTGGGTCACAACTTTTATCGCTGAGTCACTACGTTTTATTGATGGGTGACTACGTTTTATTGTTGGGTCAGCACTTTTTATGGTTGGTCACTACGTTTTATGGTTGGGTAACAATTTCTAATTGCTGGGTCACTACGTTTTATGGTTGGGTCACCACTTTTTATGGTTGGGTCACTACGATTTATAGTAAGGTCACTACGTTTTATTGTTGGGTCACCACTTTTTATGGTTGGGTCACTACGTTTATTGTAAAGTCACTACGTTTAATTGCTGGGTCACCACTTTTTATTGTTGGGGCACCACTTTTTTAGTTGGGTCACCACGTTTTATTGTTGAGTCACTACGTTTTATGGTTGGGTCACAACGTTTATGGGTAAGTCACTACGTTTTATTGCTGGGTCACGACATTTTATTGTTAGGTCACCCCTTTTTATGGTTGGGTCACCACTTTTTTAGTTGGGTCACCACGTTTTATTGCTGGGACCCCACTTTTTATTGCTGGGTCCCAACGTTTTATTGTTGAGTCACCACTTTTATGGCTTGGTCACTACGTTTTATGGTTGGGTCACTACGTTTTATTGTTGGGTCACTACGATTTATGGTTAGGTCACTACGTTTTATTGTTGGGTCACCACTTTTTATAGCTGGGTCACAACTTTTATGTTGGTCACTCAGTTTTATTGCTGGGTCACCAGTTTTTATTGTTGGGTCACGACTTTTATTGTTGGATCACCACTTTTTATTGTTGGGTCACCACATTTTTTGTTGGGTCACCACGTTTTATTGTTGGGTCACCACTTTTTATGGATTGGTCACTACGTTTTAGTGTTGGGTCACTACGTTTATGGTTTAGTCACTACGTTTTATTGCTGGGTCACCACTTTTTATTGTTGGGTCACGACTTTTATTGTCTGGTCACCATTTGTATTGTTGGGTCACCACTTCTTTGGTTGGGTCACCACGTTTTATTGCTAGGTCACCACTTTTTATTGCTGGGTCACTACGTTTTATTGGTGGGTCACCACTTTTTATGGTTGGGTCACTACGTTTTATGGTTGGGTCACTACGTTTTATTGTTGGCTCACTAAGATTTGTGGTTAGGTCACTACGTTTTATTGTTGGCTCACCACTTTTTATTGTTGGGTCACCACTTTTTATTGCTGGGTCACAACTTTTTATTTAGGTCACTACGTTTTATTGCTGGGTCACAACTTTTATCGTTGAGTCACCACGTTTTATTGATGGGTGACTACTTTTTATTGTTGGGTCACCACTTTTTATGGTTGGGTCACTTCATTTTAATGTTTGGTAACCACGTTTAATTGCTAGGTCACTACGTTTTATTGTTAGGTCACCACTTTTTATGGTTGGTCACTACGTTTTATGGTTGGGTAACCACTTTTAATTGCTGGGTCACTAGGTTTTATTGTTAAGTCACCACTTTTTATGGTTGGTCACTACGTTTTATGGTTGGGTCACCACTTTTTATTGTTGGTTCACTAAGATTTATTGTAAGGTCACTACGTTTTATTGTTGGGTCACCACTTTTTATGGTTGGGTCACTACGTTTATGGTAAAGTCACTACGTATTATTGCTGTGTCACCACTTTTTATTGTTGGGTCACAACTTGTTTGGTTGGGTCACCACGTTTTATTGTTGTGTCACCACGTTTTATTGTTTGGTCACTACGTTTTATGGTTGGTCACAACGTTTATGGTTAAATACCTACGTTTTATTGGTAGGTAACGACTTTTTTATTGTTGGGTCACTACGTTTTATTGTTGGGTCACGTTTTTTATTGCTGGGTCACCACTTTTTATTGCTGGGTCACTACGTTTTATTGTTGGTCACCACTTTTTATGGCTGGGTCACTACGTTTTATGGTTGGTCACTACGTTTTATCGTTGGGTCACTACGATTTATGGTTAGGTCACTACGTTTTATTGTTGGGTCACCACTTTTTATTGCTGGGTCACAACTTTTATTGTTGGGTCACCACTTTTTATTGTTGGGTCACCACTTTTTATGGTTGGGTCACTTCATTTTAATGTTTGGTAACCACTTTTAATTGCTGGGTCACTACGTTTTATTGTTGGGTCACCACTTTTTATGGTTGGGTCACTACGTTTTATGGTTGGGTCACCATTTTTTATTGTTGGTTCACTAAGATTTATTGTAAGGTCACTACGTTTTATTGTTGGGTCACCACTTTTTATGGTTGGGTCACTACGTTTATGGTAAAGTCACTACGTTTTATTGGTGTGTCACCACTTTTTATTGTTGGGTCACAACTTGTTTGGTTGGGTCACCACGTTTTATTGTTGTGTCACCACGTTTTATTGTTTGGTCACTACGTTTTATGGTTGGTCACAACGTTTATGGTTAAATCACTACGTTTTATTGGTAGGTCACGACTTTTTTATTGTTGGGTCACAACTTTTATTGTTGGGTCACCACTTTTTATTGTTGGGTCACCACTATTTATGGTTGGGTCACTACGTTTATGGTAAAGTCACTACGTTTAATTGCTGGGTCACCACTTTTTATTGTTGGGGGGCACCACTTTTTTAGTTGGGTCACCACGTTTTATTGTTGAGTCACTACGTTTTATGGTTGGGTCACAACGTTTATGGGTATGTCACTACGTTTTATTGCTGGGTCACCACTTTTTATTGCTGGGTCACAACGTTTTATTGTTGGGTCACTACGATTTGTGGTTAGGTCACTACGTTTTAATGTTGGGTCACCACTGTTTATTGTTGGGTCACCAATTTTATAGCTGGGTCACTTTTTATTTAGGTCACTACGTTTTATTGCTGGGTCAAAACTTTTATCGTTGAGTCACCACGTTTTATTGATGGGTGACTACTTTTTATTGTTGGGTCACTACGTTTTATGGTTGGATCACTTCATCTTTATGGTAGGTAACCACGTTTTATTGCTGGGTCACTACGTTTTATTGTTGGGTCACCACTTTTTATGGTTGGTCACTACGATTTATTGTTAGGTCATTACGTTTTATTGTTGGGTTACCACTTTTTATAGTTGGGTCACTACGTCTATGGTAAAGTCACTACGTTTTATTGCTGGGTCACCACTTTTTATTGTTGGGTCACCACGTTTTAATGTTGGGTCACTACGTTTTATGGTTGGGTCACAACGTTTATGGTTAAGTCACTACGTTTTATTGCTGGGTCACGACATTTTATTGCTGGGTCACAACGTTTTATTGTTGGGTCACGACTTTTATTGTTGGGTCACCACTTTTTATTGTTGGGTCACCACTTTTTATTGCTGGGTCACTACGTTTTATTGCTGGGTCACCACTTTTTATGGTTGGGTCAGTAGGTTTTATGGTTGGGTCACTACGTTTTATTTTTGGGTCACTACGATTTGTGGTTAGGTCACTACGTTTTAATGTTGAGTCACCACTTTTTATTGTTGGGTCACCACTTTTTATTGCTGGGTCACCACTTTTTATTTTGGTCACTACGTTTTATTGCTGGGTCACAACTTTTATCGCTGAGTCACTACGTTTTATTGATGGGTGACTACGTTTTATTGTTGGGTCAGCACTTTTTATGGTTGGTCACTACGTTTTATGGTTGGGTAACAATTTCTAATTGCTGGGTCACTACGTTTTATGGTTGGGTCACCACTTTTTATGGTTGGGTCACTACGATTTATAGTAAGGTCACTACGTTTTATTGTTGGGTCACCACTTTTTATGGTTGGGTCACTACGTTTATTGTAAAGTCACTACGTTTAATTGCTGGGTCACCACTTTTTATTGTTGGGGCACCACTTTTTTAGTTGGGTCACCACGTTTTATTGTTGAGTCACTACGTTTTATGGTTGGGTCACAACGTTTATGGGTAAGTCACTACGTTTTATTGCTGGGTCACGACATTTTATTGTTAGGTCACCCCTTTTTATGGTTGGGTCACCACTTTTTTAGTTGGGTCACCACGTTTTATTGCTGGGACACCACTTTTTATTGCTGGGTCCCAACGTTTTATTGTTGAGTCACCACTTTTATGGCTTGGTCACTACGTTTTATGGTTGGGTCACTACGTTTTATTGTTGGGTCACTACGATTTATGGTTAGGTCACTACGTTTTATTGTTGGGTCACCACTTTTTATAGCTGGGTCACAACTTTTATGTTGGTCACTCAGTTTTATTGCTGGGTCACCAGTTTTTATTGTTGGGTCACGACTTTTATTGTTGGATCACCACTTTTTATTGTTGGGTCACCACATTTTTTGTTGGGTCACCACGTTTTATTGTTGGGTCACCACTTTTTATGGATTGGTCACTACGTTTTAGTGTTGGGTCACTACGTTTATGGTTTAGTCACTACGTTTTATTGCTGGGTCACCACTTTTTATTGTTGGGTCACGACTTTTATTGTCTGGTCACCATTTGTATTGTTGGGTCACCACTTCTTTGGTTGGGTCACCACGTTTTATTGCTAGGTCACCACTTTTTATTGCTGGGTCACTACGTTTTATTGGTGGGTCACCACTTTTTATGGTTGGGTCACTACGTTTTATGGTTGGGTCACTACGTTTTATTGTTGGCTCACTAAGATTTGTGGTTAGGTCACTACGTTTTATTGTTGGCTCACCACTTTTTATTGTTGGGTCACCACTTTTTATTGCTGGGTCACAACTTTTTATTTAGGTCACTACGTTTTATTGCTGGGTCACAACTTTTATCGTTGAGTCACCACGTTTTATTGATGGGTGACTACTTTTTATTGTTGGGTCACCACTTTTTATGGTTGGGTCACTTCATTTTAATGTTTGGTAACCACGTTTAATTGCTAGGTCACTACGTTTTATTGTTAGGTCACCACTTTTTATGGTTGGTCACTACGTTTTATGGTTGGGTAACCACTTTTAATTGCTGGGTCACTAGGTTTTATTGTTAAGTCACCACTTTTTATGGTTGGTCACTACGTTTTATGGTTGGGTCACCACTTTTTATTGTTGGTTCACTAAGATTTATTGTAAGGTCACTACGTTTTATTGTTGGGTCACCACTTTTTATGGTTGGGTCACTACGTTTATGGTAAAGTCACTACGTATTATTGCTGTGTCACCACTTTTTATTGTTGGGTCACAACTTGTTTGGTTGGGTCACCACGTTTTATTGTTGTGTCACCACGTTTTATTGTTTGGTCACTACGTTTTATGGTTGGTCACAACGTTTATGGTTAAATACCTACGTTTTATTGGTAGGTAACGACTTTTTTATTGTTGGGTCACTACGTTTTATTGTTGGGTCACGTTTTTTATTGCTGGGTCACCACTTTTTATTGCTGGGTCACTACGTTTTATTGTTGGTCACCACTTTTTATGGCTGGGTCACTACGTTTTATGGTTGGTCACTACGTTTTATCGTTGGGTCACTACGATTTATGGTTAGGTCACTACGTTTTATTGTTGGGTCACCACTTTTTATTGCTGGGTCACAACTTTTATTGTTGGGTCACCACTTTTTATTGTTGGGTCACCACTTTTTATGGTTGGGTCACTTCATTTTAATGTTTGGTAACCACTTTTAATTGCTGGGTCACTACGTTTTATTGTTGGGTCACCACTTTTTATGGTTGGGTCACTACGTTTTATGGTTGGGTCACCATTTTTTATTGTTGGTTCACTAAGATTTATTGTAAGGTCACTACGTTTTATTGTTGGGTCACCACTTTTTATGGTTGGGTCACTACGTTTATGGTAAAGTCACTACGTTTTATTGGTGTGTCACCACTTTTTATTGTTGGGTCACAACTTGTTTGGTTGGGTCACCACGTTTTATTGTTGTGTCACCACGTTTTATTGTTTGGTCACTACGTTTTATGGTTGGTCACAACGTTTATGGTTAAATCACTACGTTTTATTGGTAGGTCACGACTTTTTTATTGTTGGGTCACAACTTTTATTGTTGGGTCACCACTTTTTATTGTTGGGTCACCACTATTTATGGTTGGGTCACTACGTTTATGGTAAAGTCACTACGTTTAATTGCTGGGTCACCACTTTTTATTGTTGGGGGGCACCACTTTTTTAGTTGGGTCACCACGTTTTATTGTTGAGTCACTACGTTTTATGGTTGGGTCACAACGTTTATGGGTATGTCACTACGTTTTATTGCTGGGTCACCACTTTTTATTGCTGGGTCACAACGTTTTATTGTTGGGTCACTACGATTTGTGGTTAGGTCACTACGTTTTAATGTTGGGTCACCACTGTTTATTGTTGGGTCACCAATTTTATAGCTGGGTCACTTTTTATTTAGGTCACTACGTTTTATTGCTGGGTCAAAACTTTTATCGTTGAGTCACCACGTTTTATTGATGGGTGACTACTTTTTATTGTTGGGTCACTACGTTTTATGGTTGGGTCACTTCATCTTTATGGTAGGTAACCACGTTTTATTGCTGGGTCACTACGTTTTATTGTTGGGTCACCACTTTTTATGGTTGGTCACTACGATTTATTGTTAGGTCATTACGTTTTATTGTTGGGTTACCACTTTTTATAGTTGGGTCACTACGTCTATGGTAAAGTCACTACGTTTTATTGCTGGGTCACCACTTTTTATTGTTGGGTCACCACGTTTTAATGTTGGGTCACTACGTTTTATGGTTGGGTCACAACGTTTATGGTTAAGTCACTACGTTTTATTGCTGGGTCACCACTTTTTATTGTTGGGTCACGACTTTTATTGTTGGGTCACCATTTGTATTGTTGGGTAACCACTTCTTTGGTTGGGTCACCACGTTTTATTGCTAGGTCACCACTTTTTATTGCTGGGTCACTACGTTTTATTGGTGGGTCACCACTTTTTATGGTTGGGTCACTAGGTTTTATGGTTGGGTCACTACGTTTTATTGTTGGCTCACTAAGATTTGTGGTTAGGTCACTACGTTTTAATGTTGGGTCACCACTTTTTATTGTTGGGTCACCACTTTTTATTGCTGGGTCACAACTTTTTATTTAGGTCACTACGTTTTATTGCTGGGTCACAACTTTTATCGTTGAGTCACCACGTTTTATTGATGGGTGACTACTTTTTATTGTTGGGTCACCACTTTTTATGGTTGGGTCACTTCATTTTAATGTTTGGTAACCACGTTTTATTGCTAGGTCACTACGTTTTATTGTTGGGTCACCACTTTTTATGGTTGGTCACTACGTTTTATGGTTGTGTAACTACTTTTAATTGCTGGGTCACTACGTTTTATTGTTGGGTCACCACTTTTTATGGTTGGGTCACTACGTTTTATGGTTGAGTCACCACTTTTTATTGTTGGTTCACTAAGATTTATTGTAAGGTCACTACGTTTTATTGTTGGGTCACCACTTTTTATGGTAGGGTCACTACGTTTATGGTAAAGTCACTACGTTTTATTGGTGTGTCACCACTTTTTATTGTTGGGTCACAACTTTTTTGGTTGGGTCACCACGTTTTATTGTTGTGTCACCACGTTTTATTGTTTGGTCACTACGTTTTATGGTTGGGTTACAACGTTTATGGTTAAATCACTACGTTTTAGTGGTAGGTCACGACTTTTTTATTGTTGGGTCACTACGTTTTATTGTTGGGTCACCTTTTTTATTGCTGGGTCACCACTTTTTATTGCTGGGTCATTACGTTTTATTGTTGGTCACCACTTTTTAGTGCTGGGTCACTACGTTTTATGGTTGGGTCACTACGTTTTATCGTTGGGTCACTACGATTTATGGTTAGGTCACTACGTTTTATTGTTGGGTCACCACCTTTTATTGCTGGGTCACAACTTTTATTGTTGGGTCACCACTTTTTATTGTTGGGTCACCACTTTTTATGGTTGGGTCACTACGTTTATGGTAAAGTCACTACGTTTAATTGCTGGTTCACCACTTTTTATTGTTGGGGCACTACTTTTTTAGTTGGGTCACCACGTTTTATTGTTGAGTCACTACGTTTTATGGTTGGGTCACAACGTTTATGGGTAAGTCACTACGTTTTATTGCTGGGTCACGACATTTTATTGTTGGGTCACCCCTTTTTATGGTTGGGTCACCAATTTTGGTTGGGTCACCACGTTTTATTGCTGGGTCACCACTTTTTATTGCTGGGTCACAACGTTTTATTGTTGGGTCACTAAGATTTGTGGTTAGGTCACTACGTTTTAATGTTGGGTCACCACTTTTTATTGTTGGGTCACCACATTTTATTGCTGGGTCACTTTTTATTTAAGTCACTACGTTTTATTGCTGGGTCACAACTTTTATCGTTGAGTCACCACGTTTTATTGATGGGTGACTACTTTTTATTGTTGGGTCACTACGTTTTATAGTTGGGTCACTTCATTTTTATGGTAGGTAACCACGTTTTATTGCTGGGTCACTACGTTTTATTGTTGGGTTACCACTTTTTATGGTTGGTCACTACGATTTATTGTTAGGTCATTACGTTTTATTGTTGGGTTACTACTTTTTATAGTTGGGTCACTACGTTTATGGTAAAGTCACTACGTTTTATTGCTGGGTCACCACTTTTTATTGTTGGGTCACCACGTTTTAATGTTGGGTCACTACGTTTTATCGTTGGGTCACAACGTTTATGGTTAAGTCACTACGTTTTATTGCTGGGTCACAACTTTTTGTTGTTGGGTCACGATTTTTATTGTTGGGTCATCACTTTTTATGGTTGGTCACTACGTTTTATGGTTGGGTCACTACGTTTTATTGTTGGTCACTACGATTTATGCTTAGGTCACTACGTTTTATTGTTGGGTCACCACTTTTTATTGTTGGGTCACCACTTTTTATTTTGGTCACTACGTTTTATTGCTGGGTCACAACTTTTATCGTTGAGTCACCACGTTTTATTGATGGGTGACCCGTTTTATTGTTGGGTCACCACTTTATTGTTGGGTCACAACTTTTTATGGTTGAGTCACTTCGTTTTAATGTTGGGTAACCACGTTTTATTGCTGGGTCACTACGTTTTATTGTTGGGTCACCACTTTTTATGGTCGGTCACTACGTTTTATGGTTGGGTAACCACTTTTAATTGCTGGATCACTACGTTTTATTGTTGGGTCACCACTTTTTATGGTTGGGTCACTACGTTTATGGTAAAGTCACTACGTTTTATTGCTGGGTCACCACTTTTTATTAAGGTCATTTCGTTTTATTGCTGGGTCACAACTTTTATCGTTGAGTCACCACGTTTTATTGATGGGTGACTACTTTTTATTGTTGGGTCACTACGTTTTATGGTTGGGTCACTTCATTTTAATGTTTGGTAACCACGTTTTATTGCTGGGTCACTACGTTTTATTGTTGGGTCACCACTTTTTATGGTTGGTCACTACGTTTTATGGTTGTGTAACTACTTTTAATTGCTGGGTCACTACGTTTTATTGTTGGGTCACCACTTTTTATGGTTGGGTCACTACGATTTATTGTTAGGTCACTACGTTTTTTTGTTGGGTCACCACTTTTTATAGTTGGGTCACTACGTTTATGGTAAAGTCACTACGTTTTATTGCTGAGTCACCACTTTTTATTGTTGGGTCACCACGTTTTATTGTTGGGTCACCACTTTTTATTGTTGGGTCATCACGTTTTATTGTTGGGTCACTACGTTTTATGGTTGGGTCACAACGTTTATGGTTAAGTCACTACGTTTTATTGCTGGGTCACGACTTTTTATAGTTGGTCACGACTTTTATTGTTGGGTCATCTTTTTTATTGCTGGGTCACCACTTTTTATTGCTGGGTCACTACCTTTTATTGTTGGGTCACCACTTTTTATGGTTGGTCACTACGTTTTATTGATGGGTGACTACGTTTTATTGTTGGGTCACCACTTTATTGTTGGGTCACCACTTTTTATGGTTGGGTCACTTCGTTTTAATGTTTGGTAACCACGTTTTATTGCTGAGTCACTACGTTTTATTGTTTGGTCACCACTTTTTATGGTTGGTCACTACGTTTTATGGTTGGGTAACCACTTTTAATTGCTTAATGTTTGGTAACCACCTTTTATTGCTTTAATGTTTGGTAACCACCTTTTATTGCTGGGTCACTACGTTTTATTGTTGGGTCACCACTTTTTATGGTTGGGTCACTACGTTTTATGGTTGGGTCACTACGTTTTATTGTTGGGTCACTACGATTTATGGTTAGGTCACTACGTTTTATTGTTGGGTCACCACTTTTTATTGTTGGGTCACCACTTTTTATTGCTGGGGCACCACTTTTTATTTTGGTCACTACGTTTTATTGCTGGGTCACAACTTTTATCGTTGAGTCACTACGTTTTATTGATGGGTGACTACGTTTTATTGTTGGGTCACCACTTTATTGTTGGGTCACCACTTTTTATGGTTGGGTCACTTCGTTTTAATGTTTGGTAACCACGTCTTATTGCTGGGTCACTACGTTTTATTGATGGGTCACCACTTTTTATGGTTGGTCACTACGTTTTATGGTTGTGTAACTACTTTTAATTGCTGGGTCACTACGTTTTATTGTTGGGTCACCACTTTTTATGGTGGGGTCACTACGTTTTATGGTTGGATCACCACTTTTTATGGTTGGGTCACTACGATTTATGGTTAGGTCACTACGTTTTATTGTTGGGTCACCACTTTTTATGGTTGGGTCACTACGTTTATGGTAAAGTAACTACGTTTTATTGTTGGGTCACCACTTTATAGTTGGGTCACCACTTTTTATGGTTGGGTCACTTCGTTTTCATGTTTGGTAACCACGTTTTATTGCTGGGTCACTACGTTTTATTGTTGGGTAACTACTTTTTATGGTTGGTCACTACGTTTTATGGTTGGGTAACCACTTTTAATTGCTGGGTCACTACGTTTTATTGTTGGGTCACAACTTTTGATGGTGGGGTTACTACGTTTTATGGTTGGATCACCACTTTTTATGTTTGGGTCACTACGATTTATGGTTAGGTCACTACGTTTTATTGTTGGGTCACCATTTTTTATGGTTGGGTCACTACGTTTATGGTAAAGTCACTGCGTTGTATTGCTGGGTCACCACTTTTTATTGTTGGGTCACGACTTTCATTGTTGTGTAACCACTTTAAATTTTTGTTTTTTTGTTGTGAACTCAAAATATTTCTCATGGTTGGGAGAGAGTTAAAAATTAGTTGGGATGGGGGGCTAGAGATAATGAAGGGTCGGGGAAAATTTTAGGGGTCAGGCCGAACTTTATAGTGGTCAGGCAAAATTCTTTTTGTTTTTTTTGTTTTGAACTCAAAATATTTCTCAGGGTTGGGGGAGAGGGAAAAATTAGTTGGGAGGGGTGGGGCTGTAGAGAGTAAGGGGTCGGGGAAAATTTTAGGAGTCAGGCCGACCTTTTTAGGGGTCAGGCAAATTTTTTTTTTTTTTTTTAACTCAAAATATTTCTCAGGGTTTGGGGAGAGTGAAAAAATTAGGGGGCTGGAGAGATTGAGTGGTCGAGAAAAATTTTAGGGGTCAGGCCGAACCTTTTAAGGTCAGGCCAAATTTTTTTCTTTTTTTATGTTTCGAACTCAAAATATTTCTCAGGGTTGGGGGAGAGTGAAAAATTAATGGGCTGGAGAGATTGAGGGGTCGAGGAAAATTTTAGGGGTCGGGCCGAACTTTTTAGGGGTCAGGCCAAATTTTTTTGTTTTTTTTTTGTTTTGAACTCAAAATATTTTTCAGGGTTGGGGGAGAGTGAAAAATTAGTTGGGGGGGGGCTTGAGAGAGTTAGGTGTCGGGGAAAATTTTAGGGGTCAGGCCGAACTTTTTTAGGGTCAGGCCAATTTTTTTTTTTTTTAACTATAAATATTCCTCAGGGTTTGGTGAGAGTGAAAAATTAGGGGGCTGGAGAGATTGAGGGGTCGAGGAAACTTTTAGGGGTCAGGCCGAACTTTTTAGGGGTCAGGCCATTTTTTTTTTTTTTTTTGAACTCCAAATATTTCTCAGGGTTGGTGGAGAGTGAAAAACAAGTTAGGATGTGGGGTGCTGGAGAGATTGAGGGGTCCGGGAAAATTTTAGGGGTCAGGCCGAACTTTTTAGGGCTTAGGTTTGTTTTTTAAAAAAAAATTTGTTTTGAACTCAAAATATTTCTCAGGGTTGGGGGAGAGTAAAACAAAATTGGAGGGTGCGGCTTGAGATATTAGGGGGCGAGGAAAATTGTAGAGGTCGGGCCAAACTTTTTAGGGGGTCGGGCGAAAGTTTTTTGTTTTTTTAACTTAAAATATTTCGTAGGAAAATATATAGTATGCACACTGGGGCGGCGATAGATACGAATATAGTATGCGCACCGGGGCGGCGATAGGTATATATATAGTACGTGCACCAGGGTGGCAATAGGTACGTGTATAGTAGTGCATAGAGGTGGCGATAGGTACTATATAGCATGTGCACAGGGATGGCAGTAAGTATGTATATAGAATGCGCACCAGGGCGGTTATAGGTATATATTTAGCATGCGCTCCGGGGCGGCTATCAGTACGTATATAGCACGCACACCAGGGCGATGATAAGTACGTATTTAGCACGCGCACCTGAGTGACGATAGGAACATATTTAGCATTCGCATCAGGCCGGCGATACTGACGTATTTAGCATTTGCACCGGGGCGGCGATAGGTACGTATGCAGCATTTGCACTGGGGCGGCGATAGGTACGTATGTAGCATGTGCACTGGGGCAGCGATAGGTACTTATTTAGTATGCATACCGGGGCGGCAATAGGTACTTATATAGTATATGCCTGGGGCGGTGATAGGTACGTATATTGTATGTGCACCGGTGTGGCGACAGATATGTATATAGTATGAACACAGGGGCGGAGATAAGTACCTATATAGAAGGCGCAGATAGATGTGGTACTTTTTATAGAAATATGTCATACTATTGCCCTGCGCAACGTAGGAGAAATGGTGAGGAAGAATCAGCTTTCGCAAAAGGCAAAATTAGAAAGTAGCGGTGAAATGGGGCGACCAGGGAAGAGAAAGGTAGAAAGATGAAGAGACGACTACAGAGGAGGGGGAGAAATAGAAGTTTGAATATAAAGATGTTACACACGCGACTGTTCTTCAATTATGTCTTTTTGACCCCGGGCAACGCCGGGTAGCCCCGCTAGTTTATTAATAAATACTGAAAATGTTATTAAGATGTGATAATTCTTTGATTTTTAATTGATTTTCATCAATCATGAATATCCGTTTTTTTATTTAAAAAGAATTTTCCAGGTAGGTAGAAGAGTAACGTATCTTGCCTTTGGTAATATTTATTATTTTTAAAAATAAGAAACTGTAACTAATTCAGTTTAAAAATAAGAGATTTTCATTTTCACTGTCAGTGCCGATCTTCAAGTAATCAAGATTTACTCAGATTTTATAGGATTTACTTAATCTATATAAAAAGGTAGGCATGTGTATATGTTTATATATTTGTATGTTCAGGATTCACTTCTAAACTAATTAACCGACCATTATGAACTTTTGAACGCGGCTGCTCAGCGTAAGAGTTGATAATGTGGGCGATATTTAGTTTACTTTAGTTTTATGCAAAGGACGCGAAGAGGGGGTTTAAACCCATCGTGAAAATTCTAATATCTCCGATTTTTGTACAATTTTGACGATTAGACATCGATTAATGAATATTCTTATAATCAAAAAGCAATCAGAAATAAAACTCTGCCGAATAGAATTATATTAAACTGTCCAAGCAGATAACAGGATGAAGATCGAAAAGACATAGACACTAAACAAATACAGAGAGCTGAAAAGAATATGTGTTTAGCAATTACACCGTCAGGCACGAGCCACAAGTACGCGAGATCACAATGTTTATATAAAAAGTATCAACAACTGAAAAGGGATCCATTTATTTTTACTAAGTTATATGTATTATCGCTAGTGGGAGTTAGCGAGTTAATTTACCACGAAGACACACAAACAAACCACTACACACACACACACACACACACACACACACACATATATATATATATATATATATATATATATATATATATATATATATATTTAAAGAATTGTGGTTACCAACGCTAGTAAAAAAACTTTTTCAATAATTATTTATTATCTTATCATTTTAACATTTTAAGTTTTTTAAATATAATTTCATTGGTAACCACAATTCTTTAAATATACTTTTTTCTCTCGTTGGAACTGCACTGATGCTACACAACCCCCTTCTCTCTCTCTCTCTCTCTCTCTCTCTCTCTCTCTCTCTCTCTCTATATATATATATATATATATATATATATATATATATATATATATATAATTTTGTTACCTGCAGTAATGTCATTGCGATAATGGTCCTCTGAGGAGAAGATTTTATTTGAAAACTCATGAGTTAAGGACGCAATATCACTCCTTGTTTTTGAACTTTAATAAAAAATCTTATTAATTTCTCATTTTATTATGACATTCAATTAATATTATTGCTCTATATACTATATTTAACTTTTTTCATCTTAATAGTCTAATGGTTAAAGATATTAGTTATATCTTTAAAATATTATCTTACTCTCTCTCCCTCTCTCTCTCTCTCTCTCTATATATATATATATATATATATATATATAAACATTATTTTTTAAAAAACATATACACAGGTGTTTCATGCAAAACCTGCAATCATCAGTATGGGAGGAAACAATCTCTGCCGGTCACACGGTTCGAACCTTGATACAAAAATCATGTTTCATTCAGTAGCCAAAGCGCGTACTAATACTTACTTAGAAATAGGGAAGTAAATTAATGTCTAAATAGCAAATACGACGATTATCTCGAGAGCACTCAATAGGTTGGGCCTCGAGTTATGCATTACGGCTTGTTGTCAACTTGACTTAAAGTGCTCCATCATGCGAGAGCTTTGAATACTTATCTATAAATAAATATGTTTTTTAAAATATATATGTGTTCTTAATACAAAAAATGTATAGTTAATTATATACTCTTTATAATATCCAAAGTTTTTTCAAATTGCAAGCTCAATGATGTATTACAAGCTTCATATATATATATATATATATATATATGTATATATATATATATATATATATATATATATATATATATATATATATATATATATATAAATAATGACACTAAACCTTATGTCTATAATCCTTATTCTAATTTTGATTAAATTCAATTACATGATTTTTATTCTAGAAAATGTTTAAAATGTAATTGTTAAAATTTCAAAAATTCAGGGACATCTGAATCCTCACGATGGGTTTCCATTAATTTTTTACCCGCTTTGCATAAGACTAAAGTAAACTAAATATAGCCGACATTACGACCTCTTACGCATACTAGCTCGTTTCTACAATTCATAATGATTAGTTCAGTAGTTTAGAAGTGCATCCTGTATATACTAATATATAGACACATACACATACTTAACTTTATATGTTTTCTCTTAGTTTATTTCTCCCCTTCGATTCAACCTGTATGGTCAGTGCGCTGAATGTTTTGAATGTTTTTAAATTAATTAATATATTCGCTGTCCTTGTCTGCTTCGAAAATCTTTTCACTCGTGTTGAATTTTTGTACTGAAATCTGATGTTTTTTTAGAGACTTCTATATTTAATGATATAAAAGGCGCTGACGAAGTCCCGTTTTATATCATCATAAGTAATGAACAAAAAATATTTCCAAAATGTCTTTGAAACGATCGTACGCCTAATGGAAGTTAGTTTTAAATCTTGGAACAATGATCAAATTATTATTTTAAGCTCAGCAAACATTATATATATATATATATATATATATATATATATATATATATATATATATAGTGAATGCTTTTATTCGAACATGTATAAAGTCCGCTACACTGGCATGTCGATGTTATCGACATGCCAGTGTAGCGGACCTTATACATGTTCGAATAAAAGCATTCACAATACAGCTCTATATCTTTATTGAGCACTCTTTCGTAAGCCCGGTTTGATTCCCTTTGGATTTCTACCCTGTGGATGTTTACTCTACTTGGATTACTATATATATATATGTATATATATATATACATATATATATATATATATATATATATATATATATATAGAGAGAGAGAGAGAGAGAGAGAGAGAGAGAGGGAGGGAGAGAGTGAGAGAGAGATGATAAAATGGAAATTATATTCCAACCTTATAGAAAATGAATAAAAGAAAACAAAAAATATTATTAATATATTCATCAACGTTTCGTCTTTATTTTCAGACTTCTTCAGGATGATTGATTTGGAGAAATAACACACAAGTACAAAATGTTTGAAAATGTTTATTCCGTTTGTGACGTAAAAAAATGTTTTTGTTCCTTTTTGGAACGAAACATGAAATGTCTATGAAATGGAATGAGTGTTTTTTTAGGAGGGTCAAAGTAAAACATAGTCGTTAGAATTTAAAAAAAAAAATGTAGCGCGACTATGACGTGAAAAGAATGCTTTTGTTCTTTTTTTGAACAAAACATGGCCGTCAGAATTTGAAATGCGTAAAATGTTTATGAAATGAAATGGATGTTTTTTATTTATTTATTTTTACTTTGTTTGGGTTTTTGTTTATTATATTATCGATACTATTTTAAAAGTTATGTTTAGATAAAATAAGTTTGCCGATTAAAAAAAGATATATTGTAGAAGCCGTTACGTTGTTTGATTGTGTTAGAGTTTATAATGAGTGCCGATTCAAGAAGTGTTCGTGAAGATTGATTTCAAATGAATTTTACGAGTCTAGTCTGTTCAAAGTTAAAAGAATATTCGTGTGTGTTATAATGCATGGAAGAAAAGTGCGTTCAGAGAATCTTTTATATCTTTTAATTTTTTTAAAAACATAATTCATTCAAAAGAAGGCAGGCCGCCACTGTAGACTTAAGGGGCTACTGAGAGATAGGGTGTAAGTTATAGTGGTCATCCTAAGTTGGGAACTGTGTAGCGAAATGTCTGTTTACATTAGTTTTAAATTTCTGCATGTAAATACAGTCGGGGAAACAAGGAGCAGGGAGGAAGTTCCAGAGGCCGGCTGCACGAGGAAAGAAGTTATTGGAGTAGGAAACTATAGAGGGCCTCCACAGTGAATGAATGGGATTTGGACGATTGTCGGGTTGGTCTAGCGAATTTAAGTCGAGGGGGCACTGGAGCAGCAAGTTCATCAGAGCACAATCTATTGAAGTACTTTTAAAACAGGCACAAGGATGCAACATTGCAGTGATGGGACAGGGACGAAGACTTGGTGGATAATGAGATACCTATTAAGTTGGCGACTCTGTTTTGGACCTTGTCTAGGAGGGAGAGACTAGTGGATGATGCACCAGCCCAGACGTGGCAACAGTACTCCATGCATGGGCAGATGATGGCTTTGTAGACATATAGGATAATGTCAGGTGTGAGAAGTTTACTAGCACGGTAGAGAGAGCCGACCTTCTTTGCAGCAGCCTTGTCAATGTCTTCAATGTATTTATTCCAATTCATGTTACCTGTGAATGTTAGGCTGAGGAGTTTGAATGTTGGACTCTCGGGTAGGGTGTTATTTGCCATGACAGTCGGTGGTTGAAGAGGTTTCTTGTAGTCATTGAAGGAAAGAGCTTTGTCTTTGCACCATTAAATGTTACCATCCATTTATTATTACCCCATTCCACTACAATCTGGAAGTCATTTTATAAAGACTTAGCCATTGCTTCAGATATGTGCGCGTCCGTTTTGCCCACATGACAAGAGTAC
>OY744538.1:25533905-25546405 GCA_963556195.1 Sepiola atlantica
TTTTGTTGTAACTGTAAAAAAAGTAACCCTTAATTTTTCAATTAAGAGAGCAATTTAATACACTTTTGTAATTATTGCATTTTTGGGTGTCTAGAGATTATTTGCAAGTGCCAAAATTAAGCCTATAAAAAGAACAAACAAGTGATGAAAAGAAGTGCATAATAAAAGAAATTAGTAAAGGAAAGTCTTCGCTTCAAATTTTAAAGGATCTAAAAAAAGGATCATCGAACAATCAAGAAAGTATGTCAGAATGGAATCAAACCGAGAAAAAAAAAAGAGTTTTGAACTAAATTCAGAACTCTAACAAACAGAGATATTGCATAATGTTGGTTATTCGGACTACATTTCTCATATTTAGTGTTATCATCACAACGTTTCGGCCGCTGTAACCTCCGGCCTTCTTCGGGTGTATCTTTTCGAACTCGGGAGTATTTCGGTTGAAAAAATTCAGAAATATAAAATAGAGATCTGTCAGATATCTGAAGAGAAATTATTAAACATGCCAGTAGTTCATTTATATTTAGGGCCGCTTGTGCCCCTATTTTTTTAAAGGGAAACAAAATAGAAAGCATTAAGAAAGTTTGCTGATGTAAAGAATCGAAACAAGAAACCGATATTAACTACGAAACATAAGGAACATCTAGTTCAGTGGGCTAAGTAATATATGAAAACTGATTTCAGGAAAGTATTGTTCAAAAATGAGTCCACTTTCACCCTTGATAGGTCTGATGGATGGGCGCGAGGTTGGGTTAGTGATTCAAGACAATTTGTTAAACGGCAACACGGTGATTTTAGAAAGACAAAACATATATAGGTATGTGGACATTTAAAAAAAATATATATTAAAAAATAAATATATATAGATATATATATGTATATATATATACATATATATATACATATATATATACATATATACACGTATATACATATATACGTATATATATATACATATATATATACATATATATGTATATATATATATATGTATATGTATATATGTATAAATATATATATATATATATATATATATATATTTGGGTTTGGCTAAGATCAAAGTGTAGTATCTGTTCCGATGGATACTGCACCCCATAAACTGGTATTGTCTTGGCCTTCGGGGCTTGATTTACGCCGGTCTATGGGTCTTTCCTGAGCAGTTCTAGGAAGTCCACCCTCCCAGGCTTCGCCTCCCCTCTTTGAGGAGGAGTAAGTTTATTGCTTACTGCCTGAGGCGCCCTTACCAGGGAATGTCGACGGGGCTGTCCAGGCAATTTTTAAACCCCACTTTACCGACCCGACCTTGGGTCACATCTTATGGAAGTAAGATAAAAACTCCTGGAGAGGAGTAAATCAATACAGGGTAAAAACGCGGAGAATTTTTAGACAATTTCTTAAACGGCAAGAAGGTCTAGGGTGGGATAATGATATGGGCTGGCATTGTTGGTAGTGAGCTTGTGGGTCCTTTTAAAGTCGGGGGCGGAATTAAAATGAACTCTAAATGTTACTGTGATTTCCTAGAGCCAAATCTCTCATAAGTGGTTGGATAACCAACCTTTTATTCCAATTTAAATCGTTGATATTTATGCAAGACAACGCTTCAAAGTTCACCAAAACATGGCGACAAGAAAAGGGGTTTGTTCATGAACTCGCCACCAGATAAATGTGACTTAAATCCAATTGAGAACCTGTGGAGTACCCTTAAGAGAGATATTTATTCCAATGGCAGACAGTTTAACAGCAAGTGTGAACTGTGGCAAGCAGAAAAGATTGCTGCAAATAACGTATCAGTTGCTACAATAGCACATTTGATATCAGCTGCCGATAACAGACTATTAAAAGTTATTGAAAAGATAGGAGCAGTAAACGATGCAACACTTTCCTTTGTACTTCTGGTAATTTGCTTTTTCCTTCTTGTGCAATGTATATTTTGTTATATTCTTCTTGTATAGCACCGTGAAGTCTCCTATTTATACTCTTTTATATTTATATATTATTTCAAATCAACAAATAAGTAAAATTTATTGTAAAAATCTGTACTATAAATCAAATATTGACATCAAATTTATTTTTTTTATAAATCACATAACATTTTTCAAATTACAACAATAGCAATACTATATCACTTTGAATGTAAGATAAACATAGCATATAGAATCAATATAAACAGTTATAGAAAAAAAATTAATTTGTAAATACTTGATGTTCATTGATTTGCATATAATCTCTAGACGCACTTGTATATATATATATATATAACATATATATATATATATATATATATATATATATATATAATATATATATAACATATATATATATAATATAACATATATATATAACATATATATATATATGTATATATATAACATATATATATATAATATATATATATATGTATATATATATATAACATATATATATAACATATATATATGCATATATATATATATGTGTATATTATATATATATATATATATATATATATATATATATATATATATATATATATATATATATATATATATATATATATATAGTTATCCACATACAGACTGTTTCGCTGTATCATAGCTGTTCACTGCGGGTAGACCAGCTAGTGCCTCAAGCCGGGGTTGAAACTCAACAGACGAGCTGACAGTTGGTGCCCCTACACCTGCGCTACCATACAACACTGGTTGAATGTAAGTGATATCTCAATGTAAACTTTGTCAAGTGTCAGGAGCTTGAATTAGTTTTACCGAATGAGTTATGCCTTAAAGCTAAAAGCAGTTGGCAATATCTTTACAAATAAGCTGTACCCAAGAAAGGGAGGTTTATATAGTCATCCACATAAAGACTGTTTCGCTGTATCACAGCTCTTCGGTGCAGCAAGACCAGCTAGTGCCTCAAGCCGGGATTGTAAGTGATATCTCAATGTAAACTTTGTCAAGTGTCAGGAGCTTGAATTAGTTTTACCGAATGAGTTATGCCTTAAAGCTAAAAGCAGTTGGCAATATCTTTACAAATAAGCTGTACCCAAGAAAGGGAGGTTTATATAGTCATCCACATAAAGACTGTTTCGCTGTATCACAGCTCTTCGGTGCAGCAAGACCAGCTAGTGCCTCAAGCCGGGATTGAAACTCAATCGTCGAGCTGACAGTCGGCGCCTCTCTCTCTCTCTCTCTCTCTCTCTCTCTCTCTCTCTATATATATATATATATATATATATATATATATATATATATGTATATATATATGTATATATATATATATATATATATATATATATATGTATATATATATGTATATATATACATATATATATATACACATATATATACATATATACACATATATATACATATATATATATATATATATATATATATATATATATATATATATATATATATATATATACATATATATACATATACATATATATACATATATATATACATATACATATATATATATACATATATTTTATAAATCGGGGGACCAAAAAGACTACCGCATATTTATTTTATTTCAAGACTTTTCTTAAAACTCTTGTTGACACAGTGTGTAAAGATCGTCGGGGCTCGGGTGAACATTTAAAATAATTTTTCAGAAGTTATACCCGATAGCTGAGAATGAAGTTAGTGCAAGCGGAAGAGACTCGGGGTGGTTCTCCATTCTCATCAACGTTAAGCATTCCTCCATCACCGGCTGCGACCTCTTCAGTTGTATTATTGACCTTCTCAAAACGCGTGTCCGGACGCATCTCTATGGTTTGCGAATACATCCTGACGAACGTAGAGTACACGGATGACACCACCCGGTGTTATATAACGGATGCGCCGAAGAGAGCGCCCGGAGGCAATAGCGTTGCACCAAACTAGGACACGTGCAAACATTGAAATGCAATGAGCGTAACCTTTACGCGGGGTGTGAAGATGGGGTGATCGGGTGCGCCAAAGAAAACGCAAGCGAATAAAGGTCACGTGACGAACTGCACGTGGAAAAGTAAAACAAAAGAGAGAAAAAATAATATCAGTGTGTTTCTGTTTTTTTTTTTTTTTTTCTCAGATCCTCTTTCGGTTTCTCTGTCACAGACCAACGAAGCTAGACTATAAATAGTTATTCCATTTACAAAAGTAGTGACATTCCATGATAAATGCCAGTATACTGAAATTATATGCCCTTAATAGGGTTAAGATGAAAATCCATATACACTAAATGTACAAAAGCAAGGAAATTCCCAAATTTTTACACTTTTATTGTCATTCATTAAGGGTATGACTACATATCAACCAAACCATTTCTGTGTGTACGTACGTACGTACGTATGTGCCACCCTGTATCTCATCAACTATTTGATGGATTCAGCTGATTTTTTGCAGAGATAGAGGTTCTAGGGTCTAGTTCAGTGCATTTTAATTTCAGTTTACCATATACCTTAGTTTTCCAGAAAATTCACAAAAAAACTTTTAAATGACCATTGTATTGAGGCATAGCCTTTATAAAAGTAGTGACATTCCATGAAAATTGCCAGTATACTGAAATCATATGCCCTTAATAGGGTTAAGATGAAAATTCATATACGCTAAATGTACAAAAGCAAGGAGCACAACAGGGCTATGTATTTTACTGGTTAGAATTTTTCTTCAGCGCACTTCACACACTTCATCTACGTATGCATAGAGATTTATACTGTACTGATGTGATAATGAAATCGTTTGGTTCATATTTAGTCATATCCTTAATTAATGACAATAAAAGTGTAAAAATTTGGGAATTTCCTTGCTTTTGTACATTTAGTGTATATGAATTTTCATCTTAACCCTATTAAGGGCACATGATTTCAGTATACTGGCATTTATCATGGAATATCACTACTTTTGTAAAGGCTATGCCTCAAGACAATGGTAATTTTTGAGTTTTTTTTTAATTTTCTGGAAAACTAAGGTATATGTTAAACTGAAATTAAAATGCCATCAACTAGACCCTAGAACCTCTATCCCAGCCCAAAATCAGCTGAATACATCAAATAGTTGATGAGATACAAGGTGACACACACGTACGTACGTACACACGGATAACACAAAATCACTCCTGACCTTTTTGGATCTCTGGGTTGTCTTGACTAATGATGCTGAAATTCTACACACTTATAGAACCTATCAAATAAAAATGTTGTGCAAAGTTATGACTAATCAAAGAAAGTAGATTTCCAGCATGGGCCATTTTTGAAGTCTATTAAGGGATAGAGCGCTCTCGCGCCTCCCTTGATTAAAAAAGAAATCGGTTTATTGTTGTAAGACTTTTTTTTTCTTCACCAAATAACGTCCTTATCGATTCCCACGGTACGTCCACTTCGGTGGTCGAATTTCTGTAGTCGCAGTGGTGCGGTGGAAGCCGAAGTTCCCATATTCTTTGCAGTTGTCTTTTTTTTCTCAATAACAGCTTTCACGAACCTTATTAACAAACAACCATCGACAAATGAAATTTCATGTATTATTTAGATTGTTCGGAATACTGTTTTAATCTTGAGTGCTTTTAAAAAAATTTTTTTTTAACATAGTTCACCCCAAACAAGGCAGGTCGCCACTGTAGACGTAAGGGGTTACTGAGAAAAAGAAAAGGGGAGAAGGTAGGGGGGGTCAACCTAAATTCGGATCTGCGCAGCGAGATGTCTGTTTACATTAGTTTTACATTTCTGCATGTCTGTACTGTCGGGGAAACAGGAGGCAGGGAGGGAGTTCCAGGGGTCAGCAGCACGAGGAAAGAAGCTATTTGAGTAGAAGGCTCTCCGACATCTGGGGACCTCCAAACGTTTCGGCCGATGTAACCTCCGCCATTCTTTATGTGTATCTTAATTATGGCTGTTATTGGTTAATGGTTGAAATAAAAAAAAAATTCCTTTTTTTCCAACAAACAATAGTCGTTAGAATTCAAAATGTGTGATGTATTCACGAAACGGTTACATCGGCTGAAACGTTGTGAGAATAACACCCAAGATGAGAACAGCAGTCCGAACAATCCAAATAATACATATTATCAATCCTCATCTAAAAAAATTCAGAAACATCATGTTAAATCGGTACGGACCCGAATTAATACGAAAATGGAAACAACTCGACGCTCTTTCCGTTCACAAACACATCACGCATTTTGAATTCTAATGACTAGTGTTTGTTGGAAAAAAGAAGAAAACATTCTTTTCACTATTCACTAATAAGAGACATAATTAAGATACACCTGAAGAAATTCGGAGGTTACATCAGTCGAAACGTTGTGAGAATAACACCCAAGATGAGAACAGTAGTTCGAACAAACAAATAATGCATATCAATCGTCATCTAAAAAATTCAGAAACATTAAATGAAATCGCGTTTTAAAAATCTCTTTGTGTTTTATTTTTTTCTTCATAGCACTCACGTATCCACATAAGACATTCAACCCACTTTCATTGCCATGGGAAGGAAGGGGTTATCTAACAGCCCAACTGATCTGTCTGGTGGTTCAGTCGAAAGAGATCGATCCTTTCCCCCCCCCCCATTCGCTGCTTCCTATACCCCCGACGTCACTGTCGGGACACGTCGCTGTTACGAATTCTAATTGGAAAATTCCACTCTACCTAATTGTAAAACGTCGAAATTTTCCATACTAATCCTATTTATGACACACCTGTTCGTTATTTTGCTACAGGTAGACTATAAGGAGTCATGGACCAGAAATCAATTTATCTTCGAAATACTTATTTTTTTCGACTAATACGGAGTACGAGTCAATCGAACGAGTATTTATTTTTTTTAAATGAAATACAGATACAGTTTTAAATAATACAGTTTATAGATTGTTTATACCCATACAACCAAGATAAAACTTAAAAAAAGAAAACGAAAAAAAAAAAAAGCTTTCATCCCGACGGATCCAATGCCAAGAACTATCCCAACAGTTTGGAGAAACAGTTACAATGGCAAAAGACTGGAAAATACACATTGACTTCGATCGCAGACGCTAAATCTACTTTCTTGGCCCCCAGGCTTGGATTTTGATCTAGTATCTATTCTGACCTCGGCCGAATGAGGAAAGACTCTTCTTGACTGGGGCAATTTATTTTCTTGTCTCATACAGAGTGCCTCTTTTCGGGGAGGTGGATATCTGGCGTCCCGTTTTTACTTGAAAAACTTACTATTTGCATTCTTTTCTATTTTAATACTATTTAAATACACATCTGAGAAGTGACGGTGACTAAGTGGTTAACGACGCTGACTGACAACCTGGGTGTGCCAATAATAATAATAATAATAATAATAATAATAATAATAATAATAATAATAATAATAATAATAATAATAATAATAATAATAATAATAATAATAATAATAATAATAATAATAATAATAATAATAATAATAATAATAATAATAATAATAATAATAATAATAATAATAATAATAATAATAATAATAATAATAATAATAATAATAATAATAATAATAATAATAATAATAATAATAATAATAATAATAATAATAATAATAATAATAATAATAATAATAATAATAATAATAATAATAATAATAATAATAATAATAATAATAATAATAATAATAATAATAATAATAATAATAATAATAATAATAATAATAATAATAATAATAATAATAATAATAATAATAATAATAATAATAATAATAATAATAATAATAATAATAATAATAATAATAATAATAATAATAATAATAATAATAATAATAATAATAATAATAATAATAATAATAATAATAATAATAATAATAATAATAATAATAATAATAATAATAATAATAATAATAATAATAATAATAATAATAATAATAATAATAATAATAATAATAATAATAATAATAATAATAATAATAATAATAATAATAATAATAATAATAATAATAATAATAATAATAATAATAATAATAATAATAATAATAATAATAATAATAATAATAATAATAATAATAATAATAATAATAATAATAATAATAATAATAATAATAATAATAATAATAATAATAATAATAATAATAATAATAATAATAATAATAATAATAATAATAATAATAATAATAATAATAATAATAATAATAATAATAATAATAATAATAATAATAATAATAATAATAATAATAATAATAATAATAATAATAATAATAATAATAATAATAATAATAATAATAATAATAATAATAATAATAATAATAATAATAATAATAATAATAATAATAATAATAATAATAATAATAATAATAATAATAATAATAATAATAATAATAATAATAATAATAATAATAATAATAATAATAATAATAATAATAATAATAATAATAATAATAATAATAATAATAATAATAATAATAATAATAATAATAATAATAATAATAATAATAATAATAATAATAATAATAATAATAATAATAATAATAATAATAATAATAATAATAATAATAATAATAATAATAATAATAATAATAATAATAATAATAATAATAATAATAATAATAATAATAATAATAATAATAATAATAATAATAATAATAATAATAATAATAATAATAATAATAATAATAATAATAATAATAATAATAATAATAATAATAATAATAATAATAATAATAATAATAATAATAATAATAATAATAATAATAATAATAATAATAATAATAATAATAATAATAATAATAATAATAATAATAATAATAATAATAATAATAATAATAATAATAATAATAATAATAATAATAATAATAATAATAATAATAATAATAATAATAATAATAATAATAATAATAATAATAATAATAATAATAATAATAATAATAATAATAATAATAATAATAATAATAATAATAATAATAATAATAATAATAATAATAATAATAATAATAATAATAATAATAATAATAATAATAATAATAATAATAATAATAATAATAATAATAATAATAATAATAATAATAATAATAATAATAATAATAATAATAATAATAATAATAATAATAATAATAATAATAATAATAATAATAATAATAATAATAATAATAATAATAATAATAATAATAATAATAATAATAATAATAATAATAATAATAATAATAATAATAATAATAATAATAATAATAATAATAATAATAATAATAATAATAATAATAATAATAATAATAATAATAATAATAATAATAATAATAATAATAATAATAATAATAATAATAATAATAATAATAATAATAATAATAATAATAATAATAATAATAATAATAATAATAATAATAATAATAATAATAATAATAATAATAATAATAATAATAATAATAATAATAATAATAATAATAATAATAATAATAATAATAATAATAATAATAATAATAATAATAATAATAATAATAATAATAATAATAATAATAATAATAATAATAATAATAATAATAATAATAATAATAATAATAATAATAATAATAATAATAATAATAATAATAATAATAATAATAATAATAATAATAATAATAATAATAATAATAATAATAATAATAATAATAATAATAATAATAATAATAATAATAATAATAATAATAATAATAATAATAATAATAATAATAATAATAATAATAATAATAATAATAATAATAATAATAATAATAATAATAATAATAATAATAATAATAATAATAATAATAATAATAATAATAATAATAATAATAATAATAATAATAATAATAATAATAATAATAATAATAATAATAATAATAATAATAATAATAATAATAATAATAATAATAATAATAATAATAATAATAATAATAATAATAATAATAATAATAATAATAATAATAATAATAATAATAATAATAATAATAATAATAATAATAATAATAATAATAATAATAATAATAATAATAATAATAATAATAATAATAATAATAATAATAATAATAATAATAATAATAATAATAATAATAATAATAATAATAATAATAACAATAACAATAATAATAATAATAATAATAATAATAATAATTATAATAATAATTATAATAATAATTATAATTATAATAATAATAATAATGATGATGATCATCATCATGATTATGATGTGCTAAGGCATTTAGTGTTCGTACGTACGTTATCACCTTCCATGCCAATTTATTTTAATGAGATCGCCCGATTGCCAAAGATGAAAGACAATTGAAAATGTACTTACTTTACCCATTTTAAGATGATATATTCAACAAAAAAAAATTTAAAAACTACGATTTGCATTTTTTTAAATATACTTTAATATATATACTTCAATAAACAGCTAAGTGTTACAAGTTTTAGTAAATAAAGAAAAGAGAGAAGAAAAGAAGAGATGTATTCGTTTTTTTTTATTTCATTTTAGGCAATTTTTTTTACGGAAAAAGAAAGCTTCAATATTGTTCTGTATATTATTATTAAACTTTAAATACATGTATTATTTCAAGAGATGTAATTAGCATTAACAGTAAATTATACCGATACACGAGACGGTGTAGTGGTGAAATGATTAACGATGCGGATTGGCGACCTGGGTGTGCGAAGTTCGAATCCAGTCGGCCCCATAACATCGCTTTCACTTATAAATGCTGCCAACCTTCACAAGGTCCCTCCTGTAAGCAGCTCATGAAAAAAAAAAAAAAAAAACTAAAAGAAAAAAAGAAGAATCGGGGAACCAAAGCCACCAAGAAAATCAATCCCGTAAAAAAATCGTAACATTTTGATGCATACGGGTTCATCTTTATACAGGGAGATGAAGAAGAAAAAAACAACCGTGGGATTCCCACGAGTTTTGATGATCATCATCATCATGATCTTGATGATCATAATGACAATGACGATATATTGATATATCATCATGATGATCATGATCATGATCTTGATGATCATGATCATGATCTTAGTGATCATGATGACAACGACGATGTATTGAGAAAAATCCTAAAGCGCAGAAATCAACTCACATAGCTAAGTGACCTTGACAAACTACTGGTAAGTTGGAATAAAATAGCACTTAGCAAACACAGTTAAAATTATGAATGAAACATATGAAGATGATCCTAAGGGGACTACAGCTGTGTGAGTAGATTTATATAAAAAAAAAGCAATAATCTGGCACACCTCTACCCCACTCCTCACCATAAAAACGCAGTCACACTATTGGCTGGTCTATATGTTAACATGAAAATAATCTTCTAAAAATTGAAACAGAACATGATAAAGACAACATACCTTGCATCTCATACACCTACAGGTCAATCTTATTCCAAATAGAGCTTTATATTAATGATGTACGATTTATTATTGTTATATATTATAGAAATTCCCTGCTTATCTCGGCATTGTTTCCAGTCGTCTTGAATTGCTTGCCATTGGAACCAAGCAGTGCCGATTCAGGAGAAGTGTTGTTACGAATTGCGCAACCCTTGCTTCACAATTACACGCACAGCAAACCCCTTACAGGGATGCCCATAGTCTCTCTAGACTGAACGGAGGGCATGTCATATTATAGAAACCTTTTTCTGGATTAATTAAAATCAGGGTAAAACCCTTACAGTTTCCCGCGGGCCATTCAAAATCTAAACAGGCCGGATTGGTACAGCGGGCCATAGGTTGCCCCCCCCCCCCCATTGCATCAAACTTGCCTTGCTGATTTCGTTTTTTTCTTTTTTTTTAGGGGTGGACGCAATAACATTGCCTAGAATTCGTGACCCCCCCTGACTCTTAACTATATATATTTCTCTTGAGAATTGGACTCCACCCCCTTAGACCCCACTTACGCACTGATGTTTTGGGGGTTTACCTGAACTTCTTTGCCAGTTGAGAATTCTTAAGTGCCACATACATCAAGTCGAATATACTCGCTTCGTGAGATATTTTGTGACATGAGAAAAACATGACATTCTATTATATATATATATATATATATATATATATATATATATATATATATACATATATATATATATATATATATAGATATAGATATATAGATATACATATATATACATGTATATATATACATATATACATATACATATATATATACACATATATATATATGTATATGTATATATGTATATATATATACATGCATATATATATGTATATATATATATATATATATATATATATGTGTATATATAGATACATATATATATATACATGTATACATATACATATATATACATGTATACGTATACATATATACATATATACATATATATATATACATATACAGATATACTTATATATATACATATATATACATATATTTATATGTATATATATAGAAACATGTATATATATATACACACACACATATATATAAACATATATATATAGAGAAAGAGAAACATATATATATATATATATATATATATAGAGAGAGAGAGAGAGAGAAAAACATATATATATATATAGAGAGAGAGAGAGATAGAGACACATACATATATATATATATATATATAAGGAGAGAGAGAGTG
>OY744538.1:25551405-25561405 GCA_963556195.1 Sepiola atlantica
TTTTCATTTTTCATTCTAACGGCAAATATATTTTTAAAAATCGGTCACATGACTTTTATTTTTTTCTCCTCTTCTTCTTTGCTTGACTTCATTCTTCCTGGAATTCAACGACCAGGTTGGATCATAAAAAAATTCTCTGCCTAATGAGACCTCAGCTCTTGAGAGCTGTAGATCGATAACATCCACATGCCAGTGTAGCAGATCTTGTACATGTTTGAATAAAAGCATTCACAATACAGCTCAATATTTTTATTGAGCACTCTTTTATAAGCTCGGTTTGATTCTCTTTAGATTTCTACCCTGTGGATTTTTACCCTACCTGGATTACTATATATATATATATATATATATATATATATATATATATATATATATATATATATATATATATATATTGATTACTAGACACAATATACACATATTTATATATATATATATATATATATATATATATGTATATATACAAGAATCTATGTACATCATATATATATAACTAGACGCAATACAAACGCATATATATATATATATATATATATATATATATATATATATATATATATATATATATATATATATATATGATTATATTTCATGTATCTAAATAAGATTTTATGAAAAGATATAATTTTTTATGTATAAATTTTCAGTATTTACTTCAACAGTGCCTCGGTGTAGCTTAATTGGCATAAATATATTTTCATAGCCTACTATATATATATATATATATATATATATATATATATGTGTAAATTATAACTAAAAGGTAAACTTTTAGAGAGTTGGACCTATTGTGAAATAAGGAAAGCTCAATATAGCTTTCATTGACGTACCATATATATATATATATATATATATATATATATATATATATATATATATATATATATACATATTAGGATCTCTACATATCAGTTCATATATAGATAAATGATTATATATATATATATATATATATACGTTATGTATAAATGAGCACTTATGTGAGAATATTTCTTAAAACTTTTAATTTCTTGACCCTATAATAAATAAATATATGTTCCTGCATTTTTTAGATGAGGTCTGATAATTTGGATTATTTAGATTATTCAAACTACTGTTCTCATCTTGAATGTAATTCTAAAAACGTTTCAGCCAAAACATTGAAAGAATAGCACTCAATATTAAAACAGTAGTCCGAATAATCCAAATAATGTTAATTAATTTGTATGAAAAATACCGAAATGTTAATATTTATTTATATGAATAAATGTTAATGTTTATCTAGTTATTCTCCAGGTAAACCTCTATATGGAATATTTCTCTTAAAAAGAAAATAGCACAAAAAGTGTATTATGTACTTACTTGTTAGGGTAAATAAAAACAGTACACAAGAATTTACGGAAATTAATCCAGTATTTTTGTTTTTAATAAATAAATTGAAGCTTTATCGGTAAACTCTTTCTGGACATAGTTGTCGGCATTATTAAGGTCAAGGGTGATAACTTAATTGACTTAAACACAATAGAAATGCCGGTTAGAAAGCGTTTACCAGTAAAATGTATTTTTATAAACAAAAATACTTAATGAATTTCCGTAAATGTTTATGTATTGTCTTATTTTACCTTAACAGGTAAGTACATTAAGTTTTTGTGCTATTTTATTTGTAACAGCAATATTCCATAATGGGATTAACCTAGTAAATAACCGTTTATCTAATTATATGAATAAATGCTAAAGTTGTTGTTCTATGTTTACAACAAACTGATGAATGAAATGTTTATTATTTAACTTTTTTGTAACAAGTATTTTAAGTGGCGAACTTTGCGAAGCGATAGCGAGCTGACTAAACCGGCTAGTATATATATATATATATATATATATATATATATATGTGTGTGTGTGTGTGTGTGTGTGTGTGTGTGTGCACGTATTAGTATGTATTGACTTTTACATGTCTGTGCGCGCATTTAGGTAAATCTGTGTACTATTGTTATATATATATATATATATATATATATATATATATATATATATATATATATATATATATATACAGGTATGCGTACTAACACGGATTACACAGACTTGCCTGAATTCTCACCTGTGCGTTTGTGTGCGTGCATTTATGTGAGTGTGTACTATTGTTATCCGTCAATATAAGTGTGTACACATGCATAGCTTTGTTTCTATATGTCCCCAATACGCAGCCCCCATTGGTGGACGCCCACGAGAACGCCTTCGCCCTTCTCTGGTTGCCTTCTATTCCACATTGTTTGGGGGGGCCATTGAATTCATTTCGCTTCATCAGTCGATTGTTCACCGATTAATTCCGCGAAAATAATGCCTCCAAATGTGTATCTGTTCCAAAGCCCTCGATACGCCAACACACTCGAACGACACGCGTACATGTACACTGCCACATCTATAAAGGTGTATGTGGATGTGCATATGCACAATGTACCCAATTACCCCGATATTTCTCTAAAGAAAGAGAATAGTCTTATTTGAAGTTCACTGCTGATTTATCATTGATTGATTTAACATAAATAATACTTACATATATTCGCTTTGATTAGTTTGCGGCATATCGACTTTAAATGCGTTATTTAATGTCTAAACCCAATAGGTATCGGAGACGATTCGGTAATTGACTTATAAGTCACTAATCTTTTTTATGGCATATCAACCCTTTTAAAGTTGTTTTTATTTACTTTTTATACTAATTAATTACTACTTAGAAAGGCTAAAGGCCACTCGAGTATAAGGATTAATGAGATTGTCCATTTCATGATGAACAATAGTGAGAGGAATGAAAACGATGGGTGAAACGGACATAGTTTGATTATTGAAAAGGTCGGCTCGACAAGTATTTGTTGACATTGGACTTAAAGACGACTATCTTGTAGTCAGTAGGGAAGGAATCTCGCAGTATTGTACTTTACAGATGGCAAGTTCTTGAAAAGAAACTATGTTCAGGCAATTTCTGTTTGGTTTTATGTAAACAGAGAAAGGAAAGACAATTCCTTGCAGTGGTTGTAGCTAGACGAGTTTTTGCTGTGAATGTTTTACGGAGGAAACATGGATTGCAGCTCAGTCGAACACCTACCATGAATTTTAATATCGATGTTTTAAACTCTAAAACCTCTCATAATATTCGTTATCATTCAACTGTCAATCTATCTATTTCAGTATGGGAAGTTGCCAGCCGAGTAGAGATCACAAAGGCCAAAGGCTACCAGTGATAAACGCCATCTCCTTCATGACCTGACGACTGTAGTCAAGGAGAAGCTTCCTCAGCCATGGCGAGCCCTTAAAAACATCTCGGGAAGAGATCGGACTGCAGCTGTGGGCATGTGGGCTAGAGAACGCTACCCTTCCACTGACATGGGAATCTTCCATACTGAAGCCCACCCTTTTGGCTCAGAAGTACCCTGGTTCCAGTGGTGGAGACTCACCAGCTTGAGAACAGGAAAAGGATGATAACAAGATGCTATGGTCAGACGTGGCTACAAAACCGACCCAACCATCCGCGAATGTGTAAAGGAGGCCCAGACGATGCAGCGCTGTTTTATCTGCACTTCACTGCCCAACTAGTGCAGCTTGAAAAAATATCAAATAGCTTAATGATAATGCAAGGGACTGCGTAAAAAAAGTGTGAAACTATTGTATCACCATACATGCTTCGAAGACATTAGCACTTATCCTCGAGTGGCTTTTAGCCTTGATAAGTGGTGACTCAAAATTAAATTTAAAAAATCATGTTTCTTTGGGCAACGATACACTAGTATATGTAAGCAGCATAGACAGATCACCGTATTACCACCGAAGTTAAGCGACGTTGTTCCTGGCCAGTACTAAATGGGTGACCATTTCGGACGACCAGGTTATATATGTACAAAAAATCTTTTCAAATTTAAGTTCAAATTAATTCAATTCAATTCAATTTAACAAAAATAAAACAAGCATGCTTCAGTTGCCATGTGGAGAGAAGGTGGTAAAAATTAACAGAGAAGAGGATATAAGAGCCAATCACCTGTCCAAATTCACCTTGAATTGTTGCATTGTTGGCGCATTTATTAACTCTCTTGCGAGTCTATTCCAAGATCCCGATATCCTGAATGAGAAGGCGGCCCTCCGCTGGTTCAATCGAAATTAACGGTGAAATAGTTTTTTTTTTGTGATGTTTTTTTTTGTGATGTGACGCAGGAATGAATAATTGGTCCTGAGGATATCGTAATGAACATTAATCAACAAAGCAATCATATACAAAGCAAATACGTGTATGATTTCGGCATAAAATGAGCCAACGATGGTTGACATGCCGTAAAACAATAACAATAACATCAATCATATGTCTATGATAACTGCTAGTTTCAGGCCACGACGATTATAAAACCGAATTATTTCTTTAGGGCTTACAAATAAGTGTAGTAATTATTATTATTTCATTTTGTTTTTTTGCTTTTTCTTTCAACCATTCTGTTAGCTAGTGAAATAGGCCAAGATCACATCATCGGGGTATTATTTTTTAAATAGGAGGCAGGTACAACGTATGCATTATATGTACTGAGATACCTTAAACAGACGCGTGTGAGATAATAAACAAATGAAGATTTCGTCGTATTCCCTCACTATTTATAAGTTTTACAACCAAGTTTATAGGTTCTATAAGTTTCTGTTTTACTTTTGCAGTTTGTTGATGTGAACAAACCGATGCATTTCTATAAAATAGAAACAAAAATGATTTTTGGATATACCCCAGTGGTAGCAATGGTAACAATCGATGACCGTGGCTTTCAACTCTTCTCTCATCCACCCTACTCGCGAAATGTGTTACCCTCCGACTTCTATCTATTTTCAAACATGAAGAACGATCTGTCATGATGGGGTTTCGTCACAGATGAGATTATAGAACCTGTTGACATCGAATTATAGGACCAAGATTCAGAGTTCTGCATTAAGAGGGTGATATCCCTTCAGCGTCGACCGAGAGAGTGTGTCGATTTAGAGGGAAACTATGTTGAACATTATACGGCATATTCCCGTTAGATCACCAAAGTTAAGCGACGTTGAGCCTGATCAGTAATAAAATGGGTGACCATTTGGGAATATCAGGTGTTGTATGTGCTCTCAGCTTATGTCAGCATTTGTGTTCAGTCGTCCTGGATTTCTCCTTACCAATGGAATCAAACAGTGCCGATTCAGGGGAAGTGTGGTTGGGATTGCGCAACCCTTCCTTCACAATTACGCACGCAGCCACCATTAGAGGGGGTATTTATTATCTCTCAACACTAAACAGGAGCCATGTATGTTGAAAAATAAAAGTACTGGAACATTTTTAGCGGTTCCCATTGTGTGGAGGTTCAGTACTTTTCATTGATCCCCCCCCCCCCGTAGTTATTGAGTTAATGTTTACCAACGATGGCGCAAATGAACCCGTCAGAGGATTTAGTCCCCTAGACACCGGGGCCAGGTGAATGTTAATGAAATTTCATATGAATCGATGATCAAACTCTGCAAAAGGGATTTTATTTTACTAATGGCCAAAAGTCACTCGAGAATTAATGTTAACGAGATGAATGGAGTGCCAGTTGATTGATGAAGAATATTATGGGAGTATTGAAAATGATTAAAGGAATAAACTAAGTTTGATGAAAAGTATTTTTTGACATTGGATTTGAAGACGACCATGTTGAAGTATACAGGGAATCAGTTCCGTGGTAATGTGTTCCACAAAAAAGAAGTTCTTGGAAAGAAACTCTGTTCATGGAACTTCCGCCTGACCTTAGAAAGGAAAGGTATTTTCAGTTGTGGTAATAAGACGAGTTATTCCTGTGAATATCTAATCAGGGATTGGGGTTGAGATGAGCATTTTCCATGAAAATAACGACAGAGTAGAGACAGACTAGCAGCGACGCTTCTGTGAGAAGAAAAAAGGCTGCGGAGGACACCCGACCATGAAGAAAGCACTTAAAGTTTGTGATGCGGTCACCACGTGGAGTCCAAATAGGAAATAAAGAAAACTAATACGATTTACTAAAGAAGGAATATCACACAGTTTAATATGTTGCCGTGACCAGGATATAATGTAATTCTCACTGTCTCGCTGTTTTTCACTATTCACCATACATACTTGAACTAAAATGATACACGGATAATCCCCCCTTCCGTCTTTCAAGATTGTCTCAAGTAATGATATATTACACTCTTACTGACAAACATTTATTGCCGCAATTCGCCTCAGCTCTTTGTAAACCATATGTGTCGAAATAAATTAACTACAGCTCCGTAAGTGATCCGTCTCGTGTCGCGTTCGTCGATGATAACGGATTTTCCAAACTGGCGTTATTAATCTTTCAAAATAAACCTTTGTTGATCAGACGGTGCCTCATTTCTCTATGCGAGGCGTTGTCCGTCGGTCGATCGGTAATTTAGTTCGTCGGTCACATTTCAGTTGTAAATTTCGTTTTCATCGCTAATGGCGGAGAGTTAATAAAACCACCTTATTTGAAAATAATTGATTTAATGAACTAAGTTTCATTACTTGTGACGACGGTTTATGACCAATTATTTATTGACATTGGATTTGAAAGTTAACCATGTTGTAGTCTGCAGTGAATCAGTTCCGTGGTAATGTGTTCCCCAGATGGGAAGTTGTTTGAACGAATCTCTGTTCATGAAAATTGCATCTGATGGTAGGCACGCGGAGGAAGAAGGGAAAGTTCTTTTAAGTTGTGGGAGAAGATTTCTTGCTGTGAATGTGTTATATATATATATATATATATATATATTACTGCTATTATCATGTATATATATATTACTGCTATTATCATGAATATATATATATATATATATATATATATATATATATATATATATATATATATATGTGTGTGTAAAGGAGTAAGGCTACCAACATTTGTAAAATATTTTTTCCAACATTTATTTATTATTTTGTTATTTTATAATTTTATAATTTTATATAACGCGTTTCAAGCGGTGGTCCGCTTTCATCAGATATGTAAATCCATTTGAAGAAATGTCTTTCGATTTGAAAGAGTGTTGTTTCATTAGAGGAAATGCCAAACAATAGCACATTTCCTCAAATGAAACAACACTCTTTCAAATCGAAAGACATTTCTTCAAATGAATTTACATATCTGATGAAAGCGGACCGCCGCTTGAAACGCGTTATACAAAATTATAAAATTATAAAATAACAAAATAATAAATAAATGTTGAAAAAAAACATTTTACAAATCTTCGTAGCCTTACTCATTTACATATATACTTTTCTCTCGTTGGAACTGCACTAATACTGCACTACCCTATTTTCTCTCTCTCTCTATCTCTCTCTCTCTCTCTCTCTATATATATATATATATATATATATATATATATATAAATTAAGATTCATAATATATATAGTCTAAAGAATCTTTGAGACATTTTATACAACGAAAGAAAATGCAGTTTAAATTCCCAGAGATACAAACTAAATCCAACATATCGCAGACTTAGCACTCGCATAAGTCGACTTACCGTTGGACAATTTACAAATACAGAAGGGGGTTAAGTATGTACCAGCGAAACATAAACACTGGACCTAAACTTACGTTGTACAATATTAAACGAGGATCATCAGCTGTTTACCATATGACTGTTTTAGAGATATAAAACAGAACAGCTATAAAATTCATGGCTCTCTAGTGATACTGATTAAATGATCATTTCCCCAAAAACTAAATGTATAAACAATTCGAAACGGAGTAAGAAACACCACCGAAGGAGAGACCACAGGAAGAGGACGGGCAAAACATACACATTGAAACTGAAGAGATTGAAGACTACGGAATCACAGAACCGAATGAGATAGAAGACTGCGGAACCACAGAATCTGCTGAGATAGAACTTAACGAAAAAGAAGCAAGTGAAGTGGAGAACATTAGATGATACATGTTAGAAAACAAAACAAAACTCCCATCTCTCAGGAATGAAGTAGCGAATAAGTTAAAAGCAGAAACAGAAAGAGTAAACAGACTCCTCACACACATCCCAACAGAAACTATTACAGACCTAAACAACCTGATATATGCAGGGACAAAATCGGTAAGTATGAAACTAAGAAACGAAGAGAATGGACAAAAAAGAGGGCCGACAAAACCTGGATGGGTAATCAGACTGGAAACCCAGATCACCAAACTTCGGAAAGAAGCTAAAACCGTGAACAGAAGGAAGGAGGACATGAGACGATTAAGAAGCAAAAATCAGAAACGCAAGGAAAAACTAAATGAGAAACATGAAGAAATAAAACAAAAGATAGCAGCAATAGAAGGAAGACTGAGACGATACAGGTACAAATCAAAACAGAGCAAACAGAACAGGACCTTTGAAAACAATGAAAGCCAGTTTTACAAAAACGTAAATGGAGAAAAAACAACGACAGAGCAACCGAACCTAACAGAAACAAAACAATTCTGGAACAAGATATGGGTAGTACCAAAAAAGCACAACAAGAATGCCCAATGGTTGAAAACATGAAAGATGAACTGCAGGAAATCGAACAAGGAACCGAAACAGAAATTAACAAAAAAACGATCAAAAAAACCCTAAGAAAAATGGCAAACTGGAGAGCACCAGGCCACGATGGAATGCATGCATACTGGTTTAAGAAATTCACGACCCTGCATGAAAGACTAGCGCAGAAACTGAGTGGATGTATCCGCAAAACAGACGTACCAGAATGGATGACGGAAGGAAGAACAACATTAATACAAAAAGACCCCAAAAAGGGAACGACCCCCAGAAAATACAGACCGATAAATTGTCTACCAATAATGTGGAAAATTCTCACAGCACAACTGAGAGAACAAATCTACCAATCCCTGGACAAACGTGGACTGCTCCCCGAGGAACAAAAAGGATGCCGGAAAGGAAAAAGAGGGGCACATGATCTATTATACATTGATCAAAAGACCCTGAAGGAGGTGAAGAGCAGACAAAGGAACATAGGCATGGCGTGGATTGACTACAAGAAAGCCTACGACAGAATCTCCCAAACATGGTTAATTGAATGCTTAAAAATATACAAGATACCAGACAGGATTATTAATCTCATCCAGAAAGCAATGGAAACATGGAGACTAAAACTGACAGCCGGAGGACAACACCTGTCTAAGATAAAAATACAAAGAGGCATTTTTCAAGGAGACTCTCTATCACCACTATTGTTTATAATAGCCATGATGCCACTCAACTACATACAAAGAAAGTGCGATGCCGGATACAGGTTTATGGATACAGAACAAATAATAAACCACCTGATGTACATGGATGACCTTAACCTGTTTGCAAAAAACAAAAAAACAACTGGAAAAGCTGATAAATATAACCAGGATATTCAGCCAGGATATCCAAATGGAGTTTGGAATAGAAAAATGTGCACTGCTAGGGATTAAAAGATGAAAACTGGAGACGACAGAAGGTATAGAACTCCCCTAACCAAGAGGAGATGAGGGCGCTAGGAGAACAAGATAGTTATAAATACTTGGGAGTTCTGGAAGCAGACACAGTCAAATATACAGAAATTAAAGAGAAGATTGGAAAAGAATATCTACGAAGCACAAGGAAACTCTTAGAAACTAAACTATATGGCAGAAACCTAGTAAAAGGGATAAACACATGGGCTGTATCACTAATAAGATACTCTGGACCATTCAAAGGCTGGACTAAAGAAGAACTCAGGCACCTTGACCAGAGGACAAGAAAACTAATGCACAATGCATTGCACCCAAAAGATGATACGGACAGACTCTACATGAAAAGAAATGAAGGAGGTAGAGGACTGGTAAGTATAGAAGACTGTGTGGAAGACTCCAAAAAAGAGCTGGAGAAATATGTAACCCAGAACACGGAAAGACTGATCACCACAGCAAGAGACACCAGCCCAAAAAACAACTCCGGAAGCACTGAAACCAGAAACAAAAAGACAAGAAAGGAAAAGTGGGAAGAAAAACAACTA
>OY744538.1:25566405-25571405 GCA_963556195.1 Sepiola atlantica
TATATATATATATATACATACATACGGTACAATCACGTTGACACACCGGTTCCCGTTAGATCACCGAAGTTAAGCGACGTCGAGCCTGGCCAGTATTAAATGGGTGCTGTATCTCGGCATTGTTTCCAGTCGTCTTGAACTGCTTGCCATTGGAATCAAGCAGTGCCGACTCAGGAGAGGTGTTGTTAGAGATTGCGCAACCCTTGCTTCATAATTACACGCGCAGCCAGCCCATTATATGGGTATCCATAGTCTCTCTAGACTGAACGGAGGGCTTATATATATATATATATATATATATATATATATATATATATATATATATATATATATATATATACATATGTATATATATAATTATATATGTATAAGCATATACTATCAGTGCCCTTTTACTTTGCAGTTTCCTTAATAGATTCAGCTCGATGATTGTCAATTAGTGACAACAGAGCAAATATAAGTCAGGTTCATATCATATTCTAATGACCATGTTTTTATTATATTATTCGTATTCTTATTTTTTCACATTTCTTGTGTAAATTTTTCTGATGATTTTGTAATGTTGCAGAGACGATATAAACATAAAAACGTTGGCAGAAGACAAATGAAACGGATCGTATAAAATATATCTCACAGAAATGTTATGTTTTTTGGAAATGTGAAAAAATAAAAATAAAGATAATAAAATAAAAAGATGGTTATTAGAATATAATATCAACCTGACGTATATATACATATATATATATATATGTATATATATATGTATATATATGTATATATATATGTACATATATGTATATATATATGTATATATATGTATATATATATATATATATATATATATATATATATATATATATATATATATATTATGGCAAGAGATGAGGACACAGATGACATTTTTTCTTATTTTGAAAGTGAGAATGAAAAAAAAGTGATAATTAAAGTAATCTATTGAACTGGTTTTCGTCCGCGCTTGTCAGAGTAAATAACTTGGAATAAAAATGTGTGCACTGCGATTCAAAAATAAATAATGTACGGAAATGCGGACACGTGAAATATTTACTTGAGAAAGAGGGAATTACAAGAGGATCACTTCAAGCCCTAGAAGCCACTCTTTTTGTTTACATAAAGAGGGTTTTAATGAAATCATATACATTTTTTCAGGACCTTTTTTATGAAACAACGAATGTGATATACCTATGACATAAAAAATGTCACTGGTGTAAACCAAAGCAAATTTTATAAAAGATTCAACGATGACTGACCCGGGTGTGTTTACTAAAAGATTAGAATTGTTTAGTCGTTCCTGGCGTATAGCATATGGAATATGTTCTTTTATTCTTCTCTCATCCCTCTGGACCGTACTACCCACATATTACTTTTGACACCGACATTTAAATTTATAAATCTTACTGCAAATATGGTTGTGTGCACAGATTGGAATGGAGATCGAGCAGAAAATATAATTTTAGTATTATATATATATATATATATATATATATATATATATATATATATATATATATATATATATATATATATATATATATGAAACTTTAACTCGTGGGGAATAACAAAGTATCTGATTGCTTTACTAGCTAGACTAAATACTACGTGTATATATAAAAAAACAGCCGACAACAAAAACCCCATGCATTTACGCCTGACGATTCCCTACGGGGATTAAACGCGGAAGACTCTGTGTAGCCTAATTACCATTAATATATTTTCATAACTTACTGTACATATATATATATATATATATAGCTGTATAATAATATGTTTTTGCATATACTTTCTATCCTTTATATATACCAATATTTTCATAGTGAAAGCTCGATGATTGTTAACATATAACAACAGAGCATATATAAATAAACGACATTTTGCTACATTCTAATGGCCAAGATTTTATTCAACTTACCAATCATTTTATTTCAAAACAAATAACTTCCGTACAATTACCGATCCGTTTCGTTCACAGATGAACAACCGCTATGTTAATCCCGGATCTTTCTTCAATGGACTCATCAGAAAACAACAACATGAACATGTTTTATTTTCAGTAACAAGTTGACAATTCACCTATACTATTGTTTAAGATTTGAGAGTCATTCTGTTAAGGGATTTTGCTGATATCTTTCGTGTGTAGCAGAAGCGAATACAGAAGTGCAGTAGAAGAATTACTTCGAAGAAACTAATTAGTAATCAAGGGAGGCGCGAGAGCGCTCTATCCCTTAATAGACAACACGAATAGCCTATGCTGGAAATCTCATTTCTTTGATCAATCATAACTCAAAAACCAATAAACCAAATTAGTTAATACTTTGCACACAATTTTTATTTGATAGGTTCTATAAGTGTGTAGAATTTCAGCATCATTAGTCAAGGCAATCCAGAAGTCCAGAAAGTTCAATCATGAAATCATGTTATCTATGTGTACGTACGTACGTATGTTCCACCCTGTATCTCATCAACTATTTGATGGATTCAGCTGATTTTTGGCAGGGATAGAGGTTCTAGGATCTAGTTGATGGCATTTTAATTTCAGTTTACCATATACCTTAGTTTTCCAGAAAATTAAAAAAAAATCCTTTAAAATGACCATTGTATTGAGGCATTTACATAAGTAGTGACATTCCATGATAAATGCCAGTATACTGAAATCATATGCCCTTAATAGGGTTAAGATGAAAATTCATATACACTAAATCTACAAAAGCAAGGAAATTCCCAAATTTTTACACTTTTATTGTCATTAAGGGTATGACTACATATCAACCAAACCATTTCATTATCACATCACTACAGAATAAATCTCTATGCATGAATGGATGAAGTGTGTGAGGTGCGCTGAAGAAAAATTCCTACCAGTAAAATACATAGCCCTGTTGTGCTCGCATACCCTTAATGACAATAAAAGTGTAAACATTTGTCAATTTCCTTGCTTTTGTACATTTGGTGTATATGAATTTTCATCTTAACCCTATTAAAGGCATATGATTTCAGTATACTGGCATTTATCATGGAATCTATCTTAATATTTACCAATAAAATTCCTAGATTCGTCTTTATCTAACCATGTATCATGATCTGATATACAGTGGGGTAGAAGGCGTTGCGGATTCCTGTTGTGTGTTGTATTTCGTAATGGAAGCTAAAACCTAATCTGGTAAAAAGCAGTAAAGATTTGTTGCTTTATGTTGACACACGTCTTCTATTGGGACCGCTTTTAGAATTGCTATGGTCTTGTCTGCTGTGATGTCAAAATATACGATGTGATTCATTCACTTGGTCAGTTTCTATTCTTACGTATTTAAATGCGTCCTCAAATTCTCATGATAGGCTTGGTCGGCCGATCTGTTTATCATACTTCAGTTTTAAAGAGCACCGTAGCGATATTAGACCTGAGTCTGTAAAAGTAATCTTACAAAAACGGTATTTTACGCATGAGGTTAAAGTAAGCAACGAAGTGGAAAATTCCATTAAAAGTTAAAATAGTAGAATTAGAGCTACGTGTAGAGAGAGAATTGCGTCATGGACAGGAAGTATGAATTGACACGTTGCAGTTAAAAGAGAAAAGTCTTTCTCTTTGGCAGGTGAAGAGACTGGGTTCGGACGTCGTTTTGGAAGCTCTGTCTACGTTTCCGCCCCCTCCTCTCGGTTGGGAGTGGGCGAGGATAAGCTTACATAATGTGTAACTTTGCATTGCTTTATAAGACTCAAACATCAAAGACTATTTCTCCATTGAGAAAGTGTGTTTTTTGACAGTTTGTGTATTTGTTACATTATTACAGAACCAACGGAAAGAGGAATACACAGGAACTACTGCTGTGGCATCACTAGACGTTACTTCTACTCACAATGTGTCAACGAGAACTTCAGCTGTTTTCTGGAAACGTTTATGGACAATAGAGGCTCTGTCCGTCTGTCCCTCTGTCACGCTTTAGTTTAAAATAGTATTTTTGGCGGTTTGTTTAAAATATACTTTTCTTCACGCTTAAGTTTGAAGTATCATTTTATTTCTTCTGTTACGCTTTAGTTTGGAATCTATTATTTTCTTTCTTCTGTCACGCTTAAGTTTGAAATATCATTTTCTTCTGGTTTGTCGCGTTTAAGTTTTAAATAGATTTTTATTTCTTCTGTCACGCTTAAGTTTGAAATATCATTTTCTTTGGTTTCTAACGCTTAAGTTTGAAATAAAACTTTCTTTGGTTTCTAACGCTTAAGTTTGAAATATCATTTTCTGTGGTTTGTCACACTCAAATTTAAAATATAATTTCATTTAGTTAGTTAATCTTAAGCTTAAAATATAATTTTCTTCTGTGTATTACGCTTAAGTTTGAAATATAATTTTCTTTGGTTTGTAACGCTTAAGTTTGAAATAGCATTTTCTTTGGTTTGTAACGCTTAAGTTTGAAATATAATTTTCTTTGGTTTGTAACGCTTAAGTTTGAAATAGCATTTTCTTTGGTTTGTAACGCTTAACTTTGAAATATAATTTTCTTTGGTTTGTAACGCTTAACTTTGAAATATAATTTTCTTTGGTTTGCAACGCTTAACTTTGAAATATAATTTTCTTTGGTTTGCGACGCTTAACTTTGAAATATAATTTTCTTTGGTTTGTAACGCTTAAGTTTGAAATATAATTTTCTTTGGTTTGTAACGCTTAAGTTTGAAATAGCATTTTCTTTGGTTTGTAACGCTTAACTTTGAAATATAATTTTGTTGGTTTGTAACGCTTAACTTCGAAATATAATTTTCTTTGGTTTGTAACGCTTAAGTTTGAAATAGCATTTTCTTTGGTGTGTAACGCTTAACTTTGAAATATAATTTTCTTTGGTTTGTAACGCTTAAGTTCGAAATAGACGTACTATGCAAAACGCACAGGTTGGGTGGACGTATCTTGAGAATGCTCATAATTAGTTTAATTTAATGTAAATAAATACAAACACTAGCTTGCGTACAATGAATTACATATAACTGACTCGAGTGCC
>OY744538.1:25573905-25576405 GCA_963556195.1 Sepiola atlantica
ATGGACTGGTGCACGTCATAGGCCAGAGCTGGACCATACTTTATTCCGACAAAAGAGGGTCTAGCACTGTCATGTTACCCCTTGGTTTGTCGGAATGATTACCGAGGAAGAATCCCCGGCTGGTATGAAATCCGCACTGTCGGGGTTTGGGAAAAACCGCTAATAGGCGGTTACCGAAATATTCGTGTCGTCTGATTCCCGATGTTCTGAATATAGGCTTTTTCAAAATTTGGTGGTAAGAACAAAGTTAACTTAAATCTAATATTTATATTTTCTCAAACTTAATAATTACTTCCCTTGAATTTTCTGTCCTTCTGGATGCCGGTAGTGTTGTTCTTTCGCTCGCGGGACCCGTGGAAATTCCACAGTTATATCCTTAATCTGTTGTATATTACTGCCGTACTTAAACATATTTCCATTCTATGGGCGCCCGGCAAAAACGTAGACCCCATGATATTATTGTACCGTCTTTGTTCCAACTGAAACATACTTATCTAAGTACTCTAGTTAATGTAGTTTCAGAATATATCTGTTTATGGAGGTCTATCACCAAAACCCTTGTTTATAGCATATTTTAATTTTATGGACGCCCGGTGAGAACGCAGACCAAACGATATTATTGTACCATCTTTGGACAGAACAGATATTACACTTTCATCTTGGCCCGAAGGCTAGGAAAGTGTATTTCAGTTCGAGTTTTACGCTCGACACAAAGGCCTCATCAGATGAATTTTTCTTTTTTACCTCGGGCGATCCTATGTTTTTAAAAAGTGATGGAGAGTGATTACCTACGTACGAATATTTAATTGCCTTAGAGTATTATTATATAGACATGAAATGCTTTGTATTTTAATAGTGTAGACTGGTTTATACCAAAATAACATGTTTACATCACAGTGAAAAGTCTTTTAGGGAAGGTGACGGTGGTTAAGTGGATATCGACACGGCCTGAAGACCTGGGTGTTCCAAGTTCGAATCCAGTCGGTTCTACAGTACCACTGTCACTTAGGGATGTTGGCAACATTCTCGTGGTCCTTCCTGTAAGTATCCGATGTTTTTTTAGAAATATTTCTCACTGAAAAAAAATGGGGAAACTAATGCCAACACCAGAATCATCTGATTCACACGAAAGAAGAAGAAAGGCCCTTTTAGTAAAAAAAAAAATAATGGTTCAATGACCAAAGTTTCATGTGTTTTATTTTCTATGATAATTCCATTTCTAACATTATGATATCTCTAAAAATAAATTTGTTTAAATCTATGTCTAAATGAAATCGACATTCGATCAAAGAATTATTGATTATTGGTTCCGATGAAACAAAGGAATGGATTCTTTTGTTTTAGTCTTCGAATGCTGTCTGGGAAATCGTGTCAACCAAAAGGAATTGCTCTTCTTTGTTTTAATTCCTACTTTGCGATATCAAAAGTCTACACTTTGACGCACGTGTTTTGCAACAATCTATATCATAATACGCTGAGGCATGTCCTGTTCGTGCGTACGTTATCACCTTTCTAACATGGAGTATTGTTGTCACATCTGGGCTGGTGCATCATCTACTAGTCTCCCTCTCCTTGACAAGGTCCAAAAAAGAGTCGCCAACCTAATAGGTCCCTCACTGTCAACCAAGCTCCAGCCCCTGTCCCATCGCCGCAATGTAGCATCCTTGTGTTTGTTTTACAAATACTTCAATGGATTATGCTCCGATGAATTGTTTACTCTGGTGCCTCCTCGACGTAAATTCACTAGACCAACTCGACAATCAACTAAATCTCATTCATTAACTGTGGAGGTCCCCAGGTGCCGGAGAGCCTTCTACTCAAATAGCTTATTTCCTCGTGCTGCTGGCCTCTGGAACTCCCTCCCTACTTCCTGTTTCCCCGACAGTACTGACATGCAGAAATTTAAAACTAATGTAGACAGACATCTCGCTGCGCAGATTCCAATTTAGGTTGACCCCCCAACCTTCTCCCCTTTTCTTTTTTCTCAGTAGCCCCTTACGTCTACAGTGGCGGCCAGCCTTGTTTGGGGTCAACTATCTTAAAAAAAATTTTTTAAAATAAAAAAACATAAACAATGAGATTTGCAAAGATGGTGATTGATGATTAATCTGATGTCGCTAAGGTAAACAATTCTGACTTTACTCATTTTGAAATGAATTGTTGCAAAATCAGATTAGGTTTATTGAGTTAGAGCATATTAAGCTGGCAGTGACAATTATTTTTACGGAAGACGGAAAAGCCATTCCTTTTAATAGTATTGACTCTGACAGACATTTATTATTTCAAAAAGAATATTATTTTTAACAGTAAATTATACAAATGGATGTAGAAAGCACTGTGGAATTTCCACGGGATCCCGTTATTTAAATACTAATACGCAAAGGCAATTTAATGTCGTCGTCGTCGTCGTCGTCATCATCATCATCATCATCATCATCATCATCATCATCATCATCATCATCATCATCATCATCATCATCATCATCATCATCATCATCAT
>OY744538.1:25581405-25621405 GCA_963556195.1 Sepiola atlantica
TCCTGTGCAGTTCTAGGAGGTCCACCCTCCCAGGCTTCGCCTCCGCTCTTTGGGGAGGAGTAAGTTTATTGCTTACTGCCTGAGGCGCCCCTACCGGGGAATGCCGACGGGGCTGCCCAGGCAATTTTTAAACCCCTATTTCCCGACCCGACCTTTGGTCACATCTTACTTGTGGGAGTAAGATAAAAACTGGCCTTGTTCCTAACTCCTGGAGAAGAGTAAATCAATACTCAATTGACCTGTGAACTATGTCATAGTATATCTTTCTTGTGCTCTCTTGGTCTTACCGGATTCTAGGACAAGAATTTATCTAGTCTAGTGGAGTAGCCAGCTAAGTGCTGTTGTTTGAGGTAACATTACTTGGAAAAGATGCACCATTCCTCGTATGAGCCAATGTATCGCCGTGTCGAGTGGATCTTATTTGGGTTTCGAATACTATGTTTTTTTTTTAAATATTTGGTCTGGAAAGTATACTCATGTCAGGTTACACTTGTACAGAAAGGCCGAAGACACTCGAGGAGTGTGTCTAGTAGGTAATTCATGCATGTGTGTGTTGAAATGGTTAAGGAAAAGTGGGCAATCAGAGTAACATTCAGTGCAAATTAGGATACAAACGCATAATTAAAGTTGCACCAAGATATTTCGGCCAAGGAGTCCGACCATATTCATGTGTTGATAATCCTTCGACCGAAATATTTTGCTCCAACTTTAATGATGCGTTTCTGTCCTTATTTTCACTGAATTTTACTCTGTTTGTCCACTTTCCCTAAACCATTTTCACATTTTGTTTGAAATTTTAATTTCATATTTACTCCCTTATATATGTATGCATGTATCACTTACATTTAGTCAGTGTCGTATGATAGCGCAGGGGTAGAGGCGCCGACTGTCAGATCGACGGTTGAGTTTCTACTCCCGGTTTGAGGCACTAGCTGGTCTAGCCTACTGAAGAGCTGTGATACGGCGAAACAGTCTGTATGTGGATGACTATATATATATATATATATATATATATATATATATATATATATGTGTGTGTGTGTGTGTGTGTGTGTATACGGATATATGATATACTCGATTAATCTCAATCTTTTTCTATAATGTAATGTTTTTCATTATTGCTTGTGCGCATGAGTGTAAGTGCAGAATAATGTGCAGCACTGTGCATGACTTTGCATCGTACTGCCTGCTTATGGAAATATGAGACCCACCCACGTGTGCATGGGTATCCGCCCATCTCTGCTCGTCCCACTCGACAGATCTCCGACAATTTTCGTTTTTTTTTCTTTCCTGCGGGCGCCGGTAGCTCAAACAGGAAGAAGGCACGAGTTGACAAAGTGCAACAAATTAAGGTGGGGGGGGGGGCGTGGGGGAAGGAGCGGAATTTTATTAGGTGCAAAATCGATCAGATTGGAGAGAAACGTGGACGATTGGTGTTATGGGGAAACAGGAAGGGAAAGGGAAAATTGGCGTTGAAAATAAAGACAGAGAGAGAGAGAGAGAGAAAGAGAGAAAAGAAAGAAAGGGTGAAAATAAAGAAAGGGAGAAAAGAAAGAAAGAGAGAAAAGAAGGGAGAAAGAGAAAAAAGCGAAGGAAAGAGAGGAAGAGAGTGAGAGAGAGGGGATTAATAGGAGTATAGATATATAGGTAGATTGAAATATAAAGTAAAGCGAAAGAGATGAAAAGTTTTATAAAAAATATCAAAGAGAAAAGTGAAAGAGTAAAAACAAAAAACAAAACATTGAAAAAGATGAAGAGTGAAGAAGATTTGAAACAGAAGACATGAAACATGTTAGAAGATGAAAAAGAACGAGAAGAAAAGTGCAAAAATGAATGTGAAACAGAAAAAGTGAAAGAGATGAAATATGAAACAGAAAATGAAAGAGAAGAAAGAGGAAATGGAAGAGAAGAAAAAGAAAAGAGAAAATGAAAGAGAAGAAAGAGGAAAGAGAAAATGAAAGCGAAGAAAAAGATAAGAGAAAATGGAAGAGAAGAAAAAGAAAAGAGAAAATGAAAGTGAAGAAAAAGAAAAGAGAAAATGAAAGCGAAGAAAAAGAAAAAGAAAATGAAAGAGAAGAAAAATAAGAAAATGAAAGAGAAGAAAAAGAAAATAGAAAATGAAAGAGAGGAAAAAGAAAAGAGAAAATGAAAGAGAAGAAAAAGAAAAATAGAAAATGGAAGAGAAGAAAGAGGAAAGAGAAAAGTAAAGAGAAGAAAAGGAAAAGAGAAACTGAAAGAGAAGAAAAAGAAAAGAGAAAATGAAAGAAGAGGAAAGGGGAAAGAGAAAATGAAAGAGAATAAAAAGGAAAGGGACGAACTCTTAAAGGGACGAAAAGTAAATGAGTGAAAATGAAAGAGCAAAAAGTGAAAAAATGAAAAGTTAAAGAGAATATTATGGAAAAAGATGACAAATAAAAAAAGATGAAAAACTGAAGGAAATACAAATTAATGAGAGTGAAAGATAAAGAGCATGATAACGTAATATAGATTAATAATGAAGTAGATTAGACTTTAAAAAAATGAAAAGTGAAAAAAACGAATAATTAAAAAGAGAATAAAAAATGAAAAAGATGAAAAAGTTAACGAGTATAACAGAGAAATAGTATAAACATGAAAGAAATGAAGAGAAAAAGGAATAGATAAAAAGAGAATAAGAATAACACGAAAAAGCGATGACAGAGTAGAAACGCAAAAGAAATGAAAGGGATATTTGTTTTTAAATATGAGATAAAAGTTAAATTATAAAATGTAAAAGAGTAGACACATGACATCGTTAGATGAAAAATAAAAGAAGATAAAAAGTAAAAGATGAAATGTAAAAGAGTAGAAACATGTAATAAATGAAACGTGAAATAGATAAAAATTGAAAACGATAAAAAGTGAAAAGATGGAATCTGAAAGAGTAGAATACATTACATAGTTGAACCGTGAAATAGATGAAAAATTAAAAAGATGAAAAGTGAAAAGATGAAATGTAAAAAAGTAGAAACGTGACATAGATGAACCGTGGAATAGATAAAAAAAAAAATTAAAACGATGAAAAGTGAAAAGACTACATAGTTGAACCGTAGAAAACATTACATAGTTGAACCGTAATAAAAAACATTACATAGTTGAACCGTAGAAAACATTACATAGTTGAACTGTAGAAAACATTACATAGTTGAACCGTAGAAAACATTACATAGTTGAACCGTAGAAAACATTACATAGTTGAACCGTAGAAAACACTACATAGTTGAACCGTAGAAAACATTACATAGTTGAACCGTAGAAAACATTACATAGTTGAACCGTAGAAAACATTACATAGTTGAACCGTAGAAAACATTACATAGTTGAACCGTAGAAAACATTACATAGATGAACCGCGAAATAGATAAAAAATTAAAAAGATGAAAATTGAATAAGGAAATGTGAAAGAGTAGAAACATGGTATAGATGAACCGTTAAATAGATGAAAAATGAAAAAGATGAAAACTGAAAGGAACTGAAGGATAAAAATGAAATTAAAAAAATTAGAATGAACAAAAAAAAAAAAGGAACAAGGATTCGAAAGATTAAAAAGGGAAGAAAATTCCAACGAAAGCGTAAGATAATAATCGCACAAAGAAATGTGGATTTTTCCTGGAGAAAAGGATTGAAAGTATAAGTATGGATTTTTATATGAAGAATTTCTAATAAACTATAAACTTTCTACGTTTAATGTCTAACGGCTTATCAACCCTTTGTTTCCGTAATGCAGCATACCAATACCTATTGTAAACGGTTTATTGAGTGGTTGCGTTTGTCTAGTTTACAATATATCGGCCCTGTTCTGTAATGGGCTTCCTTTTGGCTAAGATCAAAGTGTAGTATCTGTTCGGACGGATACTGCACCCCATACTGGTGTTGTCTTGGCCTTCAGGTCTTGATTTACGCCGGTCAATGGGTCTGTCCTGTGCAGTTCTGGGAGGTCCACCTTCCCAGGATTTTCCTCCCCTCTTTGGGGAGGAGTAAGTTTATTGCTTACTGCCTGAGGCGCCTCTACCGGGGAATGCCGACGGGGCTGGCCAGGCAATTTTTAAACCCCACTTTCCCGACCCGACCTTGGATCACATCTTACTTGTGGGAGTAAGATAAAAACTGGCCTTGTTCCTAACTCCTGGAGAGGAGTAAATCAATACTCATGTTTGGGAAATGCATTGTTTCACTATTACAATTTTCAACTCGCTATAACAATTTTAATTGACACACTATTTTTTACTTACTTCAAAATCAATACAGAAAGTTAATCTTTCAAAAATCATTGTACCCCTTTCTTTTCAATTTTTATTATTATATATTTTATTTCTCTGAGTACATACATTAAACTCCACGTGGATTCACTTTAATCACTGATGTCTGAATCTCTACAGGCGAAAAGTTATTTTAAGAAAAAGCCGATCTGAATTGGAGAGTTATCTTCTATTCCATGGGTCGTTAAGTCATTTAGAAGTAACCCCTTTCCCTGAAAAGCAAAAAAAAAAAAAATGGCAACCATTTTTGATTTTCATCGGCAATGCAGTAGTTTGCTCTCAAATTAAAATTAATTTCTCTTAATTTTATCTTATTCAACCTCCAAATTTTATCCATATAATTTGTAAACTGATTGGACCTCACTGGATTACCTCAAATACTTTTTTATAACCGGCCTAAAGAAGTGATCTACCCAGTGTTGAAATATGTAGATGTAGAAAAATATGTATATGTAGAAAAATATAATAACTGACATCGTATCTTTCCTCTAGCAATTTTATATAAAGAACAAGCCGCGCATGCGTGGTCCTCCTCTGTATGTGACTCGATGTGACGAGTGTAAAATGCAATAAATTTGGGCAATTTGGGGCATTTTTGACCCCATTGTGCCCCCTGGGGGCGCGAACCAGAATTGTTCTGAGGTCAAGGATGCTCATTTTATATCCAGAACAATTGCCTCCACATTTTGGCCACGTTTCAGAAAAATTGAATGGGTGGATCAAACGTTATGGGAGAAAAGGGTCATTTTTTGCCATTTTGGGGGCTTTTGACTCCCTAGTGGCGCGATCCAGATTTTTTCCAAGGTCAGCGATACTTATTTTCTATTAGGAATAATTGCCTCCATATTTTGGCCAAGTTTCAGAGAAATTCAATGAATGGATGAAAAGTTATGGGGCAAAAAATGTCATTTTTTGCCATTTCGGGGCCTTTTGATCCCCTGGAGGGCTAACCAGATTTTTTTTTTCAAAAGTCGAAGAATATCACTTTCTAACCTGACAAAAGTTACAACTTCATACAAAATTTCAGAGAAATTCAATGGATGGTTGCGGAGAAAAATCCGGACGGACGGACGGAAATGCCTCAAAATATAGGACCAATAATGGAAAAATATTTATTGATTTCTTACTTCATAATAGAGTTGGAGTCTGCCTTTGGAGTATTTTGAGCCTCTACTATCTGACTGAACTATTGACGAAATATTTGATTATTTTCCTTATATCTTCGTGGCTGTGAACACTTAATAATAATAAAAATTCTGGCTCAGAAATGATCGTACACGAAAGCTTTATTGATGTTAAAGTTATGGAACTTATATGCGCAATGATTATTATGTCATAATTCTCTATATTTCTGAGTTGTCACACACACACACACACACACACACACACACACACACACACACACATATATATATATATATATATATATATATATATATATATATATATATACATATATTTTTTCTGCATCTTAATCACTTAAGAAGTGAGACAATCGAAATAATAGTAAGCAAAAAAAAACAACGAACGCTGCAATCACCAATAAAAATAATTACATAAAAATACGTTATATATATATATATATATATATATATATATATATATATATATATATATATATATATATATATATACATACATATATATATATATATATATATATATATATATATATATATATATATATATATATGTGTGGGGGGGGGTATCTGTGTGTATGTGTGTGTGTTTATCATCTAAAATAGGTTGACTTACAAAATAACGTGCCAATATAATTAATACAATTCTTCTAGTAATTTCTTTCTGTTTGAAGTTGTCTCCCTTAAACTTGTGAACTCTTCTTCTTCGTAGATATTGTGTTTTTCATGGTATGCCACTAGTCTGTAGAACGTCGCGGGTGTTGATTTTGAATTTAGACATACACCGGTTGTCCGTCAGGCAAGACCGTCGTTCCATTAAGCTGTTCTGGTCGCATCTTGTTCAGTTGTGAAAAGAAATGTATTCGAAGACGAAACTGAGATTTTCATGGTTAAAAACCGTTTATAATGGGGAAAAGAGTTGCGTTTGTTTGCGCCAACACAAAAGGAAATGAGTGTGAATTTAACGAGGACGAAATTACAAGCTGTTTCCGCCCGCTTCGCATAGATTTATCATTTCAAAAACGCTGACACAGATTCGGCGTGAAGAAACTCCGTTGCTATTGATTTTCATGGAAGACATCTACATGAATTGTTTTCAAGTGATTGAAGCTAATTGCTAACAGAATTCGATATTCGGAAATGAATCGACAACATTTTTCTTGAAAAAAAGAAAGAAATACAAACACTAACCGACACCAGATACATTATTAAATTGCGTCCGAATGATATTTACAGCAACTCGATATTAAGGTAATTCGGATAGACAGATGACGAATATTATGAGAGGATTGAAAATTATGAATTCAATGAAACAAATTTGATTACATATGAGGATCGAATATGACAAGTATTTGTTAATTTTTAATTTTAAGAAAACAAAGTTGTAGTCTGCAGGCGATCAGTCCGGTGGTAATGTGTACCACAGATGAGAAGTTAATAGAAAGTAACTTCGTTCATGGAAATTCCATTTGATGTTAGGTTAACAGCGAACAGAACGGGAAGTTCTTTAAATTTCTTCACCATGAAAATGCAATCTCCAATTTAAGCGTGACATTCCGACCGAACTTAAGCTCAACGAAACGCTTGTAAATTATCACTTAATGCAGTTGTAAACTATGTATGTACTAGCACTATTTCTATGAATGACTACAAATGTAGACTTAAGAGTTTGTATTGATTAATGCAAGGAGAGCGAGTTGTCCCCCTTCCTGGCCTAATTATGGATTACGTCAGAGCCGAAAGAGCTGTGAGCTATTTCCGATAATTATATATATATATATATATATATATATATATATATATATATATATACATGAATTTATTTATTAAGTTCAAATATTAAAAAATGAACAACACCAATACTTTTCAAAAGTGCTCATTAGAGCTTTTTATATTAAAATAAACATAGTTTGAGTGTCCGACTATTGTTTCAGAACCTCTTCGACCCCTCCTCAGGGATATACACAGTATATCCCCGATGAGATATATATATATATATATATATATATATATATATATATATATATATATATATATATATATATATATATATGTATATGCATCTATATATATGCATATATATATATGCATCTACGTGCTGACAAGTAAAGAAACACATTTCATATCTATTCATAACTTTGATTAGTGTGCGCCACATGACTCTCGCTTGAATTAGTGCGTTTTTCAAATAGTTGTAAATTTTTACTGGAAAACATAAAACCGACTTTATAATATTTTACTACATTTGTTTTGTTATAGTGATATATATTTTTGACAAACACAAATTATGCAACGAACACAAAAATTGATGTAAATACAATAATACCACATTACTTTCAGAGTTAGAGGTCAATAACTTCTCATGAATATATATATATATATAATTATGTGTGTGTATGTATATATATATATATATATTCATGTGTGTGTATGTATATATATATGTGTGTGTGTGTATGTATATGTATATATATGTATATAAGTAAATATATATGTATATATATGTATGTATGTATATATATATGTATGTATGTATATATATGTGTATATATATGTATGTATATATATGTATGTATATATATGTATGCATATATATATATATATGTATGTATATGTATGTATATATATGTATATATATGTATGTATATATATGTATGTATGTATATATATGTATATATATGTATATATATATATATATATGTATATATATATCTATGTATGTATATATATGTATGTATGTATATATATATGTATATAAATATATGTATATATATATATATATATATATGTATATATATGTATGTATATATATGTATATATATGTATGTATATATATGTATATATATGTATTTATATATATCTATGTATGTATATATATATGTATATATATGTATATAGATATATATATATATATGTTTATATATGTATGTATATGTAGCCTGCTCGACTATGTCTCTTATAATATTGATGCAGCACTCTCTTTAGATCCGAGCGCCCAAATACATGTATGCGGGGATTTTAATGTTCATTACAGAATTGGCTTGGTTTCTCGACCTATACCGACCAGCTGGTAACACTACGTATAGTTTCTCTATTGCACATTGTCTTTTACAGACTGTTATTTTCGCGACCCACCTCCCAGATCGTGAGGATTAGAAAGCCTCACTGCTAGATCTATTCTTGACTACAATGCCCCAGGCTTGTGTGACAGATGCACATAGCCCATTCGTGATAACGGTTGGTATTACCCCAAACTGAAACGCCGTTACTCAAAACAACGAGATACGACACACCGTCTTATTAAGAATCCACCATATATCACATCAGAGACGCCTCATGGAGTAAAACCTTTTTTTATCTCCCTGCTGGACAATGCACAAACGGAGAAACTGAATGAGTAAAACCAGGTCCTCTCTTTTCACAACTCTACAACGAATGCTTTTCCGAATCTTTTATCCATAATAGCTGGAAAATTGCTTCTGTGCTACCAATGTTCAAGAATTCTGGAGAAAGAACTGATCCTCAAAAGAATCTCAATCTACTTCCGCTGTTCGATAAAATATTCTAATTATTAATCAATTTAATGATAGTTCACCATCTCATTAATGCTAAACTTCTTTCTGAAAAACAGTCCGTTCTACTGCGGATATCCTAACGGTAATCTCTAAACGCATATACCATACACTGGACAATGTTATTAAATCTAGTGATGTAGCGCTTTATATATCTAAATCCTTTAACAAGGTCTGGCATGAAAGTCTCCTCATGAAAATTAAATCATATGGTATTACTGAACGAATATTTAATATATAATGGAATCTTTTTCAGCTAAAAGAAAAATCTAGGTTGTCCTCAATGGCCGTTTATCTGAAAAACATGAAATTAATGGGCGTATTCTCCAGCGGTCGATTTTTGAACTTTTACTATTTCTGATTTTCATAAACGACCTCCCTGATTCAATTGTGTCCGAGATAGGTATATTTGCTGATGACCCCACGCTCTATTTTGACATGGGCAATGGCTAAATCCTTAGAAAACGCCCTCCAGACTGTAGTGGAATGGGGCATAAATGGATGGTAATATTTAATGTACCTAAGACAAAGCTCTTTTCCTTTAACAATTATAAGAAACCTTTTTAACCACCGATTGCCATGGCTAATAACACCTTACCTGAGAGTCCATCATTCAAACTCCTCGGTCTAGCATTCACAGGTAACATGATTGAAACAAATACATAAAAAAAATTGCACAAGGTGCTGCAAGGAAGGTGGGCTCTCTCTACTATGCTAGAAAACCTCACACCTGCCAATATCCTATATCTCTACAAAACCACAATTAGCCCATACATGAAGTATTGTTGTCACATCTGGGCTGGTGCACCAAATACTAGCTCCCCTCTTAGACAGTGTCCAAGGAGTGACTCTAATATAATAGATCCCACACTATCTACTATCTACAACCTCTGTTACATCGACGCAATATTGCATCCCTGTGCTTGTTTTATAAGTACTTTAATGGAGTGTGCTCCGACGAACTTGCTGCACTAGTACCCTCTCGATGTAAGTACCCTCGACCGACCTGACATTCAGCAAAATTGCACCCCTATATTGTAGAGATCCACAGATGCCGGAAGGATTTTTACTCTAATAGCTTCTTCCCTCGACCTGGAATTCTCTACCGGCTCCCTGTTTCCCTGACTATATCAATATGCAGAAATTTTGATGTAATATGAAGAAACATCTCGCTGCATAACTCCCCACTGAAATGCCACTGTAGGTATGGCCCCTAATTCACAGTAGACCTACTGCCTCAGTGGTGATGTCCATTGTTTAGAGTGAATAGCAATTTAAAAAAACACACAGAAAACTACTAAACCTGTATTCATCATGAGGTTTACTATTAAAGCTAAATTCATCATTTGGCTGTTTTATATATACTTTAATGTCATAAGATACATGCTAACATGTTGATTAGTTCTGGGATTGCGTTATGTTTGAAAAATATTTTTTTAAATTCTACTTAAGCCTTATTTATAATTACCTGCACAAGTCACTCTTTCTCTCCATTAACTATCTATGTATTTCTATCCCCTTCTCTAACTGTGTGTTGATTAACCTACTCTCTAATATTTCTTGATGTATATGTGTCTCTTTTCAGCTAATTTACATAGTGTGTTTGTACACACCATGAACACATATGTACATTAGATAGCAAAATAATAGATATCGTTTCTTGTATGATATCCATAAGGAATTACTTATTGTTTTTAGTTATGCAACAAGAATTTCTTAACAAACATGCCATAGTTCATGAATATTCGAATGAAGTAAAAGCAGAATAAACAACCGGAGTGATTGTGACCCAACGGGTCACTGGTACTCTAATATACAAATATAGAGAGAGTGAGACAGACAGCGAGAGAGAGAGAGAGAGAGAGTGGGGAAACAATACAAATGACATGCTCATGATAAGCTAAAATATAGTTACCTAACAGACAAAAAAACGTGTTCAAATATTTTACAATATATAGTTATCTTACTTCTACGGTTTAATAGTTTTTTCTTTATCTGAACAATACTTAAAATAAGTTTTCAAGTGTTTATAATATTTTAACGAGTATCTTTTGTGTTATTTTCTATTTTGTATAACTGATAAAATAACGCTTTGAAATAGCTGTACACATTGACACTAATATACGAACTTCTTATTTTGGAATATGATTTAAAGATAACTTAAGTCTTGAACACACACAGATACATCTCTCTCTCTCTCTCTCTCATATATATATACATATACATATGTATTATATATATATATATATATATATATATATATATATATATTAATATATATATATATATATTAATATATATATGTGTGTGTGAATGGGTGGCGTTTACTTTATCGATACATACTTATATCAAGATGAACTTAAGATTTCCAGATTACTAGTGTATATATATATATATATATATATATATATATATATATATATATATATATATATATATATATATATATATATTCTTGCTTAATCAAATTAATGTAAGTATGCTATGCGCATATATCCCAATTGCAGTAATGGAATAAAAGGATGATTATACAAAATTGTACCTACCATATATTTATGAACTTATACAATCCAATGTCTTCAGGGTCATACTGACATAGCAATATGCACTTATGGACAAAATACTCAAGACGCATGCGCAGAACAATATGTATGCATCTTATACTCATGCACACATAAATATATATATATATATATATATATATATATATATATATATATATATATATATATATAAAGTAAGGTATATATATATATATATATATATATTTATATATATAAAGTAAAGTATATATATATATATATATCTATATTTCTATATGTAGAATTCACTTCTAAACTAATTAACCGATCATTATGAACCTTGAAACACAGCTGCTAAGCGTATGGATGGGTAATGTGAGCTATAATCTGCGTCATTATGTTTTGTAAAAATGGGTCGAAGTCCTCCGTGAAAATACAGATACGTTGTGCTTAGTAAAATTCTAACAACAGATGTTAAACATTATTAATAAAAATATTCCCCAAATTTAAGTGTCTTTAAAAGCTTTTTAAGGAAATGGCACAGCCGCCATAACAAAATTAAAATGAATCAGATTTGCATTAAATTCGGTGCATAGTTATTACACAACAATTAAGCAATATTTCTTGAATTTCAATTTCTTCTTAAGACCCCTTAAGCTTAAGCCTTAAATTTTAGATATTTTCTAGAATCAAAATCATGTAATGGAATTTGATCAAACTTTTATTAGAATTTCAAATAGTCGAACCGAGTTCCGGAAATAAATACACAACACGTTAATTATTATATTGATTGCTTTTTGAAAAACGTAACTGTCTTTAAGAGAGTACTTCCTATGTAAGTCTAACTTCGAATGATCATCCCTGTTCAAAATTCCAAAAGGCATTTGAAAATTGGATTATTAATTAAACACTCGCTAAAAAGGCAAGAAGATACAGATTACTTTTTACGTTAAACTGAAATAAATAATATTATTCTGAAGGACTAAGCATTTTTTTTACATAAAAAAGAATTTATTTTCATAGCAAGTACTCAAAACATTTTTAAACTCTAATACCTACTAATATATATATATATATATATATATATATATATATATATATATATATATATATATATATATATAACTTCTTTGTTATATAGCAAGAAGAATCCCAGCAGAGTGATCGATTAATTAAGAATTAAAGTTAAACAATTAAAAATTAAGAGCGTAATATTTATTTATTTTTGGTACAGAAAAATTAGTACAACATTTGTACCGTCGGTTTCAAACACGGAAGGACTTAGCCATCCGGCTCTCTTAAGCTTCTGTTGTCATCTCAACAACAGAAGCTGAAGAGAGCCGGATGGCTAAGTCCTTCCGTGTTTGAAACAGACGGTACGAATGTTGTACTAATTTTTCTGTACCAATATATATATATATATATATATATATATATATATATATATATATATATATATATATATATATATATATATATCGAGGCAGCATTTTTTCCTTAAGACACGTATTATTAAAAATAACCGACAATTTTTGTCTGGTTATTTTAGTATTGATCCCTTCAATTTTCCGGATTAAAATCTTAATCTCGGAAGAAAATTGGCTGATGAAACTGCCGTAATGTACCTGTTGGTCTAGAGTACTTTCTGACCCGTCTGGGTCTATCGTCAGTGGAATAATGACAAACAGGTAAAGACCTGGAGTGAGATTTATAATTAATTATGGCGGGAAAATTTAAATATGAAACTATATTCATTAGGTATTATAAGCATTTAAGGTATAAGCTTATAAGAGAATTAATATCTATATTGTCAAAGGAGATGACAAATATAAAAAGCACGTCATATAGTGTTCAACTCACGACGAAAGAACATTATGTATACTAGCAAATATATGCTCCCTCCGGTCGCATATTTTTGCCAGTTGTCTTATTTAATTGCTCAATAAAATGTGTTGTTCTTTTGTTTTTACAAAAACAGAAAGAAAATCACCCCGTCCGTTATTTTTATAAAGAAAACACGGAATAATAAAAAATATAGTTTTTAAACAAAATTTACCCTTTACGGCGTATAATGTAAAACGAAAAATCTTAAACTCCCTTTAGGTCGTAAAAAGATAATCATATTTAAAGTTTTTAAAATCGAAAAAAATGTCATACCTAAAATAAAATCAACAACTAAAAAAATAAAATACAGTGAACACGATTCTAAATTCCGTTATTTAATTGCTCAGTAAAATGTGTTTGTTGTTTTTTTACAAAAGAAACAGTAATTGTAAAATAACTATTTGTTAAATTAAACAATTTTATTCAATAAATTTGTGCTTTAAAATATAATTTCTAATAAGATTACAAAAAGAAAAACCCAAAACGTTTTAATAAAACATCAAAGTAAACACATCATTTTTGAGCGACTCGTACAATAAATATCAGAGAATGTGTTGTTTACATGTTATTAATCAAATAAAGCACCCTTGTCTTGTGTCCCCCTCTCTCTCTATGTTTTCTCTCACTCTCTTTCTGTTTCCTTTCTCTTTTTTTCTCTCTCCCTTTCTTGAAATAGAACTGTATGTGCGATCGAAATCAAATGTGATACTTAATCATCAGAGGGCGGGTAAGACATATACGACATTACCGCCCACTTAAAAACACACCGAGGTATAGCCTTGGAGGATGGTATCATAACAACAGAACAGATAGTACACTACCTCCCCTTCAAAAAAGTAAAGGAGAAAGTAATCCCTGGAAGGGTAGTATCATGACCACAGCACGAATACTACATCCCCTCTCCCCAAAAAGAGGGGGTTATGCCTGGGAGGATTGTATCATGACAACAGAATAGATACTACACTACCTCCACACCCCTCAAAAAAGAGGGGGTAATGCCTGGAAGGATGGAATCATGACAGCAATACAGATACTACACTAAATCCACACCTCTCAACAAAGGTCGAGGCAATGCTTGGAAGGATGGTATAATGACAACAGAACAGATACTACCTTATCTACACACCTCTGAATAAAAGTAAGGGTAATGCCTGGGAGGATGGTATCATGACAACAAAACAGATACTACACTACCTCCACACTTCTAAAAAAAGGAGGGGGTAATTCCTGGGAGAATAGTATCATGACAACAGAACAGATACTACACTATCTAAACACCCCTGAATAAAAGTAGGAGTAATGCCTGGGAGGATGGTATCATGATAACAGAACAGATACTACACAACCTCCATACCTTTCAAAAAATGAGGAGTTAGTGCCTGGGAGGATAGTATAATAACAACAGAACAGATACTACACTACCTCTAAACCTCTCAAAAAAGGATGAGGTAATGCCTTGGAGGATGGTATCATGACAACAGAACATATACTACACTACCTCCACACTTCTAAAAACGGAGGAGGTAATTCCTGGGAGGATGGTATCATGGCAACAGAACAGATACTACACTACCTCCACACCTCTCAAAAAAGGATGAGGTAATTCCTGGGAGGATGGTATTATAATCTCTATTATTAATAGATAAGATGATTGGTGATATATATATATATATATATATATAAGGAGCTTTAGTGAATTAGAACAACAAGTCTATTATGGCGTACGGTCGTTTCCAAAACATTCTGGAAATACTTTATTTCATTCTTTAATTTTTTTAAAAACAAACAAAAGCTACTCCAAAACGCGTCTTCATCAGCGCCTTTAGCATCACATCTTACAGAAATTAAAGGAAAAAATAACAAGCTCGTCTCAGAGGAACATCCATTGGAAGGATGGCGTACATAGACCAATATTGGAAAAAGAATAAGTTACACATATAAAATAGGGATATAAAGATACAACTGATAATAATAAGAAAACCTTATAAACATTATAAAGATTATTAAGAAAAAATGAAAAAAAAAATAAGGACATAAATAAAGAGTCAAAATAAAATAAAATAAAATATAATATAAAAATAAAAATAGTAGAATATGTGAAGGAAAAATCAGGGGATAAGAAGTAAAATAAAAATAAAATATCAAATAAAAAATTAAAAAATAAAAATAAAAATAAAATAAAAGCAAAACTAGAATAAACATAAAAATAAAAATATAAAAATATTAAGATATAAAAATATAAGAAAATATAAAGGAATTAAAAAATTGAAAAATTAAAAATTAAAAAATTAAAAATATGAAAAAAATATATATAAATATATATATATATACATATATATATATGAATATATACATATATATATATATACATATATATATATATATATGAATATATACATATATATATATATATATATATATATATATATATATATATATATATATAAGATAGATGAAATAAGAGGGATAAACGAATGACAAATTTATTTCAATTTCGATTGTTCAATGCAAGGTATACTCGGTAATAAAATTATGTTTATTATTCTTTCCTTAAGCCAAGGCTTTTCAAAAATCAAAATCTTATCATCAGAGGAATTACATAGATAGATAAGTTGGCGGTGGAAAAGCCAAACTTCAAAATTTGAAAAAATATTGAGAAATGGAGAGTGAAAAAAGTTCAATAAAAAAGATATGGAGAAAGTCCAGTTACTAATTGTCCGTTGATGAGGTGTCCAATGAAAGGAGATTTATAGATGGAAAAGGAGGGTTTTCGAATTTGAAATAAATTTGTCATTCGTACATGTTTATCCCTCTTATTGCATCTATCTTTATAATTGCTCTATCTCGTATATTGAGCTTAAATTATTTTACAATAGGTTCTACTAAAAGTAAATTTTTAGTTTCATATTTTATATATATATTAGGGTAGGTCGATTTTACACTTTTTTTTAAATATTAAAAAAAGGCACGTTCCGAAAGTTGTATATAGACCTATTAAATACTCATGCAAAAAATTAGATCAAAAACTTCAGCGGTTTTTTGAGCGTTTGGTATCAAAGATCGTAGACAAGAATATACTGAAAATTCCTCGTTTTTGCAAGATTTGCTTGAATATTGGTGTGAAAACCAAATAGTTTTAGCATTTAAAAGCAGGGAATGTCCTTTTATTTTATAAAAATGATATGAATTAAAGAAATCTTCAAATTGAAAATTTGCCCCCCCCCTCATTTTCAGTATCTGCTTTTGTAAACTACCTTTTAACGTTATGAATAAAACAGTAATATTTGAATACCTAAAAAAATGATTTTTTCTGTTATTAGTGAAAATATAACAAGCAAAGAAATAAGGAAAAACCTAACACTATTTTAATGAAGCTTAATATAGAGAGTCAAATTGCTCCATATAAGACCCCTTAGACAAAAATGCTGGTCTCAATTTCTGACTCAAAACTTTGGCTGTAATGTGTTGATGCCTTGCTTCAAAACCATATACAGTTTGTGAAGCTTCTGTTATTAACTTAACTGCCCGTTCCACACCCTGAGAATGTGAGGGCAAATCTGGCAAGTCAAGCTTGGTTCCATTCATCAACGATTCTCGAAGTTCAGATTCAGTAAAATCTTCCGTCATTGGTGGTTCAAAAATGCCGCATAATTTTAAATCTATTAATTGTGTCCAATGTGTGGCATTAAAATTAATAGGTAGTATTCTTTTTAATCTTTTTCTGGTTGACTCCTCACTCCTGAAAGAACAAATTAATTAATTGAATTATTAAAAAATTTCAATCTGTACTGCTTTAATAATTATGGTGAAATTAAATAAAATCTTTAAAAATCATTCTATAAATTGGAATAAATAATTGAGTCAGAGATATATGAATAAATATTACTTACCTAATGGCCAAAATTCTTTTTAAAGCTTCTTCTCTTACTTCAATCTCCTCATATTTAACCATGGAATATAGAAAGTTTTCAGGCAGTAAACAAAATGTATTACCTTGTATATTTCTAAATGTGATATCTTGGATTTCCTGAGGCTTCTCCTTAATCCTCTGGGTCATATTAAAAATGTGCACTTACTGATTGTGGAATTTACTATTTCTTTTAATTTCAAACCAAAAAGTGGCATACACATTTACAATAAAATTTACTACATAGTGTAGTTTTGTTGTGTGCCTTTATGGGTATGCACCACGAGTACATAAACACATAAGCCTGATGGCCAAAGTTAACCATCTTGCTTGGTTTAAAGGACCAATTTTCCAGGAGGCATATCTAGAGTCAACCTTACCTCTAGAAATACCTACTGTGTATTCATAAAGGAGTCTTTGGTCAGAACTAAGATCATGTATTTCATCAATTTTAAAAATTGACTCTAGAGGATTGCTAATAGTGGAAAATGATATTTGGGGTAAATCATATCAATCATTTGAGCATAATTTCCCCAGAGGGCTACTGAATGTTGTAGGGCCCTTTGCGCAACCATCTATGTTTTTAAAAAGGGCTCTGAAAGGTAGTTCATTATGATGCAAAGAGCAACCAATTGTGTGAAGAGTTTTAAAAAGTTTTTTTTCTAAAATTGCAACCATTCCACCATCGCAACTTGTGTTGGTATTAGTGTTGTCAACAAGTATAGCCTTGATACTGTTCTCACTGTGGAATTCATGCAAAACATCCACCACTTGATCTGCATGAACAGCACCTGTTGCACCACTATTCGGAAGAACTCTATGTGTCAGATATTTACTTTCACATGGTGTTTCTTTTGTAAAAGTTAAATGGTGTTCTGGTCCCTTAGTTTTTTTCATAATTCTCTGTCTATTTTCATCCACAATTTCCTTATACATCAATGTGTCCTTATCCATTCTCCCATCAACTCCAATACATATATTTTAGGTGGGGTAAAAACTCCTGGCTGAAATAGTTTTATTTATCTACCTCCAACAAGGTAAGATGTGACACAAGGTCAGGAAAGTGGGATTAGATAACCCTGCGCTATAGACGTGAGCACTCTGGCCATTAAAAAATTGACTGGGCAGCCCCGTCGGCATTCCCCTGTAGGGGCGCCTCAGACAGTTAGCAATAAACTTACTCCTCCCCAAAGAGGAAAGGCAAAGCCTGGGAGGATGCACCTCCTAGAATTGCACAGGACGGACAAGCCCCAATAGACGGGCGTAAATCCAGACCCAAAGGCCCGGACGATACCGGTTTATTTGGTGGGGTAAAAACCCCTGGTTGAACTAGATTTTATTTATCTACCCCCAACAAGGTAAGATTGACAAAAGGTCAGGAAAGTGGGATGAGAAAGCCAGTGCTCGAGAGGTGAGCACTCTGGCCATTTAAAAATTGCCTGGGCAGCTTCGTCGGCATTCCCCGGTAGGGCCGCCTCAGACAGTAAGCAATAAACTTACTCCTCCCCAAAGAGGGAAGGCAAAACCTGGGAGATGCACCTACTAGAACTGCACAGGACGGACAAGTCCCAATAGACGGGCGTAAATCCAGACCCAAAGGCCCGGACGATACCGGTTTATTTGGTGGGGTAAAACCCCCTGGCTGAACTAGTTTTTATTTATCTAACTCCCACAAGGTAAGGTGTGACAAAAGGTCGGGAAAGTGGGATTAGATAAGCCAGCGCTCGACAATTCAATATATATGTGTGATAATTAAACAGACAATCAACACGGGAAGTCAAATTCGCCCGATGAATTTTCAACCGGTGAATACCATAAAAAATATCCAATAAATAAAACGCCTATGTAAACAAATAATTATTTATATATAACATTAAATATTATAGTGTTTTATTCCTTTTTAATTTGAATATGTACATTTAATTTCTTAAGAAAAATAATAATAAACTTTAAAATATTTATTATTAAGTAATGTATTACTTTTTTTTGTTAAAACCCGGGTTTAATTTAAGGCGACACATCTGCCGGTGAAATCTCGGCAGTGAGAAAAAATCTCGATTTATTTGATCTTAAAGTTGCAATGCTCAAATAAATACAAAATTTTGAAGAAAAATATTTCTTGTGGTAACTTTTGACATTATTTGGCAACTTTCTTCGAGTGCGATAATTTACAGTTTCAAAATCGACCTCCCCTAATATATATATATATATATATATATATATATATATATATATATATATATATATATATATATATATATATATATATTATTATTATTATTTCATGTATCCACATAAAATACTATAATAAGATATAATCTTTTATGTATCAATTTTCAGTATTTATTCAACAGTGGTCAATACGTGAGTAAACCTAGGTAGTTAGTTATGAAAATATATGTATGGCACAAAGGGGCTTCCGCGTTACATCCCTGTAGGGACCCTACGGAAATGAAACGCGGAAGCCTCTATGTAGCTTACTTGTTATATATATATTTTCATAACGTACAATATATATATATATATATATATATATATATATATATATATATATATATATATATATATATATATATATATAGGGTAATATCCTACTGAACTAATCATAATGAATTTTGGAATATATATTCTAAAAAATACGATGAAAAAAATTGTCATGTTAATTTTTGTTTGTAATGTTAACATTTAGGGATGTATATATGTAAAGTTTACTTTTATTTTATTTATATTTTTACGAACGGACGATTATTAATTTTGGGATATATATTCTCGGCAACACGGTGAGTTACGTGGACACATTATTTTCTTTGGTTATCTTTACCATTACCAACTCGCACCCGTCTCCTGATATTAAAAAAAAAAACATTTAGATACAAAGAATTTAGAGATAATAATTTTTTGAGTTTTAATAAGTAATACAATTTTAGAAAGATCGGTTCGCGTGTGTGATCGTCAATGGTATGGGTGGACTTGGTAAAACTCTAAACTATTAAACTTAGCATTATAAATTATGGAATATGTATTCTAGGTAACAGGGTAAGTAACGGGAGCACATTACTTAGTTTTTGTAAACTTTACCATTTAACGTGGTTTGCACTAAAACCGTACCTAACCCCTCGCCCCCCCTCCCCGAAAGACAGAATCGACATCAAAGGTTTTAACTAATGCTATATTATTTATTACTTACACACGTCCTTGGATGGATTTTTTTTTCTTTTTCTAGTATCAGCATAAAGAAACACAGCAGAGGGCTCGATTATTACAAATTGAAATTCAAAATGACAGCGTAATATTTATTTCTGATGTTATGTAACACAATATATATATATATATATATTATTTTTTTTTTATTTTTATTAAAAACTGTGTTCTGTGGCTACGTTAGTCAAATTACATCCAGTAGCTGCAATCAGTCCTCCATGCTAGACCCAGGCGAAATGGCCTTGTCATGCGCAAGTTGTCGTAGGCAATGAAGTTTTTCGCTGTACGTCGTAGTCCTAGTCCCGCCTGCTTCTGGTCAGTAACGGCAAAGTCTAGTGCCCTCTGTGCGGGAGTGTCAGGGTCCATTCGTAGGACATGGCCTGACATAGACCATCTTTGTTCAGCGACCCTTGTGGAGAGGGGATTTTCGTTTCACAGCTCGTGTAGTGCCTTGTTGCTGATAAGTCTTTTCGGCCAGCAGTGACCTGTGATGGAACGGAGGTGTCTGCAGTGGCACGCATCCAGCTTATATATATATATATATATATATATATATATATATATATATATATATATATATTTACTCAAAGCCTACGTACCAATCAAAGTAAGTATATATGTATTTATATGTGTGTATGTGTCAAACATATATACATAGATACTGTATGGGTATATATGTATATATACATTTATATACATATGCATATACATGCATCTCTACTCTCGTCATGTGCGCAAAACGGACGCATACATCACGGAGGCAATGGCTGAATCCTTAGAAAGTGACGTCCAGGTTGTAGTGGAATGGGGTCATAAATTGATGGTAACTTTTAATGCCGCAGACAAAGCTCCTTTCCTTAAATAACTACAAGAAACCTCTTCAAACTCCGATTGTCATGGCAAATAACATCCTACCTGAGTGTTCAACATTTAAACTACTCGGCCTAACATTCACAGGTAACATGAATTGGAACAAATACATTGAAGACATTACCAGGGCTACTGCAAAGAAGGTGGGCTCCCTCTACCGTGCTAGTAAACTCCTCACACCTGACATTATCCTGTATCTCTACAAAGTCACCACCCGCCTATGTATAGAGTTTTGTTGTCACATCTGGGCTGGCGCATCATCCACTAGTTTCTCCCTCTTAGACAAGGCCCCAAAAAGAGTTGCCAACTTAATAGGTCCCTCACTATCCACCAAGCTCCAGCCCCTGTCCCATCGCCGCAATGTTACATCAGTGTGCAATGGATTGTGCTCTGATGAACTGGCAACTCTCGTGCTCCCTCAACGCAAATACACTAGAACAACCCGACAATCAGCTATGTCCTATCCATTCACTGTGGAAGTCCTCAGATGCCGGAGAGTCTTCTACTCCAGCACCTTCTTTCCTCTGGAACTCTCTCCCTGCTCCCTGTTTCCCCGACTGTACCGAAATGAAGAGGTGTAAAACTAATGTAAACAGACATCCCGTTGCACACTTCCCAACTTAGGATGACACCTAAAACCTACTCCCTAATTCTCAGTAGCCCTTATGTCTACAGTGGCGACTTGCCTTGTTTGGGGTGAAATATCTTTAACAATATATATAGATAGATTTATATGCAGATATGCATGTGTTGATATATATATAAACAAAATATATATAAAAACAAGCAATATATATATATACTGTGTATATATATATATATATATATATATATATATATATATATATATATATATACCTATATATATATGTATGTGTGTTTGAACATAATATATATATATATATATATATATATATATATATATATATATATATATATATATATATGAATAATATATATGTATATATGAGCCTGTTTACTAAGTGCAAGTAAATTAATCCATCACCATTTAAGTACACCCTGCGTACGAATAAAAGAATCGTAGAAATAGAAGAGTATCTATATATATATATATATATATATATATATATATATATATATATATATATAGATATGTGTGGGGGGGTGGGGGGACCAGATGTGTTTACTTTTACGTTTTATATAGTGAATGTATTCACAGATCTGTAACTATCACGCCACATATGTTCCCGCTCACTTTCCAGCAAACGCGAACCCTACCAACAACCAATGAACGTTACATAAAGGAGATAAGATTACCCTGTATATTGATATTCAATATGGCGGATTTCTCCTTCGTTTTTCTCGATTTCCGGTTTTCTTATTTGTCTTGTTTTGCTGTTGTTTTTTTGTTTGTTTTTTGTTTTTTTGTTTGTTTGTTTTTTGCAATTTATGTTTTTTTTTATCACGCGCTTCTCAGAAGCGTCGATTTTTTTTTTTTTTTGGTAAATCCAAAAGTTGTGCCCCGCTTACGTTTAACATGTCATTTCCGTTGGTCTGTCATTCTTAAGTTTCACATAGCAATTTTCCAGATCCTTATTTACGTGATTCCCCCACCAGGGTAGAGGTAGACACAAGATCGTTTCATAATGTGGGAAAAAGTCAAGCTCCCTCAAATAGGAACACTCTGGATTGGGACAAAAATAAAAATTGCCTCAGTCTTAAAATATTTCTTCTCCACTTAACAGATGAAATGAAGTATAAGAACAGATACTACGCTTGTTATTTATTCACCCCCATCAGGAGGTTAGGCACAAGGCCAGTTTTATCTTACTCCCACAAGGTAAGATGTGACCCACGGTCGGGTCGGGAAAGTGGGACTTGAAATGTCAGCGCCCGAGAGGTGAGCACTCTGGCCATTAAAAATTGCCTGGGCAGCCCCGTCGGCATTCCCCGGTAGGGGCCGCCTCAGGCAGTAAGCAATAAACTTACTCCTCCCCAAAGAGGGGCGGCAAAGACTGGTTATGGACCTCCTAGAACTGCACAGAACAAACCCATAGGCAGGCGTAAATCAAGTCCAGAAGGCCAAGACAATACCAGTCTATGGGGTGCAGTATCCATCGGAACAGATACTACACTTTTTATTTACCTCCCCAGGAGGTTAGGCACAAGGCCAGGTTTATCTTACTCCCACAAGGTAAGATGTGACCCAAGGTCGGGTCGGGAAAGTGGGACTTAAAAAGCCAGCACTCTGGCCATTAAAAATTGTCTAGGCAGCCCCGTCGACATTCCCCGGTAGGGGCGCCTCAGGCAGTAAGCAATAAACTTACTCCTCCACAAAGAGGGGAGGAAAAGCCTGGGAGGGTGGACATCCTAGAACTGCACAGGACAGTACCTCAGACCGGCGGAATCAAGGCCCGAAGGCCAAGACAATACCGGTCTACAGAGTGAGCATCCATCGGAACAGATACTACACTTTGATCGTAGCCAAAAGGCGAAGAGACCCTATTTACTTGCCTCCCCACGAGGGAAGAGTTAGCCGAAAGGCCAAGTGAAAATGAAATTGTTCTAAGTTTGTTACGCCTCAGTTTAATTTGTATTATTTGGATTATTCGGACTACTGTTCTTTTCTTGGAGGTTATTCTCACAACGTTTCGGCCGATGTAACCTACGACATCCCTAAAGAAGGTCGGAGGTCACATCCAAATCTAAATAACACAAATAACACCAATTATCAATTCTCATCCCACAAATTCCGAAACTATTGCCTAAGTCTAACATAGCTTTTAGTGGGTTCGTTATGCTTAAGTTTGAAATAGTATTTTTAGGGCTCCGTTTAAAATAGATATTTTTGTTCCGCCATTCTTATATTTGACTCTTAAATGCTTCATTTTTGGTCCCCCGATTTATAAAATCGGGAGACCTATGTTTTGAGGCATTTCCGTCCGTCCGGATTTTTCTCCGCAACCATCCATTGAATTTCTCTGAAATTTTGCATGAAGTTGTAACTTTTGTAAGGTTAGAAAGTGACATTCTCCGATTTTTGAAAAAAAATCTGGTTAGCCCTCCAGGGGGTCAAAAGCCTCAAAATGGCAAAAAAATTACATTTTTTGCCCCATAACTTTACATCCATCCATTCAATTTCTCTGAAACTTGGCCAAAATATGGAGGCAATTGTTCCTAATAGAAAATAAGTATTGCTGACCTTGGAAAAAATCTGGTTCGCGCCCCCAGGGGGTCAAAAGCCCCCAAAATGGCAAAAAATTACCCTTTTCTCCATAACGTTTGATCCATCTTTTCAATTTTTCTGAAACTTGGCCAAAATGTAGAGGCAATTATTCTGGATATAAAATGAGCATCCTTGACTTCAGAAAAATTCTAGTTTGCACCCCCAGGGGGCCAAAGGGGGATAAAAAATGCCCCAAATCGCTCAAATTTATTGCATTTTACACTCGCCACATCGAGTCACATACAGAGGGGGACCACGCATGCGCGGCTTGTTAATATTGGTTCGAACAAAATTTGATCATCAAAGATACTGATTACCTATTACCTACTCACACTTTGAAAACAGGTTTGTTGCAGATGTGAAACAAGTTGCAATTTTACAGTGTCGTTGAATATTATATTAAATAGGAATTTTGTTGAAATGTGTCATATTTGAAATAAAATGGATTTTAAAATCACAATTTTTGGGATCCGCCATGATTACATTTAAAATAGCATTTTTAGAATCCGCCATTTTAAAGTTTAAAATAGCAATTTTTTTTGTTCCGCCATGCTTAAGTTTAAAATAGAATTTTTGTGAGGTCCGCCATGCTTAAGTTTAAAATAGCATTTTTGGAATCCGACATTTTAAAGTTAAAAATAGCATTTTATTTGTTCCGCCATGCTTAAGTTTAAAATAGCATTTTTGGGAGGTCCGCCATGCTTAAGTTAAAAATAGCATTTTTGGGGTCCGCCATGCTTAAGTTTAAAATAGCATTTTTTGGGTCCGCCATGCTCAAGTTTTAAATAGCATTTTTTTTTGTCCGCCATGTTTAAGTTTAAAATAGCATTTTTGTGGTCCGCCATGTTTAAGTTAAAAATAACATTTTTTTTTAGGTTCGCCATGCTCAAGTTTTAAATAGCCTTTTTTTTTTGTCCGCCATGCTTAAGTTTAAAATAGCATTTTCTTTGTTCCGCCATGCTTAAATAAAAAATAGCATTTTGGAGGGTCCGCCATGTTTAAGTTTAAAATAGCATTTTCTTTGTTCCGCCATGCTTGAGTTTAAAATAGCATTTTTTTTTGTCCACCATGTTTAAGTTTAAAATATATTTTTTTGTGGTTTACCATGCTTAAGCTAAAAATAACATTTTCTTTACGTCCGCTATGCTCAAGTTTAAAATAGCATTTTGTTATTGTCCGCCATGATTAAGTTTAAAATAGCATTTTCTTTGTTCCAACATGCTTAAATTAAAAATAGCATTTTGGAGGGTCCGTCATGCTTAGGTTTAAAATAGCATTTTTGTGGTTCTCCATGCTTAAGTTAAAAATTACATTTTTTGTAGGTCTGTTGCGCTTTAGGTTTGAAATACAATTTTCGTCTGCCTGTCACGAATTGAAATAGCATTTTTGTAAGGTGTTTACACTTAAGTTGTAAATAGCATTTCGGTTGGTTCGCAACGTTTGACATAACATTTTCATTGCTAAACGCGCCAATTAAAAGGACGTATTTTCATAATATACGTTCTCGTTTACATGTGGGTATCACGCTTCCATCTCCTTTCCCCCATCTCTCTCTCCCTCTCTCTCTACCTCTCTCTCTCTCTCTCTCTCTCTCTCGTTTTCTCTTTCTTTCTGTCTCTTTTCAACAATTTGAAAGCTTCATAAAAGTTCAACGTCAAATATCCTTGATTGCCGAAACACGTACCGAGAAACCTTATCACAATTCCCGTTCTCTTCCATTTCCGGCGTAGACTCGTGTTGTCTGCTTATTTCATTTCCAACTATTCCCAACGCGCGTTCGTTACTACATTTGCGGCGGTGCTTGTTTTCACTTCGCCATCACCTTAAACGTTTTCTAGTGCAAATATATCTACATACACACACACACACACACACACACACACACATATATATATATATATATATATATATATATATATATATATATATATATATCTAAGCAAGCGTTGTTGAACGTCACTGAACTTTCTCGTTTGTATATCTTCTTCATGAGGTTCTCAAACCGTCGAGCTATCCTTCTGGTTTCGGGTGGCAATCCGTATAGTACTTCTCCGATTGTTCTTAATTCGGCCATTTTTTTCGAGCGCTTTCGATTTTCATAGTCGTCTTCGGGATTAGTTTTTTTTTAAGTAAGGAGACTTGCCACCCGAAACCAGAAGGATAGCTCGACGGTTTGAGAACCTCACGAAGAAGATATACAAACGAGAAAGTTCGGTGACGTTCAACAACGCTTGCTTAGATAATGCCTTGCTGCCTAAGTATATATATATATATATATATATATATATATATATATATATATATATATATATATATATATATATATATTAGTAGTAAGTTTTTGAAAGGCCGTGGGCAATGCAATTCCGGGTAAGATGCAAGGTGAAAGGAAAGGAACAAAAACAATAAAAATAAATCGAATACGATATAAGACTTACTATTTATTTTTCCTTTTTTTTCCTTTTTTTTTTTTTTTCTTACATAACAGCAAGAGTGTTTTAGCTGTCCGGGTGATTAAAAATCACTATTTGATATTTCGGGAAAAGACATCCCTTTTTCAAAAATAATTAGACCAGAAGAAGAATAATATTTTATTCTTCTCCGACTGTGTAGAGAATAATACAAAACAAAATGGCTGCCAGATATAGACCGCAGCAAAAAAAAAAAAAAAAAAAAAAAAAAAAAAAAAAAAAACAGTTTCACAGGGAATATAAATTAAGTTAAGTTTTATTTTAATATTATGTTAAATATATGATTGGTGTTTAGAATATTAGTGTAATGTTGGTTAGGTGTATGGTGTTCGATAAACTGTTTTTTTGATAATATATATATATCATTTTTTTATTTTATTTATTTTTTTTTTTTTTTATATTTGAATATTTACTTTGTTTTATCTTCGTATTTTTAATTTGTTTATCTTTCTATCGTAATTTAAGAATTTTAATATAGATTAAAGTAATTAGTCTCATATTTTAAATATTCTAGATCTATCTACTTATCGATTTCGATTATCATCTATTAAAGAAGTGTTATTAATTACTAATTGTGAGTTTCGTCAAATTAGATTAACGAATTAACTTATTAACTTGATATATTTATTATAAGATAAAGGGGAGTAACTCTGGATTTTTTAAAATATTTTTTTTTTTATAATTAATTTTTTTTTTAATTTTTTTTTAATTTTATAAAATCTTTTTTTTTGGTGGAGATCTGTATAACAATATTAGTATATATATACAACATATATACACAAATGCATATATACATATATATATACATATCTATGTATTATTGTTTGTTTAATTGTTTATCTATATATATTCATCAATTTCTTTACATATTTGTTTGTTTTTGTTTTTTTTGTTTTTTTTTAATTTTTTATAATCTTTTTTTTTTTTTTGGTGGAGATCTGTATAACAATGTTAGTATATATATACAACATATATACACAAATGCATATATACATATATATATACATATCTATGTATTATTGTTTGTTTAATTGTTTATCTATATATATTCATCAATTTCTTTACATATTTGTTTGTTTGTTTTTTTTTTTGTTTTTTTTGTTTTGTTTTTTTATTTATTTATTTTTTATTATTATTATTTACTTGTTTAATTTATTTTATGAATTATTTATTTAATATTTGCATGTTATTTGTATACATTCTATATGTGTTTGGATTTATTAATTAATAATGCTAGGTTATGGAGTGACTTATTTTGGTGGGTTAGACGAGTATGCTGAATATGGTTTTTGGTTTGTGGTTGAAAGTGTGTAAGGATGGAAGTTCATATGGGGAGGGGCCTGTTTGATTGTTTGGGTGTATGGTGAGTTTATTATGGGAGGTGAGTAATGAGTGAAATGGTGGAAACGGACTCTGTTAAGTGTTAGATATGGGGGTTGGTTGGTGGATGGGGGGTAGATATTATAGAATGAAAGGTGAGTAGAGCTCGTGACGTTGATTGAGTGAGGGGTTTAATCTGGAGATGAGGATTGATTCTGTGATTCTAAGGTCACCGATGTTTCTGACAGACGCTAAGATGGAGACGTGAATATCGCGCTGAGTGTTTGAGCAAATCTCTATGTGTTTGTGGAAAGAGGATATACGGGTATTCAAGTGCTCCTTTATGCGCAAGTGTAGCGGTCTTGTAGTGTTGCCGATGTAAAATTTTTTGCATTTATTACACTGTAGTTTGTAAACACAGTTAGTGCGAAGGCACAGACCTGTGTTGGAGATAGGGCAATTGGCCAGGGAGCAGGGTTCGGGTGTGTGGTTAGTGTGTTTATTAGATAGATGTTGGCGTAAGGAGGTGCCAGTATGTGTTAGTTGTATGTTAAGGTTTTCCTTATGTATTGCCTTGCGGATGGAGGTGGTGATCTTATCGCTGAAGAAAGGGAGTTTTAAGAAGCATGTGTTAGCGAGGGTGCGGTGTCTACGTGTTTTGGGCTTATTTAGGTGGGCTATGGTTGGGGCGGGGTAGCCATTATTTTGGAGGGTTTGGTGGAAGTTTTTAGTGTGTGATATTTTGTCAGCAGCAGAAGAGCATTTATTTTGTATTCGGGTAATTTCATTATGGGCATAACTTAATTTGGCTTTTGTGGGCAGGGCAGACTTATAGTGTATGAAAAGGTTTTTGCAGGCAGGTTTCCTATAGAAGTTAGTGTGTATAGAGCCATCTTCGGTGATGTTAAGGTTGAAATCAAGGAGAGAGAGTGAGCCGGACTCGTTTGGGTGTTCTATGGTGAATTGTATGTGGGGGTCGGTGTTGTTGAATGTGTTGAATATTTGTGTGGCTTCGTCTTGAGAGGATGTAAGGATTAGAATGTCATCTATATATCTGGAGAAGAATATATAGGAGAGGCAGGAGTTAAGTGCTCGTTGTTCTAACCGGTTCATGTAGGTGATGGCTAAGAGACCGGAAAGGCTAGAACCCATGGGGAGGCCGGAGATTTGTTTGAAAGTGTGCTGCTGAAAGGTAAAGTATGTGTTGTCGATGATGATGTATAAGAGATTGTGAATGTCAGTAGGTGTTAGTCCGAAGAGCTCTAGGTTGTCAGAGGAAGATATGTGGTCGGTGATGAGGTCTATGGCTGGGTGTGCGGGTATTGAGGTGTAGAGGGAGATTACGTCTAGGCTAAATATATAGTTGTTAGTTTGTAGTTGTTGGTGTTGGAGTGAGTGTAGTCTGCTAATTACTTGGTCCGAGCTGCTGACATGTGCGGGGAAGGTGGAGATTAGTGGTTTGAGTAGTTGAGAGAGAAGCCAAGAGATTTTATAGAGTGGTCCTTCAATACTAGAGACTATAGGAAAACCTTAACATACAACTAACACATACTGGCACCTCCTTACGCCAACATCTATCTAATAAACACACTAACCACACACCCGAACCCTGCTCCCTGGCCAATTGCCCTATCTCCAACACAGGTCTGTGCCTTCGCACTAACTGTGTTTACAAACTACAGTGTAATAAATGCAAAAAATTTTACATCGGCAACACTACAAGACCGCTACACTTGCGCATAAAGGAGCACTTGAATACCCGTATATCCTCTTTCCACAAACACATAGAGATTTGCTCAAACACTCAGCGCGATATTCACGTCTCCATCTTAGCGTCTGTCAGAAACATCGGTGACCTTAGAATCACAGAATCAATCCTCATCTCCAGATTAAACCCCTCACTCAATCAACGTCACGAGCTCTACTCACCTTTCATTCTATAATATCTACCCCCCATCCACCAACCAACCCCCATATCTAACACTTAACAGAGTCCGTTTCCACCATTTCACTCATTACTCACCTCCCATAATAAACTCACCATACACCCAAACAATCAAACAGGCCCCTCCCCATATGAACTTCCATCCTTACACACTTTCAACCACAAACCAAAAACCATATTCAGCATACTCGTCTAACCCACCAAAATAAGTCACTCCATAACCTAGCATTATTAATTAATAAATCCAAACACATATAGAATGTATACAAATAACATGCAAATATTAAATAAATAATTCATAAAATAAATTAAACAAGTAAATAATAATAATAAAAAATAAATAAATAAAAAAAACAAAAAAAAAAAAAACAAAAAAAAAAAACAAACAAACAAATATGTAAAGAAATTGATGAATATATATAGATAAACAATTAAACAAACAATAATACATAGATATGTATATATATATGTATATATGCATTTGTGTATATATGTTGTATATATATACTAATATTGTTATACAGATCTCCACCAAAAAAAAAAAAGATTATAAAAAATTTAAAAAAAACAAAAAAAACAAAAACAAACAAATATGTAAAGAAATTGATGAATATATATAGATAAACAATTAAACAAACAATAATACATAGATATGTATATATATATGTATATATGCATTTGTGTATATATGTTGTATATATATACTAATATTGTTATACAGATCTCCACAAAAAAAAAAAGATTTTATAAAATTAAAAAAAAATTTAAAAAAAAATTAATTATAAAAAAAAAATATTTTAAAAAATCCAGAGTTACTCCCCTTTATCTTATAATAAATATATCAAGTTAATAAGTTAATTCGTTAATCTAATTTGACGAAACTCACAATTAGTAATTAATAACACTTCTTTAATAGATGATAATCGAAATCGATAAGTAGATAGATCTAGAATATTTAAAATATGAGACTAATTACTTTAATCTATATTAAAATTCTTAAATTACGATAGAAAGATAAACAAATTAAAAATACGAAGATAAAACAAAGTAAATATTCAAATATAAAAAAAAAAAATAAATAAATAAAATAAAAAAATGATATATATATATTATCAAAAAAACAGTTTATCGAACACCATACACCTAACCAACATTACACTAATATTCTAAACACCAATCATATATTTAACATAATATTAAAATAAAACTTAACTTAATTTATATTCCCTGTGAAACTGTTTTTTTTTTTTTTTTTTTTTTTTTTTTTTTTGCTGCGGTCTATATCTGGCAGCCATTTTGTTTTGTATTATTCTCTACACAGTCGGAGAAGAATAAAATATTATTCTTCTTCTGGTCTAATTATTTTTGAAAAAGGGATGTCTTTTCCCGAAATATCAAATAGTGATTTTTAATCACCCGGACAGCTAAAACACTCTTGCTGTTATGTAAGAAAAAAAAAAAAAATAAAAGGAAAAAAAAGGAAAAATAAATAGTAAGTCTTATATCGTATTCGATTTATTTTTATTGTTTTTGTTCCTTTCCTTTCACCTTGCATCTTACCCGGAATTGCATTGCCCACAGCCTTTCAAAAACTTACTACTACTATACCCAGCAATGCTTCAAGCAAACTACCATTCTCTACTATATATATATATATATAAATGACCCACTGTATAGTGTAAGTTTTTTTCCAAGACATTTCTAAAAAAGGACTAAAATTTAAGATTAATGACAAACCTGTCTTGATAAGAAAATATTAAATGAAACACAAATACTTGCTTGTTTCCCCATAACTTTGAAACATTTTTACACAATAACAAGTCTGTATAACATAAGACGTTTTGTTCGTTCTGAAAAAATTCTATTTTTATTTTGAACGTATATAAAATGGAACTTTTATGGTCACGTGTCTGCACCATTTTTAATAATTTGTTAGCAATAAAATATTTTCGACTAGAAATTCCGTTAAAACTTAAAAGTGTAGTATCCGTTCTGATACTACAATTCATGTTTTCTATCCTCGGTCAGTGAATAAGAAATCTTTCTAGACTAAGACAATTTTTAATTTTGGCCCAATTCAGAAGCCCCTTTTTGGGAGATGGATTTTCCCCATATTAAAAAAAGATGTTTCGAAGAGAAAGGTTATTACACGCCAACACATAGACATGCTTGTCTGAAATTGTTTGATCTATGATCAAGTAATTGTTCGGTATTTAAAAAAGGATATCGATGACTTTGTTAATGTCGTTTCATGGTTGGAAATCCTATAGTGATTTGAAGGTAAAACTAAAAATAACGCATAGACTAAAATTCAAAATGGTTGACAAACCTGTCTTGATAGAAAAGGGTTAAATAATCTTTTTAAAATACTTGCTTTTTTCTAAAATTTTAAATATTTCTTATACAATAACAAGTCTGCCTAACATAAAACGCTTCGTTTTCCCTCATGGAAAATTAACTTTTATGCTTATCTGTCGACTGTATTAATCAACTAGAAATGGTTGGAAATCTCATAATGATTGGTAGCTAAAACTATAAAAAAATAACGCATAGGCTAAAATCCAAGATGGTTGACAAACCTGTCTTGATAGAAAAAGCTTAAATAATTTGTTTAAATACTTACTTTTCTCTAAAGTCTACCTAACGTAAAACGTTTCGTTTGTTCTGATACAAAATTAAGTTTTATGGTTATTTGTTGAGTGTATAAAATAAAATCAACTAGAAATTCAGTTCAAATTTCTTTCTTTTTGTATAAAAAAACTTTATTATTGTGCCAAAAAGATTCTTTATGTGTGAAAGAAAATTCTAAAACAGTTCAAATATGTTTGGTGCTAGAAACGAACAACGATTAAAACATTGAATTTAATATATATATTTATAAATAAAATTTAAATTTTATAACACATTGGGTATTTAGACCCAAGAGTAAATGTGGTATCATGGGGACTAATGATTTTAGCAACGTGTAGGATAGACAGCGGATGACCACCGATATTTCATTCCCCACACTTTAGATGGCCTTGTGCCTTATTTGCTAAAAATGTGTTTTTATATTTTTTGCAATAAAATAATTAAAAGTGTAATATCTGTTTTGATACTATACCTCGTCTTTTTCTGTTCTCACTCAATAAAGGTGAATGAGTAATTCTTCTTGACTGAGGCAATTTTAATTTTTGTCCTAATCCAGAGTGTCCCTTTTTAGGAGTTTGGTTTTCTACACATTAAAAACCGAACTTCTGTCTAATTCTGCCCTGTCCTCGTGGGGAGGCAAGTAAATAGAAATAGTAAATAAAAATCCATGAAACAACGTAATGTTTATTTACTTAAAGGCAGCGATAACACAACTTAACTATTCATTTTGAATTCTTGTTTGTTTTTTTGTTTTTTTATATATTGAATAAAAAGTTCAGTTTCAGTATAAATTGAATCGTGTTCCTTTCTTTTCTTTTTTAAATGCAACTTTCAAAGTTTTCTAATGCTTTTCTTAAAAGGCTCTCATTCATTACTGATATTCTGACTGTTCGATAAATCTCGTTTGCTACCTATTAGCATGACGTCACTATTCAGTGCACCGGCCTTAGTTTACGAAGGTCACGGCTCTACTGTCTGGTACTCCCCGTAAAACACCAACAGAATAAACTCGTCTGGCTATAACACCAGCAAAGTACTTTCCTTTCTTTCTCTTTACCAAAACCCAAATAAAACTTCCATGAACAAAGTTTATTTCCTAGAACATCCAGTCTGTGGAACAAGGTATCGCGAGTCTCCTTCGCAATCGACTACAGCATTATCGTCTTAAAGTCTAATGTGAACAAATACTTGTTAAGCCGTCCTCTTGGATGCTCAGTTCCGCTTAAGTAATCTTCTACGCATTCCACCCGTTGTTTCCGGTGTTCTCGTAGAGATAATTATCGTCTATACTCGGGTGGCTTCCGGGCCTTTATGAGTGGTGGCTCATTATAATATATATATATATATATATATATATATATATATATATATATATATATATATATATATATATTAAAATAACTAATATAAGTTAGCAAAACATTTATATGGAACAAAACGTAGATTTAGTATAAGGAACGTTTATGTTTTTGTCTTTTAAGGGAAGTGGGTCTGATCAACTCTACTGGGAAGCCATGAAATTAAATACTGTCCTGTTTTTAAATTCCCGAAACAGTTTTTCATGGTAAACAACTGATGATCCCTTAAAATAGTGTTAGAAAAAAACTAATATAATAACTGTAAAAAATAAATTGACTTACATGAGTGATTTTCCACTGAAAGACTTGGGACTATAAGTTTTTTTTGTTTTTTTTTAATATAGTTTTAATGGTTGAGAAACTTCTGAGACTATATATATATATATATATATATATATATATATATATATATATATATATATATATATATATATATACATATGAAAGAACAGGGATAAACATGTACGAATGACAAATCTATTTAAACTTCCATTATTCAATGCAAGCTGTACTCGGTAAAAACATTTTTATTATTCTTTCCTTAAGCCAAGGCTTTTCAAAGATTAAAATTATATCATCAGAGGAATTACATAGATAGATAAGTTGGCAGATGAAAAGCCAAAATTCAAAATTTGAAAAATTATTAAGTAATGGAGAGGGAGAAAGTACGTATAAAAAATATGAGGTCTGTCCAGTTGGTAAATGTCCGTTGATAAGGTGTCCAGTGAAAGAAGATTTAAAGATGAAAAAAGAAGGGTTTTCGTGAAGGCAGCGTTGAAAACGTTCAAAAATGAAGTAAATCCAATAGAAAGATGTTTAGTTCAATCGTAGGTGGAACGCACTTATTCGGGAGTAATTTTGATAATTCGGGCCATTTTAAAATACTTCCGTGGACCGAGAATGAAAGTAGTTTTTGAGAAGTTTAATTTGAACTGTGTATATTGAACGCAGGCAGTCGGGAATTTAAGTAGTGACTTCGAACAAGTCTAAGAAAAGCGACAGCTTTTGGTTGGAGACGAGGCCAAAGGAGGAAGTGAGGGAAGGGATAAATATAAAAGATAAATAAAGTGGGTGATAGGGTTAGTTAAATGAACTATGACTGATGTTCGGAAAAGAGAAGGGGAATGGGTTGTTTGGTCACTGCTTATTGCTAGTAAGCAATAAAGCCGGTGTGAGTTTGGCTGGGGCTATCATAAGCTAAATACAGAAGTGAATTTAGGTCAGTGAGTAAATATGTCTGAAAGGGGGGGGGGTCCCGTAATTAAAACGGATTTTTGAACGAACTTATATAGGGTGGGCAAAAATAAGGGTCCTATTTTAAAAAATTCATAACTTTTTTATTTATTGATTTTTTTTTTTTTTTTTAAGAATAAGTAAAGGACCCCTTCCGAAGCAAGCATGAGCCGTATTAGCCCTAAGGAACGTACCCTCATTTAGAAAACATTATTTTTGCTTAACAAACTCAAAACAGTGTAAAAAACAATACTTTAGTTTTTGTAAATTTTAAGAAGTGTTTTTCGGCTAAAATTTGTTTTGTTTATTTCAAAAAATCTCGGAAGGGTCAGTCTACACACACATAAAGTTTGGTGAGTTTAACTTTTATTTTGTGGAAGTTATTCAAATTCAAGTTATTCAAATTTAAAGATAGGACCCTTATTTTGGCCCACCCTGTATAGGATTCAGAAAGTTTAAAAGGGTTCCAATTGGGAAATTAGGGTTCAAGTGAGTGGGAATCTGGAATTTACCATTTGACTTCTTATTAATCATTGATTTCAGTGCTTCTGCACGACGTTCATCAACTTACACACATAATAGCTGTTATTATCTTGTCATTCCCCGATAGCTGTTTATGTTTACTTACGTGATTTCATTAATCAGTTAGTAATCGGTAGGTTGATATGTCAGGTTTAGATTTTAAATAGCATTTTCAGCGATAAACGCGCAGATTGGAAGACATCCGCGAGTAATAGATTCAAATAAGTAACTCATTAGATGCGTCCACACATCTCTATTAAAAAAATGTCTGTCCGTCCGTAGATCACGTTGTATTTTCTTTCAGGTGCATCCACGCATATCCATAAGACGCTGTCCGTCGGTCTTTTAATCGAAATGTCCGTTGATCCGTAACACTTCAATAAAAAAGGGTTTCGTTACAAGAACTTCGCATCTTTGAAACACATTGCCACCGGACTGCTTCACTGCAGACTACAACATAATCGTCTTCAAGTCTAATAACAACAAATATTTGTTGAGCCGTCTTCTTAAGTAATCAAGTTTTGTCCATTTTATTCATCGTTTTGAATCCTCTCATATCACTATTCATCATCCAAATGACGATCCCATTAACTCTGATTCTTTAGTCGCTTTTGGCCTTGGTGAGTGCTGACTCATTAGTATAAGAAAAACAGTTTGAAATAGCATTTTCACATCTAAACGCGTTTCACATAAAGAAGTGTCTAAGCATCTTTATAAAAAACTCTGTCGGTCGGTCGGACTATGTGTCCGTCGGTTTGTCACGCTTAGATTTGAAAACTTATTTTCGTCGCTAAACGTGTAGATCGAATGGACGCATCTTCAAATTATCCGTTCTAGTTATTATGATAAAGCTCTATTAAATAATTTTAAAAGAAAAGGTTGAATCGCACCACTGGGTCAGTGAATACGGATTTCAATCTATTTTTTATATTATTCTTTTTTACTTCCTGATGCGGCGAAACGTTTAAAGCGTGACGCGCGCCAAAATTAGAACATCTTCTACGTGACAATTCCCGCCATTGCTCATCCGGGTAAGGCATTCTGACAATCGAACGCCAGCGGCGAGATTTTTACAAAGGAGATTGAAAGTCAGTTAAAGCGGAAGACAGAGGAAGAGAAAGAGTAAGCGAGAGAGAGAGAGAGAGAGAAAGAGAGCAGAATGGGGAGAGAGAGACACACACACGCATACACATTCAAACCTAAAAAAATGTGATATATATATATATATATATATATATATATAAGTTTCAATTTTTATTTATACAAACATTATTGGTTACATATGTGCATACATGTTTCGGTTGCACTCTTCGCAGAAAGTCAACCTCATCAGACCAAGGATTCAGAGAAATTGGCATTTCTCTGAATCCTTGGTCTGATTAGGTAGACTTTCTGCGAAGAGTCCAACCGAAACATGTATGCACATATGTAACCAATAATGTTTGTATAAATAAAAATGTATACTTATAAACAGCTCTACTTGTTATTGAGCACTTTTTATAAACACTTGAGTTTCAACGGATTTACATCTACAGAAACTAATACAATACATGTACAATATATATATATATCAACTGATTTCTCAAACTTTAATATGTTTTCAACTTATTTTTTATTCTGTATATATATTTTATATAAAGTTAGGTATGTGTATATGTTTGTATATTTGTATGTATAAGATCCACTCCTAAATTAATTAAAATGTTAAGCATAAGGGTCCGTAACGTTTGCTCTATTTAGTTTTTTTTTAGTTTTACGTAAAGAGAGGAAGGAAGTACTTCATGAAAATTCCAATACCTCTGTATTACACATCAATTAATAACAATTCCCCAAAATTAAGTTTCTTTTTGGGGATTATAATTTTTAGTGTATTTCTATTTTTATCTTATTTATACATTGGGTGAATGATTTCATTTACATTCTCACTTATCGAAATAACAGATAAACAGATTTATATTGATCGAACAATTGTTGCATCGAAAGAAAGTAATGTTTCCACTAAAATAAAGTTTCGTTTATGACACACTACAGTTCTTTTATTTGTTCTAACACTTATGCCGCCTCTTGTAATAAATAGATAGAACAGTCGAGAGGGAGGGAGAGTGATAGTAATGTCGCGACTATCTATCGGAAGTAGAGATGAAAGAAAGGGAAACCGAGCGTGAGGGGCGGGGGGAGAGGGAACGATAAAAAGGCATCAATTCGGCTTAAGATGGAAAGACTTAAGAAAAGAGAGAACGAGAGGAATGAAAGAGAAGCGGAGAATTAGAAAATAGAGCTAACTAGTTAAAACAAGAAAAGGACAATGTAGTTAAAACGAGTGAAGTCATCACGAACCTGGGAACGCGTTGATGAAAACAGATATCAAAGTAATCCTTGTTGCAATCTATGACGAAAAGACACTTTTGGTGGTGTTTTTCGTACCTAATTCTCGATAATCGGTCCTACATAGTCTTGACAACTTGAGCTTGGCGATATTTTTTTCTGTCGGACTGGCGTATAGTTCCGTACAGTTCTAGGATATCCACCTTCCCTCTCTCTCTCTCTCTCTCTCTCTCTCTCTCTCTCTCTCCCTCTCTCTCTCTTTGTACAAGGTTTAGTTTATTGCTAATCCCCTGAATCGCTCCTACCAATAAATACCGATGGGTCTGCTAAGGCATGTTTTGTAGGCCAGAGTGTTCTTCTTGTAAGGTGCTGGCTTTTCAATCACCACCATCCAACCTTGTGTCACATTTTTCCGCAGTGGAAGGGAGGTAAATACCACTATATATTAGACGTATGGTCGTGTTTACGTTTTTTTTGTTTTTTTTTTACTTGACCTCTTTGATTGTTCAATGCAAGGTGTACTCGGTAAAAACATGTTTATTATTCTTTCCTTAAGCCAAGGCTTTTCAAAGATTAAAATCTTATCATCATTTTATTTTTTATATATATATTAAATTATTTTTTCATATTTTTAAAAATATTTTTACCTACGTACAACGTACTTTCGAGCTTATGGGTCTCATCAGCACAGGGAAACAATCTCATACGGTCATAGGGCGCGAACTCCATTTACAGATACATCTTGAATCTGTAGGCGTTCACCTAGTCCCATTAAGCCACGAGGGATTGTTACATAATAACGGCGAGTGTTGACATCTAAACATTCTATAGTATTCAACGACAGGAGCATTGTCCTGATACTTTTATGTGAATGTTTATTTTAATCTTTCCGACAGTGCTCAACTTTCAATTTTACTTGGAAGAGGCTTAAAATAGTATATATATATATATATATATATATATATATATATATATATATAGAGAGAGAGAGAGAGAGAGAGAGAGAGAGAGAGAGAGAGACTCTTATTAGGTTCTTAGAGTCCTATAGAATGTCTTTATGTTTATCGCTCACTGCAATTGGCATAAATACAACTTAATTTTTCCGTATCACGTGACAATTTCCTATGCCCAAATTATAGAACGAAAGCGTGCGGAATTTAAAGGTGACTATGTGAACTGAAACTATCACTTCCTTGCACTGATCAAAGCCAAAGTTCGAAACGACGTCGTCTGGAGGTAAATATAATTTAATATGTATTCATGATTATATATATATAAGGTACTTAAGCTTTATTTTTCATTTTTTATTTTTATTTATTTATTTTTTTAAATGCAACTTTAATTCCTATATAATTTTATTGCTAGCTACCATATCGCAGAATGGTTCTTGGGTGTAGTGTTTAGATATTATTATTATTATTATTATTATTATTATTATTATTATTATTATTATTATTAATGTTATTTGATATGCAAATTAGCATGTCACACGGTAGTCTAAAGGGTAATATATTATTAATATTATTATTATATTATTATTATTATTATTATTATTATTTATTATTAATGTATATATTAGTGAAATTTTAAGCTGAATTATTTCGACCCTTCATTATTGGGGGAATGGTAGTTCAAT
>OY744538.1:25626405-25658905 GCA_963556195.1 Sepiola atlantica
TTCCTGGGGCTAACACTTGCTTGATCTCTATATGATATCCAAGTGTTCAACTAAAGTTCACCTTTATCTCTCAAACGTTGAGTTAGTACAAAAGTGAAGAACATTAATTGACCAGTTACCCATGTTATAGTACATCTTTCTTGTTTTTTCTTTGTCTTACCGGATTCCAGGACAAGAATTCATCTAGTCTGGTGGAATATCCAGCTAAAAGCTGTTACTTGAGGTAACATCACTAGGAGAAGGTGCACCATTCTTCGTATGAGCTAGTTTATAGCCGTGTCGATGAGATCTTATTTGGGCTTCGAATACTATGTTATTTTGAATAATTGGCTATGGTGTACTTGTAAGATGAAGTATCCTCATATCAGGTTGTCCTGACAAACCCTTGTACAGAGAGACGAAGACACTCGAGGATGTTGTCTAGTAGGTAATTCAACCTCTCCAGTAGGTAATTCAAACCATTCTAGGATGTGTGTAAGCGTGTGCGGTGTGCTCGTACACTCGCGCATGCTTGCGTTTTCGAGAAAAAGGGGATACGTGTTCTCTCGCAATCTCCGTTAAAATAACGTGATAATATTCGTAAAATGAACAAAACTCAAAATAAATAGATAAAGAAAGAAAAAAAAAACGGGAAAAAAAAAAAAATTAAATTGGACGCCGGACGTAGATTTTCCCGTGCTGCAACACCGGAAGTTGTTTGATCGGCTATTCTGGAATCTGATTGTCACATTGAGAAGAGATACCTGTTTCTTGCAGCTGCCATTTAAAAAAAAAGAAACCAGAGAATAAGAAAAATGTCACAAGAAAGAGAATAAATAAGTTCAAAACAAGAACGAATACTCTTAAGATGCGTCGAAGCTTCACTTGGAGACGGAAATGGTATCTTAAACTGAAGCGTGACAGACCGATCATCCGAACGGGTCACGCGTAGAGACGGCCGGGCGCACCTCACAGAAAAAAAAACAGAGAGCGAGAGAGAGAGAGAGAGAGAGAAAGAAAGAGTAACAAAAACATACATTTAAGAAATAAAAACAATGCATTTCGAAAAAAGACACGATATTTATAAAAAGAATTTTTCAATAGCATTTAACAAGCCATTTCTCTGCCTAATCGACTTCGTCTGCCATTGGCTAAAACATTCCTTTATACCATTTAACCTCTATATTCTCTGCCTTCTGCATGTGTACGTTGCTTTTGTCTTGTTCTTTTTGTTTTCTACATATTTCTGTCTTTTGATCTTGACATTGAAAGATGTAGTCGCGCTAAAAGATTATTTTTAGTTAGTCACCAGGAGTTCCCACACGTGTTTTTAGCAATGATCGCTCACCGCCAACAACAGTTGGTGTTCCCTGGACTCTAAGTGACAACAAGAACCTCCAGACGTTCGATCTTCTTGCTTAAATGGCTTCATCTATTCGTATTTCCGTGTCTCGTTTTATACCTTACATTTTCCAATACTTGCCCGATTTCTGCCTGTACCATTTGTCTGCATTTTCAATATGCGTCTTTTTGCATAATTCGCCGTGAATTCCCTTCCCAAACCAGTCATTCTTTTTAATTATTTCTTTTTTGAATAGTTTGCTGCATTTATTTATTTTATTTATCTCTCCAGAAGGTTAGATACAGGGTTAGGTGCTAACTGGACAAGCCAGTGCACTAGGATTCGCGCATTGTGGCACTGCAAAAATGCATGAGAAGCCCCGTTTCCATTTCCTGGTAGGCGATTAGCGATAAACTAACCCCCTCTCAAAGAGAAGGTAAAGCCTGGGAGGGTGGACCTCCTGAGACTGAATAGGACTATACCTAAGCCCGACAGCAACAAAGTCACTCTCGGACTGATGGTCGACTACGAATCTCCGACCAGAGCAAAGAGAAATAATTTGAGGTTCTTTTTTTGTCTACTCTTCACGCGCCCTTTCCGTAACCATACCAATGTGTTTCATTGCGTGTTTTATTTCTTTTAGTCAGTCTTATGAATTGTTCATGTAGCTGCTTCTTTTCCCATTTTGTTTTTTCCGCCTTTTTTGTATCCAGTTTCGCTGCTCGTCCTATTGTTCACCGTGGTTGTGCTTCTGGCGGCGTTAATCAGCCTCTCTGTAGTTTATTTTATGTATATTTCTACCAATTTTATGGCATAATCCACGCAGTCTTCAATACTGACCAGTCCTCTTCCGCCTACGGTTCTTTTTACATAGAGTTGGTCAGTATCATCTTTCGGGTGCAGCGTTTTGTCCATGGTCATTAGTTTCCTATTTCCTTGATATATGTCTTGTAATTCTTCGTTTTGCCCGGTTTATGCAGTCTGCCTCTTTCATTTACTGCATCTTCTTTTTAGTTAGACTTTCATCTTTTTCTTCTTCTCTCCTTCCTTTTTCCTCTGTGTTTACTTATTTATTTCAACTATTCTTCCTTTTATTTCTCCTTCTTTTTCTTCTTCTTCTTCGTTTTTGTCGTCTCCTTTTTCTTCCTCTTTTTTCTTGTTTCTTCTACCTTTTCATCTTTTTCGTCTTCAGAGATTTTTTTATTTAAACTCTTATATTTCTCGTATTCTCTTCTACCCTTTTTCTTACTCGTCCTTTTCCTTCTTTTTCCTTTCTCAATATTTAAATTTTTATGTTTTTTTTACATTTTTAACGTTTTTTTTTAAATTTTACTCACCATCCTCCTCCTCACTTTCTTTTACTTCTCTATTTTCCTATTTCAACATGTCTCCTTTTTATTTTCATTCTTTCGACTTTTTCCCCCTCTTGTTTAGAGTATCATCTTCTTTTTCTGTGTTCGTATTCTTCAATTCTTACGTATTTCCAGATTTCCCCTTTTCTCCTTCGTCATTCTCTCTTTCTTTTTCAACGTAATTCCCTTTGTTTTAGCTTTGTTTTCTTTCCTGTCCACCTTGACCCTCTGTCTTTTTATTTTCATAAATACTTCTGTTGCTTTTTTCCATATGTTTTTAATTCTTTACTTTCACTTTCGTTTTAGTCTTCCCCCATTTTAGATACGTCCAACCGTATCAGTGTCTCCGTCAGTCAGTCACTCAGTTGGTTATGTAATAATATGACGGGGGACGACACAGAAATGTGACGCTAAATAGAAACCTAGACGAAGTCATCTCGGCTCGAAGTAGGTTATGGAAAAATATTAACAATTAAAGGAAAGAGAAAAAAACATTTTTGAGAGAGGTTGGAAATCAGAACACTTCTTTTCCGTGACGTCGATAAGGAGAAAAAAATTGGCAAAAGAATTAATATTTAATAAAAGGAATGCGGGTTGAAATTCAGACAACGACTAAGCAACAATGAGCTAGTAGAAAGTATGTCAACAGAGCTGACTTAAATCGATGTTATTTCATTCAAGGGAATAAATCTACCCCAACAAGAAAAAAGTATGAATTTAGTTGTCCAGTTGTTTATGTTATGTAAAACATTGAGTGAGTAACCCACTTGTATATAAATAGGTTAGTTAGAAATAACAGGAAATTAAAGTTTGGTCGGGGTCAACTTTCTGACTCGGGATTAAAATTTCATAACGGCAGGAATTGATAGAAACGGATGTGACGCCACATGGCTCAAAGAGAGAGTGAGATAGAAATTTCCAGTTTCATGGAAGCACGCTGAGTGTAGAGATGTTAACTAGAAATCCGCGCTGACAAAATATGATAAAACAGTGATTATTGATATCTCTCTGTCACTTCTCCGAACAGGTCAATGATTTGGAACGAAGATCACGTCGAATAAATCTCTTCTGTCTTCCAGCAGTTTTGATATATTCATTTTTTCGAGGTATGAAGAAACTTATTTACAGGCGACATTCCCTCGGTTCAGAAGAATCGCATAGGAGCTCATACAAGAAAAAAAACATGCAGCAACCAAGGTAAGAATATAATTTATGAACTTTCATGTGTTTTTGTAATAATGACGACCGACAACTTGGTTTCTACACGTATGACACATTCAAATGCTACAGTGTATCACCTCTCAATTTAGTATGTAATACCTCATTTTTTTTCATCGCGAAATACATAGAATGGAGCGAGATATGTTAAGAAAATTCGTCCTTGTTTTATTGTCTTATTTCATTTTCTCATTGACATATGTGTTCTGCTTTTCCCGCTTAAAGAAAATAACAACCAAAAAAGCAGGTCGCCATTATTCCCATAAAATGGCGTCAATCTCATCCAATTCGTGATCCCGTGTCGACCATTTTGTCGCTCGGAGCAAGATTCCAAAATCGCTGCACATGTTGACATCCTTCCGTTTTTCTCACAAGAGAATCAAAAACAAAACAAAAAACCTTAAAACAGTTGACGGAATCATTGTCTCATTCTCTTTACTAAAACTGCGATGAAGAGTGGAATTCGCCAAATCGCGTAGCATCGTGAGGCAATCGTTAAACGCGCCAGTCTCTTAATAAAACCTATGGATGTACGTGTGATAAAAAACAAGAGAGTACGTGTTTATGAAATGTTATTCAGCTTATAAAAGCTTCGTATAAACATAGATGATCATTTATAGGTATCTATAAACTATATAATCTAAGAAGGGTGTTGGAGTTTGCTTGAAGCCTTGTGCGTAGTATATAAGACGTTCATTATTTTAAGTGGATGCCAATGCAATTTAGTTGCAAAACACTATTCGATACGAGATGACAGTAAGCAGATGAAATGGCAATATTGAAGAAATCAAAAATGTTCTATTAAAAATGTATATACTAATGTAGTGTACCAAATCAATGGTGTCATATTTTATCATGTTTGTTTTTGTTTTTTGGAATCCTGGCTTAGAGCCGAAACACTCTCTGTTTCGAATGGAGATTTTTTTTCAAAAGGAGGTATACCTAAAAAAATAAAAAATGAATAAATAAATAAATAATAATAATAATAATAATAATAATAATAATAATAATAATAATAATAATAATAATAATAATAATAATAATAATAATAATAATAATAATAATAACAACAATAATAATATGACACCATACCATGCCATCCTAGGTCGATACACTACGTTAATAAATATTTAATTGAAAATTATTGAATTTTTCAATATTGTCATTTTTATCTATTTATCTCGCACCAAAATTTGCTTTCAACCAAATTGTATCGACATCGTCTTCAAAAAAAATTCCATTTGCTTTTTTAGCGTCGCTTATCCGCATTGGTGTATTTTATGAGATGTATTCTTTTTTAGCATCGCTAATCCGCATAGGTGTATTTTATGAGATGTATTCTTTTTTAGCGTCGCTAATCCGCATAGGTGTATTTTATGAGATGTATTCTTTTTTAGCGTCGCTAATCGGCATAGGTGTATTTTATGAGATGTATTCTTTTTTAGCGTCGCTAATCGGCATAGGTGTATTTTATGAGATGTATTCTTTTTTTAGCGTCGCTAATCCGCATAAGTGTATTTTATGAGATGTATTCTTTTTTAGCGTCGCTAATCGGCATAGGTGTATTTTATGAGATGTATTCTTTTTTAGCGTCGCTAATCCGCATAGGTGTATTTAATGAGATGTATTCTTTTTAGCGTCGCTAATCCGCATAGGTGTATTTTATGAGATGTATTCTTTTTTAGCGTCGCTAATCCGCATAGGTGTATTTTATAAGATGTATTCTTTTTTAGCGTCGCTAATCCGCAAAGGTGTATTTTATTAGGTCTATTCTTTTTTAGCGTCGCTAATCGGCATAGGTGTATTTTATGAGATGTATTCTTTTTTAGCGTCGCTAATCGACATAGGTGTATTTTATTAGGTCTATTCTTTTTTAGCGTCGCTAATCCGCATAGGTGTATTTTATGAGATGTATTCTTTTTTAGCGTCGCTAATCCGCATAGGTGTATTTTATTAGGTGTATTCTTTTTTAGCATCGCTAATCGGCATAGGTGTATTTTATTAGGTCTATTTTTTTTTAGCGTCGCTAATCTGCATAGGTGTATTTTATTAGGTGTGTTCTTTTTTAGCGTCGCTAATCCGCATTGGTGTATTTTATGAGATGTATTCTTTTTTAGCGTCGCTAATCGGCATAGGTGTATTTTATGAGATGTATTCTTTTTTAGCGTCGCTAATCCGCATAGGTGTATTTTATGAGATGTATTCTTTTTTAGCGTCGCTAATCCGCATAGGTGTATTTTATGAGATGTATTCTTTTTTAGCGTCGCTAATCCGCATAGGTGTATTTTATGAGATGTATTCTTTTTTAGCGTCGCTAATCCGCATAGGTGTATTTTATGAGATGTATTCTTTTTTAGCGTCGCTAATCGGCATAGTTGTATTTTATGAGATGTATTCTTTTTTAGCGTCGCTAATCGGCATAGGTGTATTTTATGAGATGTATTCTTTTTTAGCGTCGCTAATCGGCATAGGTGTATTTTATGAGATGTATTCTTTTTTAGCGTCGCTAATCCGCATAGGTGTATTTAATGAGATGTATTCTTTTTAGCGTCGCTAATCCGCATAGGTGTATTTTATGAGATGTATTCTTTTTTAGCGTCGCTAATCCGCAAAGGTGTATTTTATTAGGTCTATTCTTTTTTAGCGTCGCTAATCGGCATAGGTGTATTTTATGAGATGTATTCTTTTTTAGCGTCGCTAATCGGCATAGGTGTATTTTATTAGGTCTATTCTTTTTTAGCGTCGCTAATCCGCATAGGTGTATTTTATGAGATGTATTCTTTTTTAGCGTCGCTAATCCGCATAGGTGTATTTTATTAGGTGTATTCTTTTTTAGCATCGCTAATCGGCATAGGTGTATTTTATTAGGTCTATTTTTTTTTAGCGTCGCTAATCTGCATAGGTGTATTTTATTAGGTGTGTTCTTTTTTAGCGTCGCTAATCCGCATTGGTATATTTTATGAGATGTATTCTTTTTTAGCGTCGCTAATCGGCATAGGTGTATTTTATGAGATGTATTCTTTTTTAGCGTCGCTAATCCGCATAGGTGTATTTTATGAGATGTATTCTTTTTTAGCGTCGCTAATCCGCATAGGTGTATTTTATGAGATGTATTCTTTTTTAGCGTCGCTAATCCGCATAGGTGTATTTTATGAGATGTATTCTTTTTTAGCGTCGCTAATCGGCATAGTTGTATTTTATGAGATGTATTTTTTTTAGCGTCGCTAATCGGCATAGGTGTATTTTATTAGGTCTATTCTTTTTTAGCGTCGGTAATCGGTATAGGTGTATTTTATGAGATGTATTCTTTTTTAGCGTCGCTAATCCGCATAGGTGTATTTTATCAGATGTATTCTTTTTTAGCGTCGCTAATCCGCATAGGTGTATTTTATGAGATGTATTCTTTTTTAGCGTCGCTAATCCGCATAGGTGTATTTTATTAGGTGTATTCTTTTTTAGCATCGCTAATCGGCATAGGTGTATTTTATTAGGTCTATTCTTTTTTAGCGTCGCTAATCTGCATAGGTGTATTTTATTAGGTGTGTTCTTTTTTAGCGTCGCTAATCGGCATAGGTGTATTTTATGAGATGTATTCTTTTTTAGCGTCGCTAATCGGCATAGGTGTATTTTATGAGATGTATTCTTTTTTAGCGTCGCTAATCCGCATAGGTGTATTTTATGAGATGTATTCTTTTTTAACGTCGCTAATCCGCATAGGTGTATTTTATGAGATGTATTCTTTTTTAGCGTCGCTAATCCGCATTGGTGTATTTTATGAGATGTATTCTTCTTATAATTTCATTTAATCGTCTACACAATCTTGACATATAATCCGTTGCCTATGGTCATCAATTTCCTGGTGCTTTGATCTAGGTTCAGAATGTCTCATTTTGTCCAGTTCATGAAAGGTCCAGAGTATTTTATTAGAGTCACTGCACAAGTATTTGTTCTTTTTTTCTGTACCAACACGAACCGCTTCTCAAGGCCCAAAGGCAACTCGAGGATAAGGGTTAATGCGTTTTGGCAGGTAGACGGTGAGACAACACCATGAGGATTGGTAACGATTGTTGAAACTGGGCATAATTTGATTATTTTATAGAAGCCACTTGATGTAAAGGGTTAAAATACTACTTCATGGTCAAAAACTGGCCAATGATAAGTGTTAAATAGATATATTCCGACCCAGAACACAACAATTCTTCCCTCTTTGTCAGAAATATCGCTCACGGAATGTGAGGACTAAAAGACAAAATAAGGGAACGACACTGCCGAAAGTAAACCCTAGGTCCACTTTAAGCTCTCCTTCAGATTATTTAAGAGAACGGCTCAACAAGAATGTGTTATGTTGTAGTCAGTTAGAAATCAGACTAGTAGTATTGTATACCACAGAGAGATAGTTCTTGCAAAGAAACTTTGTTCATGGAAGTTCCGTTTCGTTTTAGTTAAAGAGATGAAGAAAGGAAAATTCTTTACAGGGGTTTTAGTAAGACAAGTTTTCGTTGTGAATGTTTTACAGGTTGAACCATAGATTGGAGCTCAGTCGAGCATTTGCTATTAAAATAACAATGAAGCAGGGAAAGACGAGCAACCTATCTTCTGTTAAAAATAGGCTGTATGGAAGAGAAGTTTGCCACTAGATTTCGAAGTTGGTTTTGTATGCTGCCAAGGCAGTAAAGGGTGCTCTGAGCGGCACCTTCACAGATGCGGCGACAGTATTCCATCCTAGGACGTATTTGACTTTTATACAGATAGAGAATTGATTAAGGAGGGAGATACTTTCTGGAGTGGTAGAATGACCCAACAATTTTTCCAGTGACCTTAGCAACAGCTTTGATGAAAGTTTCAATTTAAAGTCTGGAGTGAAGGTAAATCCTAGAAGCTTATCAAAGCAGGGGGCCTTCGTCAAGAAGAACGCGATTTATCTCAATTGTTGATCTAAATGTGAGGAATCGAGCGTGGGTGTGAAAGGAGAGAATCTTGGTTTTAGACGTATTAAAAGTAATCAGCCACTTCCCCCCACTGCACGGCGTGCTGCAGGTCGGAAGAGAGAAAATGAAAGAGATCTTGATCGTTAATGTTCTTCGAAGTGTTGCCATAGATTGTTGTGTGTAAACAAATGATATTTAAAATGTGATTTAGGTGATCATTAGTGAACGCTGGCGTTGATACCATGTGCTTCAGACTTTTGTCCATAAACAACTACTCCTATGAACCTATTAAAAAGTAAGGATTTGTTGGTTGAGAAGAAAATTCAAGATATTTCATAGCTCGAAAGCTTGTGAAGTTAACCTTTGTGCTAACCCCTATCAAATGCTTTTGATATGCCCAAAACTATTGCGCTATAAATGAAGCTCCCGCCGATAGATTGAAACCCTATCCATTCACTGTGGAGATCCCCAGATGCCGAAGAGCTTTCTACTCCAAAAACTTATTTCCTCGTGCTGCTGGACTCTGAAACTCACTCCATGTTTCCTGTTTTCCTGACGGTACTGACATGCAGAAATTTAAAACTAATGTAAACAAACATCTTGCGGCACAGCTCTCAATTTAGGTTGACCCCTCCCCCCCCCAAAAAAAAACAAACTCTTACCCTTTTTCGCAGTAGACCATTACGTCTACAGTGGCAACCTGCCTTGTTTGGGGTGAACTATGTTAAAAACTATGTTTTGACTGATCATGTGTGTTCTTACAGTCTGCGCATCAGCTGTTGATCTTGTAGGACGAAATCCATATTGCGTGTCACTGAGTAGATTGTTTTTGCTGATGTGTGTTAATTCAGATTCAAACAATTAATTAAGTTAATGATTTTTAATATTGTTGATAGCACTACATTTGTAGTGGTATTGAAGCTCCACTGTCTGGCTGGACTATTAGCGAAATGTTGATGACACTCCTTATATGTTTCAGAAACGTATGTCCACTAAAAATGTTGTTGGTATCGACTTTTTAAATATATATATATATATACTTAATGATGAATATGTTCTACTTTTGTATCCTTCTAAGTTGTTATATATATATATATATATATATACATATATATATATATATAGATTTAGATTTTTCACTTATAAAATAGATCATTCAGTGAAGACCGGGGTTGTTCCAATAAAAAACAAGCTCGATGATACTCGATTACAGAGTACAGAGCATTTATATGTGATTTTATGAAGGCTTACCAAAGCATTCCTTTCAAGACACCAATGATCACCATTAAAGATATTTTTTCTTACAAATACTATTTATTCAAATTAAATGTTTTTTCCTACACGTGTTTCACTACCAAGCAGTTACTTGCTTGGCAGATCATCAGGGAAATTAAATGTCTGGAATACTGGTTTCAACTGCCGACAAAACACAATGTGGCGTTGTAATAGTTGAGGTCACTTAAGAAGAGAAGAGGAAAAAAAAAAAAATAAATAAAAATAAAAATTAAAATAAAAATAAAAATAAAGATAAAAGTCAAACTTAAAAAGCAAGGAAGAACAACGATAAAAAAAGAAAGTCCTAGAAAAGTCTTAGAAAAGTAGCTTGTGCATTATTTCTTCCACCAAGCCAACAAGCAAATAATCGGTCCCAAATACATTCAATAAAACCACAAAACCGGAACAATGTGCGATAATACACTTTCACGTCGGCCGGTACAATGATGAATAAATCCCCCCCCCCCCACAAGAAAACAAAAGAACTAAATCATTCAAGATACCGCTCACAAGTTACCATTCCAATCCAATGATAGTACGGGAATTCTAAATCCAATTTCTCACAAAGAAAAGTCAACACAAAAGTTCGTCCGAGTTCAAAGAGTCTTATTTCAATTGTTGATCTATTACCCTTCGAAATAAACACACGACGAGTTGAATGTCAATCCCGCAGAAAACTCCCTTCCATCAAGAAAAAATCTTAATATAGAAACTATTTATTCAAAATACTGTTTCTAAAAATATTTATTATTAAACCTATTCCTTATAGAAATTAATTATCTAGTGTCTGGGACGTCATTTTACATTTTGGGAAAATATCCTTCATTTAATTAACTGCCGAATTATTATCGTTTTGTTGTTTAACGAAGTGAAAAAATCCCATCCCGCAGAATTTGTTTTTAAAAAATTATTCATATATCAAAAATAAACTGTTATTATAAAAAGGCCTTCTACAAAAATCTAGTTATTATTTTAAATCATTTAAAATATTTCCTAAACGGCTGACACAGCCGTTCGCAACTCTCTGTGGAGAATATTATTCTATATTCCATAAATAAATGTTACTACGGAATATCGTTATCAGAAATCTATTTTCTATTTTGAAAAAAAAAACAAACTTTTTTTTAATGGACCGGTTTATTTTTTTGTCAACTTTACGGGAAAATATCACTCTTACTCGTTAAATGACAGGAGACTTTATTATTACTAATTTAAAATCCCGTAGAAAATACTTTTTATAAAAATCCAATTGTTTCTATTTTTAGAAATTAAGTCCGTGTCGGCATGCATGTTTTTAAAATTATTTTTTCCTTAATTACTTTTCCCCATTCCTGCCACCCAATTGTTTTATTTATTTTAATCTAATTAAAAACTAATTTAATTTAACCTAATTTAATTAAAAAGTGATAGCATCCAGGTTGCTATTTCTTATTTTTCACTTAAAATTACTTGAAATCCCCAATGCATTTCGTATAATATATCTATTTCTGAGAATAAATTGTGATTTATTATTTATTATTCCACTATCTTTTTATATGTAACACAATTTCCCCCCTCTATTCCGCTGAATAAGTATTTACTATAGTTGACTATCACTGGGCCTTATTCCAATAGAATATTCCTACCTTATCACCCCCAACCTAAGTCTCGAGTATCCGCTAATAATTGAATCAAGACATATCTTAGCATAAGTACGTGTTACTAATTCTCATCCTCCATATTATACACTAATTATTGCCCCAGATTGCCTCAGGAAGTGTCCATCCTGCCTATCTCTGCTGTAAGTTTATACTTCCCCTAATTCCCCCCCTATCCAGGTTTTAGGCTTGACAACAGGTAACGGTTTCTATGCAGACAGCATTGTAGTATTTCCTGCCTAGCGTTCAGTAAATTATCTCTGGATGTCATGATGTGGTACGACTCCAATGCACATAGGTTGCATCTCTTCTTTTTGTTCGGTTTATATTTGTTAGCCCTCCCTAAAATTGACCATTTCAGTTCGAAAGGGTCTTGCCTAGCAATGAGGTTTCTCACAAAACGGCCAACAGAAGTGTTAGGCCTATCTATGTCTTCCCTTTGGCCTCCCCTGAAGGAACTCATGTGGTTTCTGAATCTATCTTTGAACTCACCCCCGGTTGAACCGATATATGATTTCCTACTACTCTCTGTTATCACATCGCATTTGTAGACAATGCTTGAAACTCTACAGTTCCCCCCCAGTGGACAGATGTTAGAAGCTCTGCAGTTACAGTTGTGTGCTGGGCCGTTGCTGGATGTTCTACTACTATGGTTATTTATAATGGATGTTCTCACTGGACTGGTGTTACTGGGATCAACACCAGAAGAGAACATGGCTTCCCTTGTTTTAGTTATCTTAGAATTATTATATCCTATGATGGATGTGGCTATATTTCTACAGGTTGAATAAGACAGTTTTACAGTATTTTTGTTAATGATTCCCCCCAATCTGCTATCCATTGGAAAGTTTTTTTCCACTATGCTATAAAAAATCTTTGGGATATTAGTCTTAATATGCTGGCTATATGGGGGGGGGGGTTGAACCATGTAGTGGTCCTTCTCCTATTTTTCTTCCTACCTTCCCCCCCGGTTTGGGTAGCATGTGAGTTCAATTCGTTACTTCCAACTTCACGAATATTATCATCAACCGGTTCCCACCCAACCTGGTTTACATTACCGTGGGATACACCAGGTCTCCTATATCTAGCTTTGCCCATTGCCCTATTATATGAAACCATTGATCGAGAGGCAATCGGTCTCCCGTTTAGTCCCCCATTCCCAACCGAAGGAGGCACAAGGTAATTAATTTTTTCCTTGTATCCTGATCTGTTTAAAGCCTCATTGTAGAATTGCTTACTGCTGTCGAATATTTGTTGATTCTTGGACAGCTTAGATATCCTACTCGATATTGCAGGAATAATGGCTCTTTTCACCATCGGTGGGTGATTCGATTTAGCGTCGATATAGTAGAGTGTGTGGTTGGGCTTGTGATAAGGTTCATATGTGTTGTTACATAGATCAAGTGTAATATCCAAAAAATTGACCCTCCGGTAGTTTATATCCATAGTTACGCTAAGTTGTATTGAGCTGAAGAATATATTGAGTTTTTTCTTCTTAGTTTCAAGATTCCTTATACTTGTGTTGACAAAGAATAAAGCGTCGTCCCTATATAGACCGCCCGCCAGTTCAGGTATTTTCATACAAATTTCTCTGAGGATATATATCCCTACCAGGTCAGTAACCTGCGCTGAGTCCGGTGACCCCATAGTAATATCGAAATTGTTTTCCCTATCCTTTCTAGTCCATAACTTATCATTGAAGGATATTAGCGTTCTTCTGGCTAGTCTAATTATATCCATTTCTAAGTTTGTAATGTTGGATTCATTTCTAGCCATGGTAAGCGCCTTTTCAAGTAAAGTAGAGGATATGGAGGGATAGTATGAATCTATATCAAACATTATAAATTTACTTTGATTAGTAATGTGTAATTCTTTATACCAACTTAGCACTTCTTCTGATGAGGTCCACAGATTCAATTGAGTTCTGCGTTTAATTCCTGGCAATATTCTGTCTAGTATTTTTTTGCTGATTACACCCATGTCTGAAATACACGGCGAGATCAGTCTAATGGATGGGTTATTACTAAAATCTGGCTTATGATCCTTAAGAGTGAAACGAGGGCATTTAGGGGTATATATCTCAACATTACCTTCCATACCAATCTCAGAGCAGATCTTAAGAGCGGCCAAGTTAATATCCTGTAACACCCCGTTCCCTACGGTCTTGTAGTTTTTATTCAGTTCCTTCAGGATTAGGTTGTTGTATGTTTCCATATTCATGGAGTATGTGTTTAAAGTTTTATCCGCCGGAACTGTGATGTTAGAGTTATTCCTAATCCGTGTCTGTGTCCTATGGATATGTTCAATGGTAGGATTCCAATATTGTGATCTGTTTTTGGTTTTGATGCTTTTAACCATATTATGCATATCCGCTTCGAAGCTTTCTAATGCAGGGATGTGAGGTGGGTTCTTGTGAGTTCCTATTTTATAGAATTTTCTATAGGAGGCTGTTGGTAAATTATCCTCAGTGTCAGATGCATACTCAGGGGGTTCAGAGACGCCAGAAGGTGGATTCACGTTGCTCAACTCCCTAGTCGATCCCAGGTTGTGGTGAATTACCCGCCATCGGACTCTCTTCAAGAATGCATGGACCGCCTGGACCATGTCCATTATGTATGCTTTGTGGTTTGGTATGGAAATATTTTTGGGTGAGAAAGTTATCTCCTCTTTGGCAAACATCCTGGTCACTCCGGTATTAAATAGCAGCTCACTTTGGGGAGCAGAATATAGATTTAGATTTTTCACTTATAAAATAGATCATTCAGTGAAGACCGGGGTTGTTCCAATAAAAAACAAGCTCGATGATACTCGATTACAGAGTACAGAGCATTTATATGTGATTTTATGAAGGCTTACCAAAGCATTCCTTTCAAGACACCAATGATCACCATTAAAGATATTTTTTCTTACAAATACTATTTATTCAAATTAAATGTTTTTTCCTACACGTGTTTCACTACCAAGCAGTTACTTGCTTGGCAGATCATCAGGGAAATTAAATGTCTGGAATACTGGTTTCAACTGCCGACAAAACACAATGTGGCGTTGTAATAGTTGAGGTCACTTAAGAAGAGAAGAGGAAAAAAATAAAAATAAAATAAAAATAAAAAATAAAATAAAATAAAAAAATAAAAATAAAAATAAAGATAAAAGTCAAACTTAAAAAGCAAGGAAGAACAACGATAAAAAAAGAAAGTCCTAGAAAAGTCTTAGAAAAGTAGCTTGTGCATTATTTCTTCCACCAAGCCAACAAGCAAATAATCGGTCCCAAATACATTCAATAAAACCACAAAACCGGAACAATGTGCGATAATACACTTTCACGTCGGCCGGTACAATGATGAATAAATCCCCCCCCACAAGAAAACAAAAGAACTAAATCATTCAAGATACCGCTCACAAGTTACCATTCCAATCCAATGATAGTACGGGAATTCTAAATCCAATTTCTCACAAAGAAAAGTCAACACAAAAGTTCGTCCGAGTTCAAAGAGTCTTATTTCAATTGTTGATCTATTACCCTTCGAAATAAACACACGACGAGTTGAATGTCAATCCCGCAGAAAACTCCCTTCCATCAAGAAAAAATCTTAATATAGAAACTATTTATTCAAAATACTGTTTCTAAAAATATTTATTATTAAACCTATTCCTTATAGAAATTAATTATCTAGTGTCTGGGACGTCATTTTACATTTTGGGAAAATATCCTTCATTTAATTAACTGCCGAATTATTATCGTTTTGTTGTTTAACGGAGTGAAAAAATCCCATCCCGCAGAATTTGTTTTTAAAAAATTATTCATATATCAAAAATAAACTGTTATTATAAAAAGGCCTTCTACAAAAATCTAGTTATTATTTTAAATCATTTAAAATATTTCCTAAACGGCTGACACAGCCGTTCGCAACTCTCTGTGGAGAATATTATTCTATATTCCATAAATAAATGTTACTACGGAATATCGTTATCAGAAATCTATTTTCTATTTTGAAAAAAAACAAACTTTTTTTTAATGGACCGGTTTATTTTTTTGTCAACTTTACGGGAAAATATCACTCTTACTCTTTATTTTTATTTTTTTTTTTTTCCTCTTCTCTTCTTAAGTGACCTCAACTATTACAACGCCACATTGTGTTTTGTCGGCAGTTGAAACCAGTATTCCAGACATTTAATTTCCCTGATGATCTACCAAGCAAGTAACTGCTTGGTAGTAAAACACGTGTAGGAAAAAACATTTAATTTGAATAAATAGTATTTGTAAGAAAAAATATCTTTAATGGTGATCATTGGTGTCTTGAAAGGAATGCTTTGGTAAGCCTTCATAAAATCACACACACATATATATATATATATATATATATATATATATATATATATATATATATATATATTGTTATAAGTAGATCGCATTCTTTATTCCACCTTAAAGTCCTGGAAGCTATATATATCAAGTCAGTCAAACCCTCCCATTGTAAACAAAAGGAGTGGCTTTTAGGACTTAATGTGATCAACTTCTGACCTCCTCCCCATTTTTCCTCCTAAACTTGTCACTAGTTATCATTATACTTTTTAAAGTTTTTAGTCGAATTGAATTACTTCCACGTCTGATGAGTGTGGACGAAAGCCGACTCAGTACATTCATGAATTTTTAAAATTATTTCCTCTCGATTTTATACTTTTTCAATTTCATTTTACCCCCAAAAAATGTCCCAAACGTCTGTATTTCTTGCCGTATATATATATATATATATATATATATATATATATATATATATATATATATATATATATATATATATATAGCGGGTACTTGTCGCCCGGCGTTCCCCGGGAAAAATCTAAAACAATGAAATAAAATGTCTAAACTGCCGACCGAACGCAAATAGGTCACAACGGATAGTTTTAACGTAAAGAAACAAATGTCGCTTTTGAATTGTGGAAGATCCATGCACCCAAGAAATCGTTTACCTTGGAGTGTAACAAAAATACAAATGGCCACAGTGTGTAAGGATATCTCCAGTGTAGAAGGATATATCACGTGTAGAAGGATATCTCCAGTGTAGAAGGATATCTCCTTCAATGACCGGTTCTACAGAATTTGAACTGAACCGAACCAAACAGACTTTCGCCGAATTAAACTTAACACTTTGATTAGGATTAGTTTAGGGTTAGTTTAGTGTCTCCCTCTGCAAGAAAAAAAAATAAGTTCGGTTCAAATTCTGTAGAAGAATGAAGGTTTATTTTGTAAACTAATAAAACATATAAATATTTTTATATTTTTATTCATAAGTCTTGTTTTTGTTTTGTATTTAAGCGAATTGTTATTGCTATTTTGTTTTTATATTTAAGTTTATTTAAATAAAAATTACCCCCCCCCCAAAACTCCACGTAATATATCTCACATCGAAGAAAAATTAAAAGTAATAAGTGTGGTTATGACACCTAAAACGGTGAGATTGACCTACAATGTAGGAGCATTTTACGTAAAATTTATGCCTGAATATTATTTTGATGTGTTTACTGTGTACAGGTAATCGCCTAAAAACGTAGAATCTAATTTTCGAATAGATAAACCAGAACAAAGTTAGGTGTTTAAATATTGGAAAGATAAAAAATACTTATCTGGTTTGTTATGGCGAACGATTTGATGCGTATTATCGATGTAAGCTTTGCTGTGATTAGATGTTTTACAAATTCTGAAACGGTGCAACTTGATTACAGTTCCTTGCGAAGTAATTGCCAAACGGTGGTGGACGAAGGTAAGAGTTACTAATTCATAGAGTGAAACTATCGTGCTACCCTCTCTTTGGTTCAAGTCGTTGGGAGAGGCTTACAGTGCGGAATGAAAGTAATGTTTTTTTTTATTTAGCTTATAAAACTAATTTATAGTTTCTTGAAACAGGCTCGAAGATATTAGGCGAATGAATTGATGTGCTTCGATGCGTTTAATGCATTACTTTAATAGGTTTTTCTAACCGGGTTGGGAGGGGAAAAATCAACTCCATTCTATATATATATATATATAGATAACACAAAGTTTTTCAATAGCTCGATAGTGTAGGACAATAGCTGTAATAATAAAATCAAAATAATTGTTTTTTCTTTCGCCTTCCGACTTTGTGGCACAATTTGCTGCAAAGAGGAAACAATTAGATCATAACATTTCGTGCAGTTCAACACCTGCACAAAACAACGATAGTGCTCTTCGTTGAGTTGACTTCTATCGCGTGTGTTTTGAGTTTGCAGATATACGTGGTTCATTTTCACGTGGCTAAGGAACCTCGTCGTGAAGAGAGTACACTTTGCATGCAAGATTCTCACAATAATTAGAAAGACGTTCTGGGCGACCATTTAAATTTTTTTTATACTAATGAGTCACCGCTTAGAAAGACCCGAGTCATAACGATACACTAACTCATGAAACAAAAGCAGAGAGTCGCATTTATTTCGACAACACTTCTTTTTTTTACACAAGTTTCTCTTCTTTTTGTTGTTGGCACGTACATAATGTCCTTTTATTTATTTTTGATGTTTACTTGCTGGCGTGAATCGTAGTACATTAGAAAACTGGGACTTTCTCTGTTCCATCCGTACAACGACTCCCCGCTACATATCCTTCGCTACATCGAAAACAAGTAAGTCGTGATACTAACAACGTAAGGATGGGCTACAGTCTTATCTGGGCCGTACTTTTCCATATTGTATGAAATATTTCCGAAGATATTCCGAAGGACACGTTGATAACTCAAAAACTATTTATCTAGTTAAACTTAAACTCTTCTCGAAATACGAAAACTAAGAAGCGTTTTCAAACTTTTTCGTTAAGGCATTTTTAAACCTTTAAACTGACAGTCCATTTTTATAGTATTTTTACTCACTAACTTTACCATTACCTTTTTAAAATTATTTTCTTCTTTCTTTCCTATCTCAGTAAACCTGTGTTCGTTTCAAATGCTTAAACAACTGGCCATTTTTAACACCAAAAAGTATATGTTACATACCTTTTAATTTCTCGTCGTTTGGAGGGGTGTGTCGTCTAGTGGTTGGATTCTTTCTTCGTTTCTGTACTGCCGTGAACATCGCCGTCCGTTGTGTCTGCAACAAAACCTTTATAACACAAAATTCACGAGGCAACAATCTTTTACTTTTCATTTGTTTATTTCAGGCGTTAGATTTCCGTTGGCCAGGAAGATGTTTTACTAAACGTTGGGGGAGAGATCAAAATACTACTTTATCGTAGTTAATTCCTAGCTTAAGTCCTTAGCCATTCGAGGAGGGGGGAAGAAGAAATCTCATGCCTGTATTCTCTTAGGGAATTTAATTCCCCTAATCATGTTGAAGACTACATAGAGAAATCGTCCGTTCGGCCCGCATGCAAAAGCCAGACTGGCAAAACTCCGTTTGCCACACAAAAGCCCGTGACGTCACAGAACCCCCATGCGCAGGTGCACCTTTACACTTGATCTGAGGTCTCGTCAACGCGGTCACCCCATCAACGCTTGTGAGCTCCGACTGTGAGAATCAGTTTATTTTGCACTCGACCGTACGGGTCCACCCGCACTAAATCGCGCAAGCCAAACCAAACGATCCCTCACACATGCGTCCACTTCAAGATGCGTCCGGCCCCACAGGGCCATTATCCAACATTGGTAGTTAGTGTTATGAAAGGTTAAACTGAAATCTAGATTAGTAGTTAGTGGTATGAAACAGTATCAGATGCATGCACGAAATTTGGAAAAGTAGGAAGTGGAATTGCTGTCAAAATCTCGCCAGTTAATGAAGCTTTTAATGTAAAATTCAAAGTTTAAGGTCAATGTCATTTAAGATTCTGGACTTCATTGGCTACAATATGAGCCAAGTAGCGAGTCTCTACTTTTGACTTTCATCTTTTCTGTGATCTTGATCTTCGACCTTGATATCCCCAAATTAAATCAGATCTAAGATAAAACATGACTGATATTTTGACCAAGTGTGTTGACGATTGGTCAAGCAATGTGGACGTAAGCCTGTACACAAACAAATAAACAAATACATAAACGCGACCGAAAACATAACTTCAACCTTGGCGGAGGTAATAAGATGCGTCTATTAAATCCACGCGTTCAGCGTTGAAAATTCTATTTCAAATTATAACACGACAGACTAATCGACCGACTGTAGAAACATTAAAGACGTGTGTATAAACATAGGATTAGAATGGTAAATTTCCACGTAGGGTCAAAAATTATGTAGAGTAGAATTTTCCAATTAAGAGTAGAAAAAGACTACGTGCCCTGGATGTAAGGTCGCTGGCACAAGAAACGGATGCTGCAAATTGGCAAAGAGAATCATTTTTTGTTTACGTCTGTGTCACTAGAGAGTGTGGCTGGGCTTTTGGATAGCTGATTTCATCCCACCTCATGGGGAAGAGGTAGGGGTTGCTTGGTGCGTGTATATGTATGCTCTGAAGAACAAATAACCCCCTGAGAATATTTTTAAAGCCCCAATTTTATTTGTTTATGCTTCTTTTCTCATAACATTTGTAAAAGTGGTTAGTGAGAAAAAGAAGAGACGAAAAGAAAAACAAAGACAAAATGAAGAAGGAAAAGAAAATGTATATGAAGAAGAGGAAGGAAAAGAAAATGAAGAAGAAGGAGGAAAAGAAAATGAATATGAAGAAGAAGGAAAGAAAATGAAGAAGAAGGAAAAGAAAATGAAAAAAAAGAAGAAGAAGAAAATTAATATGAAGAAGAAGGAAAAGAAAATAAAGAAGAAGAAGGAAAAGAAAATGAAGAAGAAGAAGAAGGAAAAGAAAATGAATATGAAGAAAAGGAAGGAAAAGAAAATGAAGAAGAAGGAGGAAAAGAAAATGAATATGAAGAAGAAGGAAAGAAAATGAAGAAGAAGGAAAAGAAAATGAAAAAAAAAGAAGAAGAAGAAGAAGAAAATTAATATGAAGAAGAAGGAAAAGAAAATAAAGAAGAAGGAAAAGAAAATGAAGAAAAAGAAGAAGAAGAAAATTAATATGAAGAAGAAGGAAAAGAAAATAAAGAAGAAGAAGGAAAAGAAAATGAAGAAGAAGAAGAAGGAAAAGAAAATGAATATGAAGAAGAAGGAACAGAAAAAGAAGAAGGAAAAGAAGAAGAAGAAGAAGAAGAAGGAAAAGAAGAAGAAGAAGAAGAAGAAGAAGGAAAAGAAAATGAAGAAGAAGAAGGAAAAGAAAATGAAGAAGAAGAAGAAGGAAAAGAAAATGAATATGAAGAAGAAGGAACAGAAAAAGAAGAAGGAAAAGAAGAAGAAGAAGAAGAAGAAGAAGGAAAAGAAGAAGAAGAAGAAGAAGAAGAAGAAGAAGGAAAAGAAAATGAAGAAGAAGAAGGAAAAGAAAATGAAGAAGAAGAAGAAGAAGAAGAAGAAGAAGAAGAAGAAGAAGAAGAAGAAGAAGAAAAGAGGTGATGCAAACTTGACTGCCACATCAGCACCAAAACCAAAAAGTGAGAGCTGAGAGAATGTTTATTTGTTTTGTTTTTCGACAAAATGATCATTGATCACAGATTGGAAGCGACTTTGTTTATGGCGAATCGTCTGATGAAAGGTACGAAAAATAAATTGAAAGCGTGATTGGGAGAAGTAGGAAAGAGAACGAACGTCGTTTATTTAAATTGTCTGGAAGGGAAAGGGAAATTCGAAAACAATAGTGAATGGCGGGAAAGGGGAGTTCATTCACAATTGAAAAGCAATTATCAATCAGTGGAAATAATTGGACTAATTAATGGCGGGGGGGGGGGACTGGGAAGGAAAGATGGAAAGAAGCGAAAGGAAGAAGGTGGTTTTATTTGGGAAAGGGGCGTAAGAAAATAAAAACAATCAATGACGTAAGGAGTGGCGTGAAAGAAAGAAAAAAGTTTTTTTTTAATAAAGAAACAAAGTAGGTATTATACAAAAGAAAGAAACAGACAAGTTATGTCTTAACCGTTTGGCTAGGAGCAAAGTGTAGTATCTGTTCTCATACTACATTTCATCTTTTTCAATCCTCGGTCAGTGAAGGATAAATCCAGCTAGACTGAGGCAAATTTTATCTTTGTCCCAATCCAGGGCTTAAGGAGCTAGATTTTCCCCGCGTTAAAAACAGACCTTGTGTCTAACTTACACCTCGTGGGGGAGGGCAAGTAAGTAGGGGCAGGTAACTAGGTATGTACAAACTGATTATATCAATTCCGAAAGTACGCCCTCCGTCAAAAATGACCGAAGAATAGTATGCTTCGCCAGTGTTCGTATAAATATCTATATCCATAAAAGATAACGTCTCAATCGGTGTAATCAAAAAGACAAAAAGAAGATAAAAAGAAAACGTCTCAAATTTAAATCCTTATATGTTATCTCCCTCTCACAGTGGTAAAATGTGACACAAGGTCAGAATTTGGGGTTGAACAGCCAGCGACCTAGAGATTGGGCACTCTGGCCTACAAAATAAATACTTGGGCGCCTCAATCGATTGGCAATAAACTAAACCCTTTCTAAAAGGGTGAGGAAGCAAAGTTTGGGAGGGTGGACCTCTTAAAACTGGACAGGACCATCCCTAATACCGGCGGAATCAAGGCCCGAAGGCTAAGACGGTACCCGTCTAGGGGGTACATCATCCATCGGAACAGATACTACACTTGGTATTTATCTACCTCCCACAGCGGTAAGATCTGACACAAGGTCACGAAAGTGGGATTTGATAAGCCAGCGCCCTAGAGGAAGAAAAAGCATCGGAACAGATACTACACTTTGATCTTAGTCAAAAGGCCACTTATTTAACTCTATTATTGCATATAAATGTTCATATTGTAATACGTCCATGCAATGTGGATTCCTTTTTTTACCGAGTTTATATTCCATCGATAAGAATCATTAGTATTTCATGTATCCACATAAAATTTTATAAGGAGATATAATTTTTTATGTATCAATTTTTAGTATTTACTTCAACAGTGCTCGATACGTAAGTAGAGCTAGGTAGTAAGCTATGAAAATATATTTATGGCAATTAAGCTACACAGAGGCTCCCCGTTTCATCCCCGGGGAGAATCTTCAGGCTATATATATATGTGTATATATGTATATATATATATAATCAACTTATTTAAACATTAGTACATCTTACGTCATTAATCTCTATTTTGTATTGAACACTTTTGAAAAATATAGGTTCAAATTTCATTTTATAAATATATTTGAACTTAATTCATATATATATATATATATATATATATATATATATATATATATATATATATATATATATATATATGTATATATATAGTGATGCATGTTGGATTAAACAACAATTCTTGTTTGTTTCTTGTTTTATTCATTTTTTCATGTTGACGGACCAATGATCTAATGTTCTGTTCGAGTGTGAACAGGAACTCGCCAAAACTGCTAACGTTTCGACTTCCATGAGTCTTCATCAGACACGTGAGGAGTTAGGCAAACTAAAACTGGTGAATTTATTGAGAAACTCGATTAAAACTTTTTTTTTTTAGATTATTAGTCCTTCAACATAAAAGATGGATAAAAAACAAACATGAACTGCCCCTGTTTTTTAATCAAACATGAATCAATGAAGAAATACTGCCGAAGTATATATATATATATATATATATATATATATATATATATATATATATATATATATATATATATATATATATGTAATACTAAGTAAAAAAAACTCCGCCTGATATGAAATCTGAAATGAAGTCTCCACTTTAAATAAAGTCAACAGTAGGTGATTCTTTTCTTTGATTCAGTTGAAATAATAATAATAATTCATATTAGAAAAATTAAATTATTGACATAATTTTATGATTTTATGTAAATATTAGTGCGAACACTAGCGACGCATAGTTTTTCATATTAATTTTGACGATGGGTATATACATATATACTCCTCGTCAAAATATATGTATATAATTAACCGTATACACATGGATTTCATGCCAAACCTGCAATCATCAGTATGGGAGGAGACGATCCCTGCCGGTCACACGATTCGAAACCTAATACGAAACTTATATTTGACTCAGTAGTCGGAGCGCGTACCGACGTGTCCACCACGCATTGCCGTAGAAATGGGAACGTGAATTAACGTCTTAATGGCAAATTCAGCGGCCACATTAGCAAGTCGTCAAATAACACAATAGGTGTGGCGTTTGTATAAAGCTAAAAATTACGACTTTATATATGGTAGTTTTGTTTTACGGCATATCAACCCTTTTTGGGTTATTTAATGCCGAATCTGGTCATTATAGTGAAAGTTTTTATGCTTCAAGTTCTTCATATCTTCAAATGTTTAATCAGGGTTTTTGGTTTGGTAGTTTTGTTTTACGGCATATCAACCCTTTTTGGGTTATTTAATGCCGAATCTGGTCATTATAGTGAAAGTTTTTATGCTTCAAGTTCTTCATATCTTCAAATGTTTAATCAGGGTTTTTGGTTTGGTAGTTTTGTTTTACGGCATATCCACCCTTTTTGGGTTATTTAATGCCGAATCTGGTCATTATAGTGAAAGTTTTTATGCTTCAAGTTCTTCATATCTTCAAATGTTTAATCAGGGTTTTTGGTTTGGTAGTTTTGTTTTACGGCATATCAACCCTTTTTGGGTTATTTAATGCCGAATCTGGTCATTATAGTGAAAGTTTTTATGCTTCAAGTTCTTCATATCTTCAAATGTTTAATCAGGGTTTTTGGTTTGGTAGTTTTGTTTTACGGCATATCAACCCTTTTTGGGTTATTTAATGCCGAATCTGGTCATTATAGTGAAAGTTTTTATGCTTCAAGTTCTTCATATCTTCAAATGTTTAATCAGGGTTTTTGGTTTGGTAGTTTTGTTTTACGGCATATCAACCCTATTTGGGTTATTTAATGCCGAATCTGGTCATTATAGTGAAAGTTTTTATGCTTCAAGTTCTTCATATCTTCAAATGTTTAATCAGGGTTTTTGGTTTGGTAGTTTTGTTTTACGGCATATCAACCCTTTTTGGGTTATTTAATGCCGAATCTGGTCATTATAGTGAAAGTTTTTATGCTTCAAGTTCTTCATATCTTCAAATGTTTAAGCAGGGTTTTTGGTTTGGTAGTTTTGTTTTACGGCATATCAACCCTTTTTGGGTTATTTAATGCCGAATCTGGTCATTATAGTGAAAGTTTTTATGCTTCAAGTTCTTCATATCTTCAAATGTTTAATCAGGGTTTTTGGTTTGGTAGTTTTGTTTTACGGCATATCAACCCTTTTTGGGTTATTTAATGCCGAATCTGGTCATTATAGTGAAAGTTTTTATGCTTCAAGTTCTTCATATCTTCAAATGTTTAATCATCGTTTTTGGTTTGGTAGTTTTGTTTTACGGCATATCAACCCTTTTTGGGTTATTTAATGCCGAATCTGGTCATTATAGTGAAAGTTTTTATGCTTCAAGTTCTTCATATCTTCAAATGTTTAATCAGGGTTTTTGGTTTGGTAGTTTTGTTTTACGGCATATCAACCCTTTTTGGGTTATTTAATGCCGAATCTGGTCATTATAGTGAAAGTTTTTATGCTTCAAGTTCTTCATATCTTCAAATGTTTAATCAGGGTTTTTGGTTTGGTAGTTTTGTTTTACGGCATATCAACCCTTTTTGGGTTATTTAATGCCGAATCTGGTCATTATAGTGAAAGTTTTTATGCTTCAAGTTCTTCATATCTTCAAATGTTTAATCAGGGTTTTTGGTTTGGTAGTTTTGTTTTACGGCATATCAACCCTTTTTGGGTTATTTAATGCCGAATCTGGTCATTATAGTGAAAGTTTTTATGCTTCAAGTTCTTCATATCTTCAAATGTTTAATCAGGGTTTTTGGTTTGGTAGTTTTGTTTTACGACATATCAACCCTTTTTGGGTTATTTAATGCCGAATCTGGTCATTATAGTGAAAGTTTTTATGCTTCAAGTTCTTCATATCTTCAAATGTTTAATCAGGGTTTTTGGTTTGGTAGTTTTGTTTTACGGCATATCAACCCTTTTTGGGTTATTTAATGCCGAATCTGGTCATTATAGTGAAAGTTTTTATGCTTCAAGTTCTTCATATCTTCAAATGTTTAATCATCGTTTTTGGTTTGGTAGTTTTGTTTTACGGCATATCAACCCTTTTTGGGTTATTTAATGCCGAATCTGGTCATTATAGTGAAAGTGTTTATGCTTCAAGTTCTTCATATCTTCAAATGTTTAATCAGGGTTTTTGGTTTGGTAGTTTTGTTTTACGGCATATCAACCCTTTTTGGGTTATTTAATGCCGAATCTGGTCATTATAGTGAAAGTTTTTATGCTTCAAGTTCTTCATATCTTCAAATGTTTAATCAGGGTTTTTGGTTTGGTAGTTTTGTTTTACGGCATATCAACCCTTTTTGGGTTATTTAATGCCGAATCTGGTCATTATAGTGAAAGTTTTTATGCTTCAAGTTCTTCATATCTTCAAATGTTTAATCAGGGTTTTTGGTTTGGTAGTTTTGTTTTACGGCATATCAACCCTTTTTGGGTTATTTAATGCCGAATCTGGTCATTATAGTGAAAGTTTTTATGCTTCAAGTTCTTCATATCTTCAAATGTTTAATCAGGGTTTTTGGTTTGGTAGTTTTGTTTTACGGCATATCAACCCTTTTTGGGTTATTTAATGCCGAATCTGGTCATTATAGTGAAAGTTTTTATGCTTCAAGTTCTTCATATCTTCAAATGTTTAATCAGGGTTTTTGGTTTGGTAGTTTTGTTTTACGACATATCAACCCTTTTTGGGTTATTTAATGCCGAATCTGGTCATTATAGTGAAAGTTTTTATGCTTCAAGTTCTTCATATCTTCAAATGTTTAATCAGGGTTTTTGGTTTGGTAGTTTTGTTTTACGGCATATCAACCCTTTTTGGGTTATTTAATGCCGAATCTGGTCATTATAGTGAAAGTTTTTATGCTTCAAGTTCTTCATATCTTCAAATGTTTAATCATCGTTTTTGGTTTGGTAGTTTTGTTTTACGGCATATCAACCCTTTTTGGGTTATTTAATGCCGAATCTGGTCATTATAGTGAAAGTGTTTATGCTTCAAGTTCTTCATATCTTCAAATGTTTAATCAGGGTTTTTGGTTTGGTAGTTTTGTTTTACGGCATATCAACCCTTTTTGGGTTATTTAATGCCGAATCTGGTCATTATAGTGAAAGTTTTTATGCTTCAAGTTCTTCATATCTTCAAATGTTTAATCAGGGTTTTTGGTTTGGTAGTTTTGTTTTACGGCATATCAACCCTTTTTGGGTTATTTAATGCCGAATCTGGTCATTATAGTGAAAGTTTTTATGCTTCAAGTTCTTCATATCTTCAAATGTTTAATCAGGGTTTTTGGTTTGGTAGTTTTGTTTTACGGCATATCAACCCTTTTTGGGTTATTTAATGCCGAATCTGGTCATTATAGTGAAAGTTTTTATGCTTCAAGTTCTTCATATCTTCAAATGTTTAATCAGGGTTTTTGGTTTGGTAGTTTTGTTTTACGACATATCAACCCTTTTTGGGTTATTTAATGCCGAATCTGGTCATTATAGTGAAAGTTTTTATGCTTCAAGTTCTTCATATCTTCAAATGTTTAATCAGGGTTTTTGGTTTGGTAGTTTTGTTTTACGGCATATCAACCCTTTTTGGGTTATTTAATGCCGAATCTGGTCATTATAGTGAAAGTTTTTATGCTTCAAGTTCTTCATATCTTCAAATGTTTAATCATCGTTTTTGGTTTGGTAGTTTTGTTTTACGGCATATCAACCCTTTTTGGGTTATTTAATGCCGAATCTGGTCATTATAGTGAAAGTTTTTATGCTTCAAGTTCTTCATATCTTCAAATGTTTAATCAGGGTTTTTGGTTTGGTAGTTTTGTTTTACGGCATATCAACCCTTTTTGGGTTATTTAATGCCGAATCTGGTCATTATAGTGAAAGTTTTTATGCTTCAAGTTCTTCATATCTTCAAATGTTTAATCAGGGTTTTTGGTTTGGTAGTTTTGTTTTACGGCATATCAACCCTTTTTGGGTTATTTAATGCCGAATCTGGTCATTATAGTGAAAGTTTTTATGCTTCAAGTTCTTCATATCTTCAAATGTTTAATCAGGGTTTTTGGTTTGGTAGTTTTGTTTTACGGCATATCAACCCTTTTTGGGTTATTTAATGCCGAATCTGGTCATTATAGTGAAAGTTTTTATGCTTCAAGTTCTTCATATCTTCAAATGTTTAAGCAGGGTTTTTGGTTTGGTAGTTTTGTTTTACGGCATATCAACCCTTTTTGGGTTATTTAATGCCGAATCTGGTCATTATAGTGAAAGTTTTTATGCTTCAAGTTCTTCATATCTTCAAATGTTTAATCAGGGTTTTTGGTTTGGTAGTTTTGTTTTACGGCATATCAACCCTTTTTGGGTTATTTAATGCCGAATCTGGTCATTATAGTGAAAGTTTTTATGCTTCAAGTTCTTCATATCTTCAAATGTTTAATCAGGGTTTTTGGTTTGGTAGTTTTGTTTTACGGCATATCAACCCTTTTTGGGTTATTTAATGCCGAATCTGGTCATTATAGTGAAAGTTTTTATGCTTCAAGTTCTTCATATCTTCAAATGTTTAATCAGGGTTTTTGGTTTGGTAGTTTTGTTTTACGGCATATCAACCCTTTTTGGGTTATTTAATGCCGAATCTGGTCATTATAGTGAAAGTTTTTATGCTTCAAGTTCTTCATATCTTCAAATGTTTAAGCAGGGTTTTTGGTTTGGTAGTTTTGTTTTACGGCATATCAACCCTTTTTGGGTTATTTAATGCCGAATCTGGTCATTATAGTGAAAGTTTTTATGCTTCAAGTTCTTCATATCTTCAAATGTTTAATCAGGGTTTTTGGTTTGGTAGTTTTGTTTTACGGCATATCAACCCTTTTTGGGTTATTTAATGCCGAATCTGGTCATTATAGTGAAAGTTTTTATGCTTCAAGTTCTTCATATCTTCAAATGTTTAATCATCGTTTTTGGTTTGGTAGTTTTGTTTTACGGCATATCAACCCTTTTTGGGTTATTTAATGCCGAATCTGGTCATTATAGTGAAAGTTTTTATGCTTCAAGTTCTTCATATCTTCAAATGTTTAATCAGGGTTTTTGGTTTGGTAGTTTTGTTTTACGGCATATCAACCCTTTTTGGGTTATTTAATGCCGAATCTGGTCATTATAGTGAAAGTTTTTATGCTTCAAGTTCTTCATATCTTCAAATGTTTAATCAGGGTTTTTGGTTTGGTAGTTTTGTTTTACGGCATATCAACCCTTTTTGGGTTATTTAATGCCGAATCTGGTCATTATAGTGAAAGTTTTTATGCTTCAAGTTCTTCATATCTTCAAATGTTTAATCAGGGTTTTTGGTTTGGTAGTTTTGTTTTACGGCATATCAACCCTTTTTGGGTTATTTAATGCCGAATCTGGTCATTATAGTGAAAGTTTTTATGCTTCAAGTTCTTCATATCTTCAAATGTTTAATCAGGGTTTTTGGTTTGGTAGTTTTGTTTTACGGCATATCAACCCTTTTTGGGTTATTTAATGCCGAATCTGGTCATTATAGTGAAAGTTTTTATGCTTCAAGTTCTTCATATCTTCAAATGTTTAATCAGGGTTTTTGGTTTGGTAGTTTTGTTTTACGGCATATCAACCCTTTTTGGGTTATTTAATGCCGAATCTGGTCATTATAGTGAAAGTTTTTATGCTTCAAGTTCTTCATATCTTCAAATGTTTAATCAGGGTTTTTGGTTTGGTAGTTTTGTTTTACGGCATATCAACCCTTTTTGGGTTATTTAATGCCGAATCTGGTCATTATAGTGAAAGTTTTTATGCTTCAAGTTCTTCATATCTTCAAATGTTTAATCATCGTTTTTGGTTTGGTAGTTTTGTTTTACGGCATATCAACCCTTTTTGGGTTATTTAATGCCGAATCTGGTCATTATAGTGAAAGTTTTTATGCTTCAAGTTCTTCATATCTTCAAATGTTTAATCAGGGTTTTTGGTTTGGTAGTTTTGTTTTACGGCATATCAACCCTTTTTGGGTTATTTAATGCCGAATCTGGTCATTATAGTGAAAGTTTTTATGCTTCAAGTTCTTCATATCTTCAAATGTTTAATCAGGGTTTTTGGTTTGGTAGTTTTGTTTTACGGCATATCAACCCTTTTGGGGTTATTTAATGCCGAATCTGGTCATTATAGTGAAAGTTTTTATGCTTCAAGTTCTTCATATCTTCAAATGTTTAATCAGGGTTTTTGGTTTGGTAGTTTTGTTTTACGGCATATCAACCCTTTTTGGGTTATTTAATGCCGAATCTGGTCATTATAGTGAAAGTTTTTATGCTTCAAGTTCTTCATATCTTCAAATGTTTAATCAGGGTTTTTGGTTTGGTAGTTTTGTTTTACGGCATATCAACCCTTTTTGGGTTATTTAATGCCGAATCTGGTCATTATAGTGAAAGTTTTTATGCTTCAAGTTCTTCATATCTTCAAATGTTTAATCAGGGTTTTTGGTTTGGTAGTTTTGTTTTACGGCATATCAACCCTTTTTGGGTTATTTAATGCCGAATCTGGTCATTATAGTGAAAGTTTTTATGCTTCAAGTTCTTCATATCTTCAAATGTTTAATCATCGTTTTTGGTTTGGTAGTTTTGTTTTACGGCATATCAACCCTTTTTGGGTTATTTAATGCCGAATCTGGTCATTATAGTGAAAGTTTTTATGCTTCAAGTTCTTCATATCTTCAAATGTTTAATCAGGGTTTTTGGTTTGGTAGTTTTGTTTTACGGCATATCAACCCTTTTTGGGTTATTTAATGCCGAATCTGGTCATTATAGTGAAAGTTTTTATGCTTCAAGTTCTTCATATCTTCAAATGTTTAATCAGGGTTTTTGGTTTGGTAGTTTTGTTTTACGGCATATCAACCCTTTTTGGGTTATTTAATGCCGAATCTGGTCATTATAGTGAAAGTTTTTATGCTTCAAGTTCTTCATATCTTCAAATGTTTAATCAGGGTTTTTGGTTTGGTAGTTTTGTTTTACGGCATATCAACCCTTTTTGGGTTATTTAATGCCGAATCTGGTCATTATAGTGAAAGTTTTTATGCTTCAAGTTCTTCATATCTTCAAATGTTTAATCAGGGTTTTTGGTTTGGTAGTTTTGTTTTACGGCATATCAACCCTTTTTGGGTTATTTAATGCCGAATCTGGTCATTATAGTGAAAGTTTTTATGCTTCAAGTTCTTCATATCTTCAAATGTTTAATCAGGGTTTTTGGTTTGGTAGTTTTGTTTTACGGCATATCAACCCTTTTTGGGTTATTTAATGCCGAATCTGGTCATTATAGTGAAAGTTTTTATGCTTCAAGTTCTTCATATCTTCAAATGTTTAATCATCGTTTTTGGTTTGGTAGTTTTGTTTTACGGCATATCAACCCTTTTTGGGTTATTTAATGCCGAATTTGGTCTTGTTTTCTTCTCTTTTTTGTTTCTTTCCCCTTTTAATATCTGTTTCTATTTAACCCATAGTTGGGACCCTAACAGGTACTACCACTCCGGGTCAGGGTGGACCTGGGAGCAATGGTAATTAAGAGGAGGCTCCACATTCCCCAAAGTCCGTAAGCCGGATCTCACCATCGGATGTAGTTTAAGGTCATATCCAGGACCGGGAATAGGGTAGGAAAAATAAAAATAAAAAAGGGGAGGGAGAAAGGGAGAGGGGCTGTTGTTTTTGTTTTTGGTTTTGTAGAACATAATTAAGTTTTACAAACAACAAAAAAACGTCAATGTAGGTGAATTTCGTCTCAGGGAGCCACAGGGCAGCCTGATCTGGTATCACCAGACTTTATATATATATATATATATATATATATATATATATATATATATATGTATATATATATATATATATATATATATATATGTGTGTGTGTGTGTGTGTGTGTGTGTGTGTGTGTGTGTGTGTGTGTGTGTGTTAAAATACCATAATTCGTCTGTTTAATTATACCTTTTTTATTTTTTCAATTTTTCAGATTGTCTTTTCTGTATTCAAATTTTTTAAAAATTAATAAATGTTCCATAGGTTTCACGAACGTTTTCGATTCTTCGTCGAATCATCCCCGAGCGTCAAAAGCAAATGAACAAAAAAGCTGGAGAAAAGAAAATAATTTTTTAAAAGGCAACGGAGAAACGCCCAGAGAACGTTTTCGCATTGTTCGTTCCAGGAAGTCGTTGACGATTTAAATTCAGCAACGCTGGATGGTATCACATAACCTATGGAACAATTATTACTTTTTAAAATATTTGAATCAACTGCAGTAGTATGTTGAATCTGAGTTGGATGTATGGTATTCATCTTGTTATCTCTTGTCAGAGCGTTCAATGTGACTACAGCGCTAAAATAGCAAGTTAGAATTGAAAACCTTAAAAGACCACGTCAGTAAATTGTAATAATATATTTCATCTTGTAGGATCGTCAGACTTCAAAAGTTGAAATCTGAAAATTCCGAAAGACTTAGATTCAAATCAAACTTGCTCTTTCTCCCCCCCCCTTCTCTCTCTCTCTCTCTCTCTCTCTCTCTCTGTCTCTCTCTCTCTCTCTCTCTCTCTCTCTCTCTAAGCTCCTATAAAGTTTTGCCCTGTCGAGAGATAATAAATTGATGATTCATAAATTAGCAACGTTGCAAGGTTCTCTCCCTTGGGAGATTAGAACTTTCTTGAGAATCAC
>OY744538.1:25666405-25668905 GCA_963556195.1 Sepiola atlantica
TAATTCTTAGCGCGACATCTAACCATAAAATATATCAAAGCTATCAAAAAGATATTGCTATGGCAAAACCATGCGAAAATAATAATTACACAACTTATGTTATTGGATTCAGAAACTTTTACATTTTGATCGGTTAAGCCACAGAAGTAGGTTTTTAAATACTTTAAATATTCTAATTTATTAATCGATATAAGTGTGTATTTTTCTGATGTTGAAAGTCCCGCTAAAATTAGAAGTTAAGAATGTCATTTTTATTTATTTATTTAATTATCATCCTTTCTATTTTAATTTTATTAGTTGCAAATTAAATTAATCTCGTGCAAAGCTAGAGAGAAGAAACTTGCGCATATATTAAAAAATTTGATACTAGTTCAGCCATTTTGTTGAGTACGGTATTGGTATCAACATATTGCAATATGGCAAGTTTTTTTTCTGTGCCTAACTTGCATCCTTCACCCCTTTTAAAGTTGTGTTCTCTTAACAAAAACATTCCCGGTTGTGTCTTTAATGTTCCGTTCAAATATAGCTAATGTGTTGGGAGGTTTACATGGATTATTAGAAAAACTTTAATTGAAGTTTTTGTAACGTGTTCATCATTCCATGTTTGTTGAAGTTTTTGTAACGTGTTCATCATTCCATGTTTGTTGAAGTTTTTGTAACGTGTTCATCATTCCATGTTTGTTGAAGTTTTTGTAACGTGTTCATCATTCCATGTTTGTTGAAGTTTTTGTAACGTGTTCATCATTCCATGTTTGTTGAAGTTTTTGTAACGTGTTCATCATTCCATGTTTGTTGAAGTTTTTGTAACGTGTTCATCATTCCATGTTTGTTGAAGTTTTTGTAACGTGTTCATCATTCCATGTTTGTTATTCCGAAATATTGTTCCGTTGTTTGTGTTATCTACTTTGACGATAGGGTTAGGGTTAGGGTTAGAGTTAGGGTTAGAGTTAGGGTTAGAGTTAGGGTTAGAGTTAGGGTTAGAGTAAGCGTTAGTGTTAGTGTTAGTGTTAGTGTTAGGGTTAGTGTTAGGGTTAGTGTTAGAGTTAGGGTTAGGGTTAGTGTTAGTGTTAGGGTTAGTGTTAGAGTTAGTGTTAGGGTTAGGGTTAGTGTTAGAGTTAGTGTTAGGGTTAGGGTTAGGGTTAGTGTTAGGGTTAGGGTTAGGGTTAGGGTTAGTGTTAGGGTTAGGGTTAGAGTTAGTGTTAGGGTTAGGGTTAGTGTCAGAGTTAGTGTTAGGGTTAGTGTTAGTGTTAGGGTTAGTGTTAGGGTTAGGGTTAGGGTAAGTGTTAGTGTTAGTGTTAGTGTTAGGGTTAGTGTTAGGGTTAGTGTTAGGGTTAGGGTTAGTGTTAGTGTTAGTGTTAGGGTTAGGGTTAGTGTTAGTGTTAGTGATAGGGTTAGTGTTAGTGTTAGTGTTAGTGTTAGGGTCAGTGTTAGGGTTAGGGTTAGGGTTAGGGTTAGGGTCAGTGTTAGGGTTAGGGTTAGGGTTAGGGTTAGGGTTAGGGTCAGTGTTAGTGTTAGGGTTAGGGTTAGGGTTAGTGTTAGGGTTAGGGTTAGTATTAGTGTTAGGGTTAGTGTTAGGGTTAGTGTTAGTGTTAGTGTTAGTGTTAGGGTTAGGGTTAGGGTTAGGGTCAGTGTTAGGGTTAGGGTTAGGGTTAGGGTTAGGGTTAGTGTTAGTGTTAGTGTTAGGGTCAGTGTTAGGGTTAGAGTTAGGGTTAGGGTTAGGGTTAGGGTCAGTGTTAGGGTTAGGGTTAGGGTTAGGGTTAGGGTCAGTGTAAGTGTTAGGGTTAGGGTTAGGGTTAGTGTTAGGGTTAGTGTTAGTATTAGTGTTAGGGTTAGTGTTAGGGTTAGGGTTAGTGTTAGTGTTAGTGTTAGGGTTAGGGTAAGGGTTAGGTTTAGTGTTAGGGTCAGTGTTAGTGTTAGGGTTAGGGTTAGGGTTAGTGTTAGGGTTAGGGTTAGGGTTAGGGTTAGGGTTAGGGTTAGTGTTAGGGTTAGGGTTAGGGTTAGGGTTAGGGTTAGGGTTAGGGTCAGTGTTAGGGTTAGGGTTAGGGTTAGGGTTAGTGTTAGTGTTAAGGTTAGGGTTAGGGTTAGGGTTAGGGTCAGTGTTAGTGTTAGGGTTAGGGTTAGGGTTAGGGTTAGTGTTAGGGTTAGTTTTAGTGTTAGGGTTAGGGTTAGTGTTAGGGTTAGGGTTAGGGTTAGGGTTAGTGTTAGGGTCAGTGTTAGTGTTAGGGTTAGGGTTAGGGTTAGTGTTAGGGTTAGTGTTAGTGTTAGGGTTAGGGTTAGGTTTAGGGTTAGGGTTAGGGTTAGGGTTAGTGTTAGGGTCAGTGTTAGGGTTAGGGTTAGGGTTAGGGTTAGGGTCAGTGTTAGGGTTAGGGTTAGGGTTAGGGTTAGGGTTAGTGTACTTTGACGATAGTTTTGTAGATTCTCTTGATGGCGCATTTATTATATAAGAGATAATTGATGTTTTTTCATCATAGTTACATTCTATATTATTTGCGTTGTGTGT
>OY744538.1:25671405-25673905 GCA_963556195.1 Sepiola atlantica
TCTAAGTCAATTTACTTGTTGCAGTTACTATATTAGTTTGCTTCTCAAGAATTTACGCTAGTCTTAACATTATTTACGGGATCATCAGTTGTTTACCATGAAAAACTGTTTCGGGAATTTAAAAACAAAACAGTATTTTATTTCATGGCTTCCTAGCAGAGTTGATCAGACCCAACTTACCTTAAAAGACAAAAACATAAACGTTCCGTATATTAGATCTAAGTTTTGTTACAGATAAATGTTTTGCTAACTTATATTATTTATTAAAAAAATGTCCTCCTTACCTGTGTTGTTCGTCTGTGTCTAATAATATATATATATATTAGAAACAGAGAGGGATAAGGAAAAAGAGACGAAGAGAGGGAAGGAGAAAGAGAGATAAATTATATATATCTATCTATCTATCTATCTATCTATCTATCTATCTATCTATCTATCTATCTCGCTCTCTCTCTCTCTCTCTGTCTCTCTCTCTCTCTCTCTATATATATATATATATATATATATATATATATATATATTCTTTGAAAATCCATGGATTAAAGAAGTTTTTCATACATTCCTCTTTGTTGCAATATTTGATGTAACTTTACTTTTGTTTTATTATTTCTTTTTTCCTATATATGCATGCATATATATATATATATATATATATATATATATATATATATATATATATATATATATATATATATATAATCTTACAGAAGATCAGATCTAATCAACATGGTACAATAGGTTTCAAGCCGAGAGCGGACCTAGACTGGAATATAGTATTCTTTTAAGTGTATTTATATTTATAAATAAATCGCTACCTGGCTCTCTTCAGCCATATTTGATATACATCTGAAAAGAGCCGGATAGCGATTTATGTATGAATATAAATAAACTGAAAACCACACTGTTTTTCAGTCTGTATCCGTTTCCAGCTTGAAACCTATTGAACTATGTTGATTTGATATGATCTTCTTTAACAGTATTAACAAATAAATATCATGTTATTATTATTAAATGATCGAAAGAATTATATATATATATATATATATATATATATATATATATATATGTACTAGTAGAATACCATTCCACTACTAAATCTTATGCTAAGAATCATGATTCCAGTGTTGATTAAAGTCAATTACATGTTTTTGATTCCAAAATGTTTAGATCTTATGAAGAAATAGAAATTCAGGTATGCTGCTTAATTTTTTTACTAATAACTACTGATCAAATTTCATGCTAATCTGAAATATTTGAGTTGGAAAAACAAAAAATGGTCAGTAAGACTCCTAACCCTTCTTAAATATTAGACTGTTCACTGTTTTCCGGTTTGTTCAGAACCGAAAACAAGCAGGTCAATCTCTAAATTGGAGTGCGATCAAGTAGGAGAAAACAAAAACGGAGGATGGAGTTTGGAGAGTGGGTGGTGTCCTCCCACTTTGGGAGAGGCGAGGACAAAAAATTGAAGATGGGGAGTAGGCATCATGGAGGAGTTCTATTACTAGGGGGGTAGCTCATTCACTCGACTAGCTAAAAGACTAACTTACCCCAAAAAGCCGGTGTCCACAGGATCAGGAATTGCGTGCGCCATGCTCAGACAAAGAACACGTACTCATATTTGACTTCTTTTCGTACGCACAAATTCGCTACTTATTTCCACCTTTTTTTTAAACTGGGGAATGTAATCTTTTCTATCACATCTGATCTTGACTTTCAGCTGATGCTTTAAGAAAGCGATCAAATCCTCATCAGCTAAAGATTTTAAGATCTTGGTTATCTCGCAGACGTGACGTTCACACCACCATTTGTGATGCGGCTAAGATCGCCAGAAAAAAAAAACATTCGTCTCGCCCTGATCTACGCCAGCCCGACGTTGTCGATTACGTAGGGTAGCTTTAGCGGTAGAGGATTCTCGGGATCGATACGAGTCGTCACTTTGTTGACACTCGCAGAACCGCCAGAGTTCGCGGCATTGGAAGAAAGCATGATTGAGCGTTTCCTCTCTGAGCGTGTCGCAGCGCGGACAGTCGGGCAAGTCATCCATTCCGGAACTGTGTTGTATGGTATCGAGGGATCGGGCCAATCGCCATGTCAGAGAGACATCAGACTTGTTGAGATGACTCGTACTTGGTGCCCAACTCTATTCGGAGCAGATCTCCTCCTCCGACCCCCCGGACCGCTCGACGAACGGATTGTCAGCTGCCCCCTTCACTAATCTCGTGTGGAGTTCCTTACTAGAAGACCGAGAAAGATCACTAAACCGAGGAACTTTTTGAGGGCGACTCGGCACTCTTTGTGGTGAGTTCTGTTTCAAGTATTCTTCGCCGAGCTTCTAACACCATTAGACAACGAAATGGTTTCTACAATCTATCCCCCTTAATAAGCAAAATTATCCTGACCGAACAAAAACTTAACCTAGATCATGGCTAACCCTTTTTCTCATCGTTCTCAATTGCCCTTATATACAACTCCCCGCATACACACTTGCGTACTAACTCCT
>OY744538.1:25676405-25713905 GCA_963556195.1 Sepiola atlantica
ATATATATACATCAAAAGAAGGTTATATCGTGTATTATTTGATATGAGTTTAGATTATATATATACCTTTGATTACCTATACTGCTATTGTTTACTCTAATCCAGTCCTATTATATCGATGTTCAATTTGGAAACGCACGTTGAGATATTTGCAATTTTTTTCTCTCGGTGTGCAAGTATCGATCTGCATACATGATAATTTAGTGTAGTTGTCATAACAAGGCAGGGTTAGGGTTAGGGTTACGGTTTGGGTTAACGTGTGCAATGGCGAGAGTTGGGTGGGTAACAGGTGTGACTGTGGTGTCAAGATTCCGTTCCACGTCTACCGCGAACAAATCGCTGAGGAAAAAAACGCAGAATGTAGGTCTTCATTACCCATCGTTATTAACCTAATGATGACGTAGAGAAGCCGAAAACTGAGAGAATAAATACAAAGAAACAAATAATTAAAAATAATTATGAATAGAATTTCTGTAGTTTCTTATATAAATCTTCCTCCCAAATCTGACAAGATTCATACGACCATTGGAAAAACTGATCACATCTCACAACTGATTTGATTTGTCCAAGGGTTATGTAGTATTCTTTTAATGGAAATCGCCCGAGACAAGGCATAAAGTCACTTGATTTAAGGAGCTAACAAAAACGAAATATGATTATCGCAAAGACAGGAAATGCCTATTGGCTTTAGTCTTGAAAAGACCAAGGTTATAGGTAGAAGAAAAATAGTAAGCAGGAAGAGAGTTCCACAAGCCTGCAGTTTTTGGAGAGAAAAAAAAACTACTTGAATAGGAAGCTGTATTACAATGAGGTATCAAATTAGAGAATTGATGAAGACCACTAGACCAACGAGTAAAACAAGCTGGAACAAAAGAAGCAGGGAATAAATCACACAATTCTGAACAACACGTGCCATAATAGTATTTATAGAACAAAAACGGAGACTAACAACATCACGTCCTTGAGAGAGAGGGTGCAAAGAAGAAGAAAGGGTGCGCCCAATCAAATTACAGATACGTTTCTGCACCTTATCAAGAACTCTCAAAGATTCATCAGCCAAAATATAACAACAGTACAACTTGTGGGGATATTTCCTTTTGTTTATACTTTGACTATAATAATCTTAAGTGTTATAGTCACTTGTAGTACACTTGACTGTAAATAAACACAGATAGAGAGAGAAAGAAAAAGAAAGAGACGGACAGACAGAAAGAGAGAGGGTGAAAGAAAGAGTGATAGGCACCATATAAAATGATAGCGTGGGGGGTCAAATAACATAGTGAGAAAGGGTGAGAGTGATAGACGGAAACCTACCTATTATCTGTCACTTCGTGAGTTAATTGCAAATTACGGCGAAATCTGGTTCAAATTCACGCAAAGCTTATCCTTTCCAAATCAGCTTTATGTTAAATTTCTAAGATACTTCTCGATACTCGTGTTGCTGGTCACGTTCGAATAGTTCGTATCTGGATAGACGAGTACGGAACAGTCAAAGACAAAGGAAAAAAAGGGGTTCATGATTCTTCCGTATTTTATTCTACAGAAACTGATTAATCCAGCGGTGATTATTAGCTCCCCTCTCCCCCGTCTCTTAAGACAACCCCAGTCTAAAACGTCTCAAAATAGCCGAACGCTTATCTGCTACACGTATTGACTATTATTAATGATGGCGGAAGGACTGAAGCGAAAAATGGATGTTTCAGAGGTTATCAAGTTCTTAATGACGTTCGGAAGAAGTTGGGGGGGTGAAGAGAAAAAGAAAAAGAAAAAGAAAAGGAAAACTGTTTCTTTCTTAATCACAATTCTTTTGTGTGTGTTCCAAAATAAACCCTTTCGAAACGTGTTTGTATCTGATGACTCGAAACAGTCGGCCATTTTTGTTTTACGGTACAGATGACCTCGTTGAACGATTCGATCCCCAAATGATTGGTGGAAATATTTCCGTACTAAATTTGTTTGAAGTGGGTTTTCATCACAGTTCTATTTTTTTTTTTTTTTTTTTGTATTTTTTTTTTCTCCTACCTTTCAACACGTATTTATTTCACTTTTTTATAGTTTTGGGGGAGTTTTAGATGCGTCCACGTAGAAAAGGCAATAAGTCGGTCCATCAATTGATCTGCCCTACTTATGTCTGAAAAAAATACATTATATTGGTCCGTCACGCTTAAGTGTGAAATAGCATTTTTGTTGGTCTTACAGATTTAATTTGTAAATAATCGCATTTTTGGTAGTCTGTCATGCATAAGTTTCAATAAGCATTTTTTGGTCTGTCATAAGTTTTGAAATAGCGTTTTTGTTGGTCTGTCATGCTAAAGTTTTAATACATATTTCTGTTCGTCTCTCACACTTAATTTGGAAATTGTATTTTTGTTGGTCTGTCACACTTAAGTTTAGAACCGCATTTTTGTTGATCTGCCACGTTTAAGTTTGAATTAGCATTTTTGTTGATCTGTCAAGCTTAAGTTTGGGATAGCATTGTTGTTGGTCTGTCACACTAAAGATTAAAACAGCATTTTTGTTAGTTTGTCACGTTTAAGTTTAAAATAGCATTTGTGTTGGTCTGTCATGCTTAAGTCTAAAATAGCATTTTTGTTGGTCTGTCACACTTAAGTTTGAAATAGAAATTTGTTGGTCAGTAACGTTTAAGATTGAAATATTAATTTTGCTGGTCTGTAACGTTTAAGATTTCAATATTAATTTTGCTGGTCTGTAACGTTTTAGATTGAAATATTAATTTTGCGGTCTTTAACGTGTAAGATTGAAACATTAATTTTGCTGCTTTGTAACGTTTTAGATTGAAATATTAATTTTACGGTCTGTAACGTGTAAGATTGAAATATTAATTTTGCTGGTCTGTAACGTGTACAATTGAAATATTAGTGTTGCTGCTCTGTAACGTGTGAGATTGAAACATTAATTTTGCGGTCTGTAACGTTTTAGATTGAAATATTAATTTTGCTGCTCTGTAACGTTTTAGATTGAAATATTAATGTTGCTGCTCTGTAACGTTTTAGATTGAAATATTAATTTTGCTGCTCTGTAACGTTTTAGATTGAAATATTAATTTTGCTGCTCTGTAACGTTTTAGATTGAAACATTAATTTTGCTGCTCTGTAACGTTTTAGATTGAAATATTAATTTTGCGGTCTGTAACGTTTTAGATTGAAACATTAATTTTGCTGCTCTGTAACGTTTTAGATTGAAATATTAATTTTGCGGTCTGTAACGTGTAAGATTGAAACATTAATTTTGCTGCTCTGTAACGTTTTAGATTGAAATATTTATTTTGCTGGTCTGTAACGTGTAAGATTGAAACATTAATTTTGCTGCTCTGTAACGTTTTAGATTGAAATATTAATTTTGCGGTCTGTAACGTGTAAGATTGAAATTTTTATGTTGCTGCTCTGTAACGTGTAAGATTGAAATATTAATTTTGCGGTCGGTAACGTGTAAGATTGAAACATTAATTTTGCTGCTTTGTAACGTTTTAGATTGAAATATTTATTTTGCTGGTCTGTAACGTTTTAGATTAAAATATTAATTTTGCTGGTCTGTAACGTTTAAGTTTTAAGTTTTAAAATTGTATTTTTCGATGCGTCCACGAAAAGCTTAAGTTTAAAATGACATTTTTTTTATTTGTCTCATGCTTCAAATTAAAATAACCGTTTCATCGCTAAACGCGCAGATTGCATGGCCACATCTTAAGAATATCTGGGGTTTTTTATTATTATTATTTCAGATCGATTGTTTGTTTGTTTGGTTAGCGTATTTTTTATTGTTTGTTTTATTTCTGGAAAAGTAGATAAGTTTTCGAAGTTAAAAAATGCCGATAAAATTCAACTCAAAACCAAACAAACATTAGAACATTCACTAACACAGATGAATAGAACACAAAAAAGAAAACACGTACAGGGTTAGGGTTAGAGTTAGGTTAAGGGTTAGGGTAAGGGTTAGGGAGATATTGAATTTACTCAGAGATAGGAAATAAGAGAAGTCAGAATAACTTTTTTTTAATTCTAAAATTTTTAGACCCCCCCCCCCCAAAAAAAAAACAAGGTTCGTTCGTTTAACGGCATATCAAAACTTTCGAGTGATGTGATGCCGAAGCACAATACGTATTACAAACGATCTATTGTAAACCAGCTGTATCTACCCAGCGTTGTCCGGGATGCAGTGAAATCAAGTTTTTTTCTTCTAATTTTTACTCGTATGTACATAAGGTAGACAACTATTTTATTCTTCAATCTTAAATATAAGTACTCCCCGTGCTAAGTCATCTATTTAGGTGATTATTTAAAAATGTTTCATGTGAGCAATCAACTGTATTTTTTTATAAATTATAGCGAAGTCCGTTCTTATATTGCCAATAATCCGGTACAACAATAACAAATGAAAATTTGCTAGTCTAAAGCAGAGTCTGATTTGTCAGTTTAAATGCTTTTTGGGGCTGACTTTGAAGGTCTGACTAGATAATTTTATGTGTTAGAGGATTGAATAATCACAAATTGTTAATTTACCTAGGACTAGAAAGATTGCGGGTACATGCCTTCCTAGCAGTAAATGATCACAATATATTCACTCCCATAGGACGCAACTGTATCAATTAGACTAATTATGCAACTCCAAAAACATATTATATGAAATAAAAGTTGTATTTTGTCCATCTGTCGGTGTGTTGCTAAAACTCGAAAACAAACAATGATGCATTCCTTAGCATCTTTGTTAGGAACTAAATGTAGTATTTGTCCTGATGCTGCACTTAGTCGATTCTGTCCTCCCTCAATGAAGGAGAGGTCATTCTAAGATTTTAGAAAATTCGGCAACGGAAAATTCGGCAATGGAAAATTCGGCAACCGAAAATTCGTCAAAGGAAAATTCGGCATCTTTGGCAAAGATTCGGCAATCATGGAATAAATATTGATTTAAAATAGATTTTAGAACCGTTCTTATAGATACTAAGGCATGAGGTGAGCAGCCGATTATTCGGATCGGACCTCTCCAATCTCCCGTCTAACTGAAGTAAGAGGCGAGGTGGAAGAATGGTTCAGCCACCAGGATCCCGCACTAAGGCATCACGGGTCGCTATCTACGGCTTATAGGTGGACTCGTTTTAGGGGGTTTTCTTACCCCTCTGCATGGTATGGCGGTCGACAAATTCGTGGTCTCGCCGACAGGGCGAAAAAAGTATTTAATATCACGTCCTTATCTATATTAAACAATTGAAGAAACTGTTGTAAACTATGAATGACCATGTGCAAGACTTTGCTGGTGCAAATGTCGAATTGTTCAGCAGAAATCAAAATCTTATCTATGTGAGTTGAAGAATAAACAGCTGATTCTAACAGGTGTAACACACCGCCCAAAATGCGAGGACTTAATGCTGATTATGTCCATCTTCAGATTAATCTGTTGTATTTCTGCTGCTCTTAAATGCGTCTCCAGTCGCGAATGACGATAGACACTGATTATAAAAATGTAATGATATGTATTTATTGTCGGTAGCGGTGAACAGGTGGGGGTTGGTGAGGAAGGAGGACGGACAGGAATTGACGGAGTGGTTTTCTCGTACCGTTCTTAATTTCGGGTTTGAATTTGTGACACCCACGCATCCACCTGCAAACGCCGATTCTGAGATGTCATCTTTGCTGTTTATCTAGCCACGCCCTTATGGCGTTTATTTAGCTACGAGATATTCCCGTCTTCAGCTATTGGCTAAGGATAACCTTTACGGGTGGTTTCGAATCAATCAACAATTATTTTGTTTATGACAATCAAGCGTGTTTTGTTTCATCCAGCCAGGTGTGTGTCTATGCCAAGTACGTTTTATTCCTGCCAGGAGACATTTTCGGTACACCGGGCCAGGATATTTAACAAACCTATCATTTGGCTTCTCTAAAAATCTGAAAATTCTAACGCTTCTTTGGCTCGTGACATACTTTAATGTTGATATATGATACGTATATTAATAGCTGAAACACACAAATGTACATTAATCTAAAATATTGATGTTTCGAACGCTTACTGCTGCTTTGTACGGTACGAGTGCTGGCCGTCGACGAAGGAAGAATACACTTTAAATATATATTAACTATATTTGTGGGGTATCTATTAACTTCTTCTATACATTTGTAGAATGAGTAACATATCATGAGTGATTTGTGTTATCGTTGTTCAAACACACTTGAATAATACGCATCAAATTTGCAATCAATCTGACAAACTCTTAGCACTGCCCTGATTTGTGCCGGTTTCAGTTCAGGAATAGTCTTGATATTTTTTGATAGACATTATCTTTGAGATAACCCCACAGATAAAAAAAATTACGGTCCAAGAATGTGAAGCCCATTCAGTATAACACCTCTTACTGATGAAAGGATCGACAAATTGTCCCCGTATATCATCGAACGGCAACAAAAAACAAAGAGTGTTGAATTTTAATGACTAAAATTTGGTGGACGAGTCCATCATAGAATAAAGCTTATTTGTACTAAATATGGTTGTATTTAGGCAGTAATGGCCCGCTTCAGGTCAGCAATGGTCTGGCGATTGATTTGGTAGATATTATCTTTTTTAGATAACCTCACAGATAAAAATCTAGGGGATTAATGTCCTGCGCGTGTGAAGACCATGTGGAAGCATGCCTACTAAAGATGAGATGATTTCCAAAGTGTCCCTTCATATCATTAAACGACGATAAAAAAAACTGTTGGATATTCAAGACTTAAACTAGGTGGACAGATCAATCATAGAAAAGAGTGTATTTGTACCAAATACAGTTGGTTAGCAGAAAGTATTATGAAGTTTATTAGCGATTCAATGGACGGGTGGCATTTAATTTTGGTCACCCTGTACTTAGATAGTTCACTATTTTATTTATACCGTTTTTTCAGCAATGGTGTATATACACAATCGAAAACATACTTCTAAACTAATTTATATTTGGTTTGGGCGGCATGTACTTCAAAAAATATTTTACTTACTAGTGGAACCAGTGCATTCTACATAAATCTGTATAATTTACTGTTTATAATAATAATATTCACTTTGAAATAATAAATGTCTCTCACGGCTAATACTATTCAACATTACTTTTTCTTCTTCTGTAAAAATAATTATTATTGTCAGCTAAATATTATTCAAATAAATAAAACGACTACGTCTCTTCTTTCTTTATTTATTTAAAATTGTAGCAATTTAAAAAAATTTAAAGAGTAAGAATTCTCTGTCTTTTTACTGTAAAAAATATTTTCAGCTAAATATTCTTCAAATCAATAAAATGAATGTCACTTTTTAAAAATGTATTTATTCAAAATTATAGTATTTTAGTCGACGGGGTAATATGATTTGTATTTTCGGAACAATTAATTTAAAAATGGATAAAGTCGTTTTTATTACCTTAGCGACATCAGATTATTCACCAATCATTATTCTGCTGATCAAATGATCTCCTTTGTTATGTGTTTGAAAAGCGATAACGTGCGTACGAACAATACGTTCTTAAGCTTATTATTATATAGATTTTAAATGTGTGTGAAAAGTGATAACGTACGTATTATATGGATTTTTTTTTCATTTTTAAGAAAGTGTGTAAATTTTCGATGTTAAAATTCGCCAAATTAATAAAATCAAAAAAAGAACAAACAAAAGATAAACGAAAGAAATGCCAAAAACTTTTGAATACAAACACGAAATCGTTTTAAAAATAGATCAAATAGCGTTAGTTTTCGTAAACGTACGGATTATTGAAAGGTCACATTTACTTGGACGACCCCGCTTTTATTGGCCATCTTAGAATGTTGTCTCCGTCGACATTTAGACAAATGTGTTTCTTCAGCATATAGTTTCTTCGGTTTGTAGAGAGACAAAAAAGATGATATTGAAAGATTTCTATAGATTTTGTAACAAGAAATTTTTAAAAATTGATCAGCCTAAATATAGCTATACTAGCCATCCTTACCAGGCGTTGCCTGGGTGTTTTTTTGATCCCCCGATTTATAAAATCGGGGGACCAATGTTTTGAGGCATTTCCGTCCGTCCGTCCGTCCGGAATTTTCTCCGCAACCATCCATTGAATTTCTCTGAAATTTTGCATGAAGTTGTAACTTTTGTCAGGTTAGAAAGTGACATTCTCCGATTTTTGAAAAAAACATCTGGTTAGCCCCCCCAGGGGGTAAAAAGACCCCGAAATGTCAAAAAATGACATTTTTTGCCCTATAACTTTTCATCCATCCATTCAATTTCTCTGAAACTTGGCCAAAATGTGGAGGCAATTGTTCCTAATAGGAAACAAGTATCGCTGACCTTGGAAAAAATCTGGTTCGCGCCCCCAGTGGGTAAAAATCCCCCTTAAATGGCAAAAATTACTCTTTTCTCCCATAACGTTTGATCCATCTATTCAATTTTTCTGAAACTTGGCAAAAATGTAGAGTCAATTGTTCTGGACATGAAATGAGCATCCTTGACCTCATAAAAATTCCGGTTCGCGCCCCCAGGGGGTCAAATGAGGGTTAAAAATGCTCCAAATTGCCCAAATTTATTGCATTTTACACTCGCCACATCGAGTCACATACAGAGGGGGACCACGCATGCGCAGCTTGTTTACTTTCATTTTTGTTTCGTTATTTTTAGCTCTGCTGTTTTTTATTATTATTTTAAATAGGAATTTAATGGGTAAATTGAATTATTCCGGTATCGTTTATTCATTAATTGAAACAAATGGTTATAAAACTGTAACTAATTTTTTTAAAATAATGTTGTTTTAATTACTCTTCATTTACGAAATTACTGGATTTAATAGCTTACAAAAATCTTTTAATACATGAGGATTTGCTTAGAAGATTAAAGCCATTTTCTATTCAACAGTTTAATTTTTTATGGGAATCGCTCAAGACGAGGCATGAAGCCACTTGATCTAAGGAGCTAACAAGAATGCTTGTAACTTCGTTTCAAGTTCCGTAGATTAATGAAATAAGTCCTTTTTCTTTTTTAAACTCTTAAACAAAGATTAAAACGACTGATTTATTTACGCAGTGATCGAAATGCATTCTGGTGGATTTAATTATTTGAAAAATAGGATTTTAAAATGTTTTATTTTGCGCTATTGCATTTTTGCTTTCAGTAAATATTCGATTAATAGTAAACAAAAAATAATTGAATGGGCAATTATGAAAGTCACGTTAACACGAAAAGAACACACACACACATGATAACTGGACACACAACTGTATTTATACAGAAATAAACCACAACTATTGGGATAATGATTGAGTTATATATATATAGAAGTATAACAGTTGTTTTTTTCTGATTATTTCACTGTTTTATTCATACTTATTTCATGTACAACAAGCTCTTGCTACCCGGGGTTTTAGTTTTAATTTGCATTCATTTTCACATTTTTCAACGTAAAGGAAGAAACTCCTACTATATTATTCAATTTAAAAAGTCTTATCCCCTTGTTAATTTATATTTTAAGGTTATTATTTTAAAATGTTTCATATTAGCAGTCGTCTGGGTCGGATAAAGTAATTTTTTAAATAAATTGTAACTAAGTACTTTATGATACATTATCACATTCTGAATAACACGGAACAACAATAACAAAAATTAAAATAGGCTAGTCGGAATCAAAGATTGATTTTACAACTTAAATGCTATTTGAATCTGACTTTGAAAATCTGGCAAGAGAACTTTATAGATTAGATATACAGGGTGATTCATAAGTCACTTCACTTAGCTATTTAAAATAATTACCATATGAAGCACAAACATACTATGAACTTTTGATAATTGTTATCTTACTCTCTAATTAATGCTATTTGTTATTTTAAATTTGTTCGTTTATATATTTGTTTCTATATATATTTATTTCATAATCAATCAAATGCTACAAAGAGTCGTAAATTCCTTGCAAAAAAGGATAGAGCTATGCATGCAGAACGAAGGTGGAAATTTTGAAAATTTGCTGCAATGTTAAACTCCCATAAATGAATTTGTTGAATAAACTTTCTGTTTTGTATTACCGTATTTTTTAACTTTAGAATTTAAAAAATAAATAGCTAAGGGACTCATGAATCACCCTGTATACTGGTTAATAGATAAATCATATATATTGTAAAATATCGAATTGTTCGAAACTCATCTCATTTCCTCGGAGTCGATATGAAGTTAATCTGTAAAGATTTTCTTAGGGTCAGTCATTCTTACTGTCCTGTTGAATGTGATGCGTTTGACGACGATACTTTATGGCGCTGTTCATGGCCGGACCGTAAGTTCTTGATAATTAAATAGCGTTAAAACATTTGTACTCAAAATATATTGTTCTTTATTTTACTTTAGGTGCATTCGTCGGGCAGAGAGAGATAGAGAGAGAGAGAGAGAGAGAGGGGGTGGAAGGAGAAAAATCTTTTTAAAAACTTACTGGCAGTTTCTTATGCATTTCATGTCTTATGTCGTTCACTTCTTAGTGACATCTTCCGAACCCCGGTTCAAAAGCTCCCAGCATGCTATGCATTCACAATGTTCCCGTCATTTCAAGCACCCACGCACTCCTATGCCCATCAAATTTGAACTTTTGATAAGTTGACAGCTTACTTTCTGCCTTCGTCGTGTGGGAGAGCATGTGGCGGTGGCTTTAAGACACCCGAAAAATGCAACGAAATGCCTTTATGGTAGACTAGTCTGCTTCAAATGTCGGATGTTGTAGAGGAAGATACAATTTGACCCCTGTGAATCGAGGAACGAACAGCTAGTTTTTGGATTGGTAACTAATCAAGAGATAACATCCTGTTGGTGTATCCTGTCTGTATGAATAAGAAAAGGTACTCAAGCCTGAATGTCAGAAGGCAAATTGACATTATAGCATGTCTTAACTTTAAGACGTCTGGCGATGAAGTCGTTCATGATATATACGAATCAAGCATCTCGCTGCATAAATCCCCGTTTAAGATGCACCTTATAAATCTGGTGCTTATCTCAATAGCCTCTTACGTCTCAGTGGCGATATGGCTTGCTTGGGGATGAATAAAAGGCAAACTAAAAATAAATAACTTTACTTTGCGTATGAAGACGAATACAACAAATACATAAGGTCGCAAAATATGAAACGGTTGTTTTTCATATTTCTTCTTTTTCACGGATATTATTTTTGGTTCGTTCGTAAGCGACAACGTGGCAAACGATAATAAAGCTTACTTGCTACATATCTTTGTCTCCACTAACCGGAGAACAGGTCTGAGTTCGATACTATACCTTATCTTTTTACTGACATACAGAAAACTTTACGGTACTTATATTGATCTTGAACCAGTTTTCGCGAGTTTCTTGTCGGAAGCGTTTGGCTGTCCTACGCAAATGCCTGAGAGTTAACGAGCCGATTTGTACCAGACGACAATTTTGATACGGTGCTGCGTGCTATGATAATAATATTTTGCTTGTTTTGTTTTTGTTGTTGTTAAGGTTAGGGTTTAGGGTCAGGGTTAGGGTTAGGGTTTAGGGTTAGGGTTAAGGTTTAGGGTTTAGGGTTAAAAATATTTATTTGATAACAGTAATTTCGCTCTGTTTTGCTTGTTTTATTTGTTTCGTTGTTTAACATTTTTTCTTGCAACTATAACTAAAAATTATAGGACGCAGCAACGTATCAAAATAACAAAAAATATTTATTTGATAACAGTAACTTCGCTATGTTTTGCTTGATTTGTTTTTTTTTTGTTGTTTCTTTTAGAAAATTTCTTGAAAATATAACTTAAAATCATATGACGCAGCACCGTATCAAAATTGTCGTCTGGTACAAATCGGCTCGTCATCTCTCGGACGTTTGCGTAGGATAGCCGAACGCTTCCGACAAGAAACTCGCGAAAACTGGGTCAAGATCGATATAAGTACCAGCTTTACCTTTTCTTTCTCAGACACAATAATGTTTATCAGCATTAATCCCACCCTTATAGTGGGTCAGTCAGCAAACATTTATTGCCGTATACTTGCTCTGAATTAAATTTCAATGTATAAGAAGGGAAGCCATTGTAACGAAATCTATAATTCTGATAAAACGTATGGGCTGTTTAGTTTCTTTGTTTTTACCATGTAATGGTAAAAACATTTTTGCCGTAACCTCCCTCTCATAAGAATAAAGCGTAAATAAACATAGCATGTATCGACACGAGGATCCGTCCATTAGTACAACTGTCACACATACATTTACTCATCATTTGTATTGGTCTGTCACGCTTCGGTTCGAAATAGAATTTCCATTGCTCAACACCCAGATTGAATAGCCGTATGCAAGTAAGTATCGGTAAGTCTGTTACGCTAAATTTAATTACGATTTCCTTGATTTGTCACGCTTCAGTTTGAAATAGCCATTTTATCGGAAGATGTGCAGATTGAATATACATATCTGTTTATTTTACTTAAATAACTGTTCTCAGAAATAAAGCGGACCCTTTCTGGGGCTAACACTTGATCTCTATATGAGATACATAGATATTCGAGTGTTCAATTACCTTTCAAACGTTGAGTAAGTAATGAAGTGAAGAACATTATATTTCCATTCCCGTATTGACCAGTTATATATGTTATAGTATATTTTTCTTGTCGCCTCTTGGTCTTGCCGGATTCCGAGACAAGAATTCATCTAGTCTGGTAGAGTATCCAGCTTATTGCTGTTACTAGAGGCAGCATCACTTAGAGAAGGTGCACCATTCTTCGTATAAACAAGTGTGTAGCAAGCCGAGGGTGTCTTATTTTGGCTTCGAATAGTATGTTATTTGGTATATATGATCAGCGTTTAATTGTAGGGAAGTGTCCTCATGCCAGGTAGTCCAGACACACCTCCGTACAGAGAGACTGAAGACACTCGAGGATTGTGGCTCGTAAGCATTCAAATTCTCGTCTCTAAGCATTCAAATTCTCGTCTCTAAGCATTCAAATTCTCGTCTCTAAGCATTCAAATTCTCGTCTCTAAGCATTCAAATTCTCGTCTCTAAGCATTCAAATTCTCGTCTCTAAGCATTCAAATGCTACCCAAAATGTCTCCGTTTTTGTTTATATTTCAATAAGGAAAGAGTTGGAATGCCTACTAGACACTATCCTCGGGTGTATTTGGTTTCTCTATACAGGGATTCCCCAGGACAGTTTTACATGAGGATAGTTTACCCTACAAGTAAACTCTGATCAAATATTCAAGATAACTTAGTATCTGAAGCCCAAATAAGATTCGTTCGGCATGGCTACATACTGACTCATACGAGGAATAGTTCACTTTCTCCTTGTGATGTTGCCCCTAGTAACAGCACTTCGCTGGATACTCCACCAGCCAGATAGATTTCTGGTCCTGGAATCCAGCAAAACAAAGCAAAACCTACGATAAAGACAATCTATAACATAATTAAGTGGTCAATTGAGGAGATAAAAGGTAATGTTCTTCACAGCTTCGCAAAATCAGCGTTAGAGAGGTAGATGCAAATCTGGATTGAATACTCGGATATCTATGTATCTCATATAGGAATCACGTGTTAGCCTCAAGAAGGGGCCCCTTGATTTCTGAGATCTTTGACACATCTGGGCTGTTGAATCATCTACTAGTCTCTCCCTCCTTGACAAGGTCCAAAAAAGAGTCGGCAACCTAATAGGTCCCTCACTGTCAACCAAGCCCCAGTCCCTGTCCCATCGCCGCAATGTAGCATCCTTGTGCTTGTTTTACAAATACTTCAATGGATTGTGCTCCGATGAATTGGCTGCTCTGGTGCCCTTTCGTCGTAAGTTCACTAGACCAACTTGACAATCGACTAAATCCCATCCATTCACTGTGGAGGTCCCCAGATGCCGGAGAGCTTTCTACTCAAATAGCTTATTTCCTCGTGCTGCTGGCCTCTGGAACTCCCTTCCTGCCCCCTGTTTCCCCGACGGTACTGACATGCAGAAATTTAAAACTAATGTAAACAGACATCTCGCTGCGCAGATCTCAATTTAGGTTGACCCACCCCCAACCTTCTCCGTTCTTTCTTCTCAGTAGCCCCTTACGTCTACAGTGGCGGCCTGCCTTGTCTGGGGTGAACTATGTTAAAAAAAAAGAAAAAAAAGTGAAATGTTTATATTTCTGTTTAGATTTAAAGGAGTGTTTACAAACCAAAAAAGCAACAAAAAGATGGTGTGGTTTCCCGTTCTCTAATTGAAATCGGATTATGTTTCAACCGACACACGTGATTTCGGAAACGGGGAAATAATTTTAATTTCATCAAAAAAAACAGCTATATCCATGCGTATATTAAAATAGAAGATCTCCCTCTGCAAGCTTGAAACGAGAACAAAATAAAAGCGGTTATGATAGCAAAGGATCCCTGAGATGATGGAGTGTTAAATGATATTTTCCACTCCGTGAGCAGTAATATCGTTCACGTGTTTGTTAATGATAATACATCAATATGAACATTCGTTCTCTAATGGGCACTACTATGATATTAAACAATGTTTGATTATCGGTCCAAGAGAGACCGGTTTTCCGCAGAAATGCGAATACGCCCACGAGAAAATATATGTCTACAATTGGAAAAAGATGAATCCAGTTGTTGATACAAGACAACCACGGGATAAAACAACAAAAAAAGATGTGACATCGAAAAGCTTATCAGTATGTCCGGAACGTTCGTGCCTGTTACATAACGACGCCGTGTTTTAATGGGAAATTTGAATGACACCTTTAAGGTCAAAGGTAACCCCAGACGGAAGTCGATGAAACTACGTGACTTCCGGTCAGATATGGTCGATCTCTTTGGCTGGCGAGGCTTCAAGCAGAGAAACGATGCTTCTGGGGTGCTGTCCCCAATGGGGAACGGGCGCGCACAATGCAATTATGTGTAGCGGGACGAGCTATTCGTCTATCCATCTGTCTGTCTTTATCTCTCTTTTTCTTTATTAACGAACTGACATTATTACGTTTTTACCATCCTTTGAAAAATTCGTAACATTATCTATTGTATACTGATATTTTGCTCTTGGCCTTTTGGCTAAGATCAAGGTGTAGTATCTGTTCCGATAGATACTGCACCCAATAGACTGGTATTGTCTTGGCCTTCGGGGTTTGATTTACGCCGGTCTATGGGTCTGTCCTGTGCAGTTCTAGGAGGTCCATCCTCCCAGGCTTCGCCTCCCCTCTTTGGGGAGGAGTAAGTTTATTGCTTACTGCCTGGGGTTCCCCTACCGGGGAATGCCGACGGGGCAGCCCAGGCAATTTTTAATGGCCAGAGTGCTCACCTTCTCGGGCGCTGGCTTTTCAAACCCCTTTTTCCGACCCGACCGTGGGTCACATCTTACTTGTGGGAGTAAGATAAAACTGGCCTTGTGCCTAACTCCTGGAGAGGAGTAAATAAATACTGAGATAAAAAGTGGTTACTCACCCGATTTGTGTGCACGTAATTTACCTTGCGCTTGGGTAAAAGAATAGATATATGGCATATCCCATTAACCTTCTGAGCGCTGAATTGTTTTTGTAGCAGAATGATTTTTTTACACCTATTTTCGAAATGATTTAACCTTTCTTTGTATGCCCAAACAATTTATATGATAGTGTAGCATGTAAGTAGGACTATCAAAATGAATTGTAAAATTTGGCTCATTTTCATCTTGTGATGGCGGCCATTTTGAATTTATAATAATAATGTTGACGATCTACCCATACAGAAATTGTCATTTTCTAATGCACATATTAGCCAATTGCTGAATTTATTGTATATCTTTGTACTGTTGTGTCTTATCCTTCAAATAAACCAGTTTTGCATGTAGTATCGTCTGCTATTAGAGTTGCTAGACTTGTCATAATTGTGCGACTGCCGCGCTAAGAGAATCTCTGGCACCAGCTTGCGAAATAACAGTTCGTTAATCATCAGTATGCAAAAAAAATACTCCACGTAATCTAAATCCGCGATTCTTTGTGCGCATTTTTATTTTTTCTAGCGATTATGTATGTACGAATGTTTTAACGTGAATCCATTTGGAACTGCTCAGCTTATACCGGTGTGTGTGTGTGTGTGTGTGTGTGGGTGTGTGTGTGTGGGTGTGTGGGTGTGTGTGTGTGTGTGTGTGTGTGTGTGTGGGTGTGTGTGTGTGTGGGTGTGTGTGTGGGTGTGTGTGTGTGTGTGTGTGTGTGTGTGTGTGTGTGTGTGTGTGTGTGTGTGTGTGTGTGTGTGTGTGTGTGTGTGTGTGTGAAAATGGTAGTGTTAGCGTCTTAGGTAAACGATAAATACTGCATATGAATCTGGCGGTTCGTCAATTACTAAAGACTCGAAGGGTCAAAACAGCAATTCTTCCTCATTTGTTAGAAACCTCGTCCATGGAATGTGAGGACTAAAGGACAAAACAAGGAAAGCGAGAGTTACGAGACTGCCGAAAGTAAACCCAAGGGCCACTATTTAAACTCCTTTGTTAGATGGATAGATTTCGTTCAGAAAACAGCAATTCTTCATCCTTTGTCAGAAACCTAGCCTATGGAATGTGAGGACTAAAGGAAAAAAATAAAAGAAGGCGAGAGTTACGAAGCTGCCGAAAGTAAACCCAAAGTTTACTTCTATTTTTTTTAGTAGTATATGTAATGATGAAATTCCGATATCGATCAGCCTGACCCTTGCATTTCACTTTTACCTCTTCAAATCCCCTGTAACTCGCAGGATGTTCAGATCTCAACTCCTGATTTACGGTTGCCTTCAGACATTTCATGTGGCACCCATTTCCCAAGCTTAACAGTATTTCCAAGATGACAATGAGCAGTTGTATGATTTGAGGAAAGCTGTATGGCCTATGCAGCTTATACTTTAAGTGATACTGCAATGGGCTTTTCATAAAAGAACAGCCTAACGTCCTGCTTGGTATTCATCTTAAAGGGCGAAATTTCTACTTCTGAATTTTGTAAACCATCTTCTGCACGTTCTTTCAGTCGAACATTCTTCCCCAATAAACTGAGTGAATATTTCGAGTCGCTTCTTCGACTGCGGCGTTACCTTTTATTAAACTCATAAAACTTTATCTGCCGATAATAATCCTTGGATACTATCATGCTTTAAGAGCTTTTATCAAAGAGATGGTAAGTAATGTTTCCATATGAAATAAAAGTAAATAAAGTCTAATGTGTCCAAGTAAACAAGTCAACGCTTATCAAAGCCAACAACCACTCGAAGATAAGGGTTAATGAGATTGGATTGTCGGTTTAATGATTAAGAATATTTGAGACGAGTGCATATGATTAGTAGAATGAAAAAAGATTGGTTACTTATGGGGGTTATTATGACAAGTATTTGGTAACATTGGATTTGAAGATGACTATGTTGTTCCTGCAGGGAAGCAGTCCCGTGTTAATCTATTAAAGATTCCCAGGTATTATCAAAGATAAGAAAATTGAGATCTGGACAGAACTTATGATGAACAGGAATAAGTGTAATAAACAAAGAACAAAGCATACAGAAAAAAGCGAGAAGTAACACGGAATTTTCATTCAATGTCTTGTCTCATTTATGAAACTTTTTCAATTAAACTTTGTAAATGAAATGAAATAACGAATCGAAATATTCATGATGCTGTCTTAATTCTCGTTTTGTTCTATAGAGTTTGTTGTTTGCTCTTATTACTCTTATTTATGTTGATAAACACACATACACAAACACACGGCGCCTGTCTCGTGGTTAGGTGGTTAGAACAGTTGACTATCAATTAGATGGTTAAATTTCGATCCCTTGCTTATAGTGGGTGCTAGTCTAAACGCACTGAAGAGATGTAAAACAGCGAAATAGTCCGTCTATAGATAACTATACATATATAAGCCCCCTTCTCAGGCTGAGCACTGTCGTTAATCATATCGCCGGCTACAATTTAGTGTAACGCAAAACTCTTTGTAAATAAACAAGCGGAGCACAATCTAGTAGCGGTCAATGTTGAGAAAAAAATGAGATATAATTTATCAACGGCGTCCCTCCCGTAGTCAGTAGTTAGAACTGCCGATTATCAATGTAGGTTCGATCCCTTTGCAAAGGATGGGTGCTATTCTAGCTTCACTAAATAGCTGTGATACAGCGAAACTGCCTGTCTGTGGATAACTATATATATATATATATATATATATATATATATATATATATGGGAAATGAAAAAGAAAAAAACAAAAGATGTTTTTTTTTATGTATTCATCAACGTTTCGTCTTTATTTGTAAGACTTCCTCAGGATGATAATTTTACAAATAAATACATTAAAAAAAACATCTTTTTGTTTTTCCTTTTTCATTTCCCATTACGTCGGATTACTTTCTTTCATATATATATATATATATATATATATATATATATATATATATATATATATATATATATATATAGCATGGGATGGGTGCTAGTTTAACGACACTATATTCTCTCTCTCGTTCTCTGTCTCTCTATTTCTCTCTTTCTCTATCTGAGCAGTGATACAGCGAAACAGTATGTGTTTGGATGACTATTGAAGCTCTATTTCTCGGGTAGAGCTTATCATAAGAGAATCGCCATTTGACACTAGCTGAAAAGGCATAGCCCATTGTGTAAAACCAATTCGAGCTATCAGCATTTGACAATGATTATATTGAAGTTCTACTTACATTCAGCCAGTGTCGCATGATAGCGTATGGGGTAGGAGTACCGACTGTCAGCTCGACAGTTGAGTTTCCATTACGGCTGAAGAGCTCTGATACAGCGAAACAGCAGTCTGTATGTTGATGCTATATATATATATATATATATATATGTGTGTGTGTGTGTGTTAAAGAAAGTAATCCGACGTAATGGGAAATGAAAAAGGAAAAACCAAAAGATGTTTTTTTTTTATGTATTCATCAACGTTTCGTCTTTATTTGTACAATTATCATCCTGAGGAAGTCTTACAAATAAAGACGAAAAGTGGATGAATACATAAAAAATACATCTTTTTTTGTTTTTCCTTTTTCATTTCCCATATATATATAAAAAAACGGAAGGTATTTTGAAATATTTTGTTAAATGTTTCGAAATATTTTTCTTTTTCTTTTGATTTAATTACTCGGTTTTTGAAGGCATTTTTGCCTCTCTCTCTCTCTCTCTCTCTCTCTCTATATATATATATATATATATATATATATATATATATGGTTATCCACAGACAGGCGATTTCGCTGTATCACAGCTCTTTAGTGAAGCTAGAATAGCACCCATCCTTTGCAAAGGGATCGAACCTACATTGATAATCGGCAGTTCTAACCACCTGACTACGGGAGGGACGCCGTTGATAAATTATATCTCAATTTTTTTCCTAACATTGACCGCTACTAGATTGTGACTATATTAAGTGGTTTATATATATATATATATATATATATATATATATATATATATATATATATATATATATATATATATATATATATATAAATATAAACCACTTAATATAGTCATATCTCAATGCTCATAGAAAAAAGTATCTGGGAACCTAAATAGACCGTAATTTCCGGCCCAGGCTATTGGCGAAAAAACGCACAATGACGAGTGGATATATTTATTTCTGAGGATGAGTGATCCCCTCGAAAATTTAAATTCAAAAAAGGGAGACACACCACTCTATCATCACGGTTCAAACTTAACACTGGTAAATATAAAAAAAACTATTTGTAAAATTATCGATTTCTCAATATTGTCATTATTGTTATTTGTTTACCATTTCACGTACCGCCGGTGTCACCTAACCAACGCATTGCCACCGTTTCTAACAATACTTATTATATATATATATATATATATATATATATATATATATATATATATATATATATATGTTGATTTCTCGTCTTCTCCGTGTAAATTAGAAAACCTGCATCTTTCTTTTCATATATATATATATATATATATATATATATATATATATATATTGTAAATGCACATCTAAGTGAAAGATAAGATTTTTCTGCCTGGTGCGATCTTAGTTCCTAATAATTAATGATCGATAACATCGACATGCTAGTGTATCGGCTTTATGTACATGTATGTATAAATAAAAATAATTATATACATATATATATATATGTGTGTGTGTGTGTGTGTGTGTGTGTGTGTGTGTGTGTGTGTGTATGTATATATGTATATATTTATATGAAAAGTAAAGAAAGAAAGAATGGGAAAAGAAAAAAGGGAAAAATAATGAAGAAGTAAAAACGTTGTTTTGCAATCGAGAAAGATGCAAATGTTCCATACGAATTACAGGCTTTCTAATTTACACGGAAAGGACGAGAAATCAACAAGAAAAACTCGTGCATAAAGAAAGCGAGAAGGGCGATTCGTAAGATGCGTCCATTCAATCTCCGCGTTTAGCGATGTAAGTGCTATTTCAAACCGAAGCGTGACAGACCAACAGAAATGCTATTTCAAACAGAAGCGTGACAGACCAACAGCAATGCTATTTTATCTGTTAAAATGATATTTCAATCGTACGCTACAGACTAGTGAAAATTAAAGCGTGTCAGATCGACCAACGGACTTTTATAGAGATGATTGGACGCATCTAAAATTAAATGCGTCCATTCAATCTGCGCGTTTAGCAATGAAAATCCTATTTAAAACTGAAGTGTGACAGATCAACGTGCATACTATTTTAAACTTAAGCGCTACAGACCAACGAAGATGCTATTTCGAAGGTAAGTCTGACAGATCAACTAACAGGGATTCGTGGACGCGTCTAAAATTAGATGCGTCCCTTTAATCTACGCGTCTAGTTGTAAAAAAGCTATTTCAAACTTAAGCTTGACAGACCAACGAAAATGATATTTCAGACTTAAGCGTGACAGACCAACGAAAATTCTATTTCAAACCTAAGTAGGACAGACACACGAAATTGCTATTTCAAACTTAATCGAGACAGACGAACGAAAATGATATTTCAGATTTAAGCGTGACAGACAAACGAAATTGCTATTTCAAACTGAAGCGTGACAGATGAACGAAAATGATATTTCAGATTTAAGCGTGACAGACAAACGAAAATACTATTTCAAACTTAAGCGTGACAGACGAACGAAAAGGATATTTTAGATTTAAGCGTGACAGACAAACGAAAATACTTTTCAAACTTAAGCATGAAAGACTGACGAAAATGCTATTTCAATTTTAAGGGCGACAACCCAACAACCCAACTAAAATGTTTAAGGGTGGCAACCCAACTAAAATGTTATTACTAACGTAAGCGTGACGCACCGACCAACTAAAAGAGGCGGATATATATGTTTGGATACATCTACAATACGGCACTTTCATCAATCAATCTACTCTAATAAATTTTATCTTGGCTCTCAGAAATTAAGGGCCCCCTATTGGGGGCTAACGCTTTGTTTCTTCATGAGATACATAGATATCCGAGTGTTCATTAAAGGTTGTCTCCTATCTCTCCAACCTGGAGTTAGTAAAACTGTGAAGAATATTAATGCTCGTCTCTCCATGTGGCAGCTCTACTATGTTAGAGTATATACAACTTGTGATCTTTGCCTGGTGCTGCCGGATCCCAGGACAAAAATTCATCTGGTCTGGTGGAGTATCCAGCTAACTGCTGTTACTTGAGGTAACATCACTTGGAGAAGGTGCACCATTCCTCGTATGGGTCAGTGTGTAGCCATGCTGAGGGATCTTATTTGGGCTTCGAATACTATGTTATTTTTTAATGTTTGGACATGGTTTACTTGTAGGGTGAAGTATCTTCATCTCAAGGTGTTCTGACAAATTAAAAAAACGAAGAAAATCGAGGATGTTGTCTAGTAGGCATTCCAACTCTCTCTTATCAATTTTTCAGTGTTCTTATCTTCTTGGTTTTGCTGGGGATGGTGCATCCTGCCGGATGATAGATATTCACCTGCTATTTCAGAGACTCCAACCGAGAGATATTTATTGGTGATTTATCTATTGTCTTTTTTTTTCATTTTACTTCAGTGTAAGTTCTCAGAAACCAAGGGGGTCATTTCCTATAGCTAACACTTGATCCCTATATGAGATACAAAGATATCTATACGGTTAGCTAGTAAAATGCTATTTCAAACTAAAGTGAAACCGCCTGGCGGACAAGTCTACTATAGAGGCTCGAAGATGCGTCTAAAAGAACAAGAAAGAAAGAAAAAAATATGGTGTCAAATTATCAACCGGGATCATTGTTATAAGGAACCCTGTGAAAAAAATTCCACAATTAGATGCATGAAAAATAAAAGCAATGAGAAAAGAAGGGGTGAAAACATGCGTCAGGTGGTTTAGTTTTATGGGGAGTTTTTCTTTTTCTTTTTTCTTCTCGATTGCGATGAACAAAAGTGCGAGACGAATGAGTACAATTTTGAATAATTAAGTTCCTTCTTCGCTTCCACGAGTAGATATCAAATCAGGACGCACTATACAAACAACTGTCCTTGAAATCAGAAATAAAATTGATGACTTGCTCTTCAATATGACACACACACCCATACACACACACACACGCACACACACATAAACACAAAAACATAAAATAATGAATTTCTCTTAGGTTACCGGTAGCGTACAAAAAAAAATATGTAAACAATGAAAACACAAGCGAGTTCAGCAATTTCTTCCCCCATCGGTTACGAGTTTGTTGGCGAAGTGCATAATACATCTGACACCTCTGATCATATTTGGAGCTCACGCTCGGGTTTCGAATCTCGATGTAGATACACTTGCTAAGTCTAGCCACACTGAAGAGTCGTGATACGATGAAACAGCTGTTATTGGGTGACTGGCTTTGCTTAATCCATACCCTTTTACTCCCGTCGTCCTATCTAATTTGCTGTATAACTGGGAGTGTTTAACTCTACAGGCTTGATGCTGGTTGTTGGCTTCTAAGTTCGTGTCTATGAAGAGACTCGATATTAATAAAAACAAATATCGTCTCAGAAAGGATTGTACAAAAAACTGCTGTTTATGTTGAATTCTTGGAGCGTAAATAAAAGATAATATCGAAATACAGTTTACCTAAGATTAATTTTATCGGTAAATATAATTTAATATTCATTTATAAATATTATATATGACCCGCAAGCATTATCTCCTCCTATACTGACGATTGCCGGTTTGGCATGAAACACATATGCATATGGGTTAATTTGAAAATATTATTTATAATGATTATTCAAAGCTCTAGCTAGATTGAGCACTTTAGTATGTAAACAACGAGACGTTATTTATAGCGTAATGCGATACTCTAGGCCTCCGCCTATTGAGTTCTCTTGACAGCTTGCTGATATGGCCGCTGACTTTGCATTTATACGGTAATTTACTCTCCCATTTCAAAGCAATGCGTGGTGGACAGATCGGTACTTGCTCCGACTACAGAGTCAAGAATAATCTTCGTATTTGGGTTCGAACCGTGTGATCGGCAGGGATGTCTCTTCACATACGTATGATTGCAGTTCGGCATGAAACACATGTGTATATGGGTTAATTTGAAAATATTATTTATAATAATTATATATATATATATATATATATTGTGTGTGTGCGTATGTGTGTGTGTGTCACACCTTAAAAACCATGAAATTTAGAAAGTCATTAAACGAAAAAAAGAGGTAATAAACTGCCTATACTTTTGAAGATGGCGTATAACGCTGAAAGTTCTCAAGTATTTAGGATAAATAAAGAATTTATTTTATAAAACAAAAAAATGCGTTGTTTAGATTTTTCAAAACATTTTTCTTATTGCCATTCCGTCAACGTTTCAAGTGTGGACTTTTTCATGTTATAAATATATATATATATATATATATATATATATATATATATATATATATATATATATGCTTCTATGATAGTTTCAGTATAAGTTTTCGTTAAATGCGTGCTCTTTTAAAAACATATCTGAAGCATTTTCTTGAAACGGTTTTAATTAATTCACGAACTGAGACACCGTTATACCCTTTAATAAGTGGAAGGTGGTCACACCCTAAAATACTTGAAAGAAATTCAACACATCTTAATAGGGTGAAAATATCCAATTTTCTGAAGCCATTTCACCAAGTGCCCTATGAAGACTGGATTAAAAACCAATTTACACACTATCCATCTGCACATGATACACTCAAATATCCATGCCGTTCGGAACAAAAAAAATCATAGCATGTTTTAATGTTTCTTAATTTTTATTTTATTTTTGTATTTATTTTATTTCGATTCATTTTCATCCAAATTCCCGCTCAAATCTTGACGAGAAAGCAGACAACCGTGTAATGGCGATGACGTACTTCCGGTTTCTTATTTATTAGACGCATTGATAAAAAAAAGGTGTATCGTTTTTAATTTATTTCTTGACTTACGCCATCATTTTTATTTTTATTTTCAGCACGTGTCGCGTCTTGGTAATGTTATATAAAAGAGGATCTTAGTTCCATTTGTGCATTTGTGTGTAAGTAGAGTATAAATGCATTTGTGTGTAAGTAGAGTATAAATCCATCTGTGTCTGACAGAATTAATGGTTAATAGTTTAAGGCAGATGTCTGGCTCTGAAATTGAAGTTTTGAAATCAGTCGTCCTCTGCTCGAAGACTGGGAGTGAGGAAAAGGGCAACACGTATGAATGATAATTATTTGTAAAGAATGGGAACTGCGCACGACTGGCAATTTCCGGTAGCTGGAATATTATAAAGAAACAAAAAAAAAGTAAGAGCAAAATTTTAAAATTATGAAAACTAACAAAATCGGGAAGGGGGTTCAAAAAGAAATTAAAAAAACGATAAAAAATAATGAAGGAAAAGTTGGGAAAGAAAGTGAAAAAGTAAATGATATAAAAAAGAAATAAGAAAAAAGATTGATAAGTCATCCTAATCACGCTTATAGATTAACGAGTTTGATAAAAAAAATACACTGATGTGATTTGTCCTGTTAGCGTGTTGAGGAAAACCAGCTGTAAGCGCAAAGATAGAATGTGTGCTAATTAAGTGACGAAAACAAAGAGGGGACCGGCCTACATACTATGGCACTGGCGTATACTTAAACATATTTTACTCTTATTCACTCCAAACAAAACACTGAAACTTAATGGGCTACTTTGATTAAAGAACAGATTTATAGAGGGCGGGGCATCCTAAGTGGGGAGCTGGGCAGCAAGATATTTCTTCACGTTACATTTAAATTTTTGTATGTTTTGGCAGTCGAAGAAACCATCACAGATTGAAGGAAATTGGTCTTCATGACGTGCAGAACAATCCACCTGTTGTTTTGTGTGTTGTGCAACTAGTCTGAAAGAAAAAAAACCCCAGAACATCCCTGGTTCGACTGGTGTCTGACCTTGTTGAGGGGTTTCCTGCCTTGCATAAGGTGTTTTTGGAGGGCATTGCTATTGAATTTTTAGCCCAGCGCTTTTTTTCTTAGTCGCCAAACTGATAGATGCCCATCTTTTTCGCCAAGGTCTGCATTTTGTTGCTTGGATTTTGCAGCAACTTTTTTTTGCAGCAACTTTTTTTTGCAGCAACTTTTTTTTTCAGCAATTTTTTCTGCAGCAACTTTTTTTTTCAGCAACTTTTTTTTGCAGCAACTTTTTTTGCAGCAACTTTTTTTGCAGCAACTTTTTCTGCAGCAACTTTTTTTTCAGCAACTTTTTTTGCAGCAACTTTTTTTTCAGCAACTTTTTTTTGCAGTAACTTTTTTTTGCATCAACTTTTTTTTGCAGCTTCTCGGCGAACTTCTGTGTGCAGACACGGTATAAAGGGGTGCTACAATTCTTCCCTATACCGACTGATTCACCATCGCCGTTGCAATTCTCTAGCTCACATATTCAGAGATCACGTAGCTGCAACTAAGATTTCCCAATTTTTTAATCATAATGATACAGGTCACTTGCTGCTAATATTCTAGGGCATTCCCGTCGTCCATAGTTCCCAACGCACCAATAGCACACAGGAATAGCTCTCCGTTGCACTTTACCGCAATTAAATACTTCATTGGTTATGAAATTAAAGAATGTACCGCCGGTCGAACATTTAGTTTACTTCAATCAAACATCCTTATCCATTCAGCTACATTAAGAGCCATATTATATGTTAGTGGAATAAATCCTATATGTTTATTTACGAATATAGTATATATATATATATATATATATATATATATATATATATATATATATATATATATATATATATATTTGTTTATCTGCATACGTATACGTTTCATCCTTACGGAATCGTCAGTTTAGAAATAATTATTCAAGCCAGTCGCAGGATTCGAACCCCCGGAAAAAAGTCATGTTATTGACTAAAGTTGCGGCCACTGTGAACAAGTACATAAATCGGTGACAGTTTTAGACCTATTATACCAAGCTGGCGCGATAGGCAGCCGACATCAACAGTCTTCAACTTATGAAGGAACATCAATTAAAACTATGATTTTGACGGCTGTATTAATACTACTCACTAGAGTGCCAAGCTTGAATTGGGGGCGACAATATATATATATATATATATATATATATATATATATATATATATATATATATATATATATATATATATATAAAGATAGAGGCAAAATGCCTTCACTGAAAAAGCCATGTGTTAGATGCAGATAATTTATTAAATCAAAATAAAAAAAATAAAAACATTTTTGTTTTTTTTGTTTTTCATCCTGATATTTCGCTTGATAAAACAACCCTCTTCGGAGTTAAGACAAGAAAAAGGTATTAACCTGTTTTTTTTGTTTTTTTTTGTAATAATCCTTTTCTTTATATTAAAATTCAAAGATGCTTAAGAAAATGAACTTTCCCAAATGTATAACTACCGGCGACCATGCGCTATTTTAAGTTCAAATAAAACAGACATTTGCACCGTTAGTCCAGAACATCGGAAACCTTCTACAAGACCAGGAAGGATTATTACAACAACAAAAAAACAACAGGTTACTACCTTTTACTTGTCTAAACTTCGAAGAGGCTTGTTTTATCAAGCGAAATATCAGTTATATAAGTCAGGATGAAAAAAAAATGTTTTTATTTTTTTTATTTTGATTTAATAAATTATCTGCATCTAACACATGGTTTTCTCAGTGAAGGCATTTTGCCTCTATTTTTATATTAAAATTCAAAGATGCTTAAGAAAATGAACTTTCCCAAATTTATATATATATATATATATATATTTATATATATATATATATATATATATATATTTATATATATATATATATATATATATATATATATATATATATATATATAGCCTATCATGATGCGTCCGTGTAGTATTGGGCGGCTAATAGTGGTCTGACATATGTGGCTAAAAGTATCTTCCAACAAGTCATAGCTTTTGTGAGAAAGACACCCAGGAAAACCTGCGGTTCATACAGTTACTAGTTACCTTCCACCTGTCTGTCATTGGAGGCTGACTGTAGATGCTCAAAGGGTGATATGTGTGTAGTACATATATTTAACATTGAGATGGTTTTGTATAGATATCTCTTCTTCACAAGTCCTGCGGCAATAGAGGCCGGGCGACGTGTACAGACCTAACAAGTTGGAAGTATACAATCACAAATTTGTACACAGGCGGCTTAAAGCTTATCTTAACATCGCCGTTAGTTTTAAGAACAGTAACTAGCTTCAGGGGGCTTTTTTGCAAGTGAGCAGCTATTTGGGGGGGGGGCGGGACAACGTTGCTCATCCAGGTCATCGGAAGGGTCTCGAAAATGTGATCTAAAAATCGTCTGTTCTTTCCTTTCATCTGGTCAGCTATTTGTGGCTGACGGTTGTACATTTCTACAGGGGAAACTACAGAAAAATAAAAGAGATTCATGAGATTTATGCTAAAAAGAAAACTAAATTGAATATTGCTATCAGGAACGTAAGGACACTTCTAGATCGGAAAGAGCTAGCAAATCCAGCGCGGAGAACAACTATTGTATCCAGGGAACTGGCTAGATACAACGTAAATATTGCTGCTCTATCTGAAACGCGTTTTAGTGCTGAAGATAAATTACTAAAAAAAGGTGGAGGGTACCCTTACTTCTTGAAAGGCAAACGAAAAGGAGTAAAAAGAGAAGGAGTTGTTTTTTTCTATCAAGAGCAGGATCAATTCCCAGTTAGAGCAACCTTGTGGAATTAATGATCAAATCATGTCACTGAGGGTACCTTTACTTTGTGGTCGTTATGCGTCAGTTATCTCAGTATATGCCCCTACTTTGGCTAGTCGTCAGGATATCATAATAAAGTTTTATTAGGTTTTAATGTATAGTATTAAAGAAATACCAAAAGTGGATAAGATTTTGTTACCTTGAAACTTTAATTCAACACCTGGGATGCCTTAGTAAAATACGGCCTTGGTAAGGCAAATGATAATTGTGCAATGAATATAAGCAGTATGTACGACCTTTTACCAACAAAAAACATTCACAAAGTTACATGGATCCACCATAGATAAAAACACGGGCATATTCTAGATTATGTCATCACGCGTTAGCGTGAACTTCAGGATATGTGTACAGTAAGTTTTATGCAGTGTGCAGACTGTGACACTGATCACAAACTTGTGTGTGCAAAACTTAAGATGTGTATAAAGAAAAAAAAATCAGAGCAAATGAAATAAAAGTGCCTAAACGCATTCGTGTCTTCAAATTACAAAGTGAGGATTGCATACGACTCTCAGGACTCCATTTATTAATGTCACATTTGACGTCATCTGGGAGCAGTTCAACTCACATGTATATAATAAAGGAGCTGAAGTTATTGTCTTTAGGAAGACCAAACATAGGGATTGGTTTGATGAAAATGATTCTACAATCGCCAATGTTTTGGAAGAGAAATACAAGGCTCATGAGATATTTCTGTGTTAAAATGGACCACCAAAAGTAATTGCAGAAAAGTGTTTTTTTAAAAAAGCGAAATTAAAACTGCAGCGTGAAACACATCAGATGAAGAACAGGTGATAGGTCAAAATGTCAGTGGAAATCCAGTCAGCTTATATCCCCAAGGATTCGAAAACTATGTATAACAAAATCAGACAAGCTTTTTTTTATACATAGTTTTCAACGATGGTACTCGTGAAATCTTAAGCTGCTTCTACCCTTTTTGAGCGATGCTCATGGCAGCATAGAGATGATGCACATAATATTTTAGGCATTTATTTAATAATCCATCTTAAATATGGAGAGCTGGTGATACCAGATCAGGCTGCCCGGTGGCTCCCTGAGACGAAATTCACCTACATTGAGGTTTTTTGTTTTTTTTTGTAAAACTTAATTATGTTCTACAAAACCAAAAACAAAAACAACAGCCCCTCTCCCTTTCTCCCTCCCCTTTTTTATTTTATTTTTAGAACTTGAAGCATAAATCTTTTACTATAATGACCAGATTCGGCATTAAATAACCCAAAAAGGGTTGATATGCCGTAAAACAAAACTACCAAACCAAAAACGATGATTAAACATTTGAAGATATAAAGAACTTGAAGCATAAAAACTTTTACTATAATGACCAGATTCGGCATTAAATAACCCAAAAAGGGTTGATATGCCGTAAAACAAAACTACCAAACCAAAAACGATGATTAAACATTTGAAGATATAAAGAACTTGAAGCATAAAAACGTTTACTATAATGACCAGATTCGGCATTAAATAACCCAAAAAGGGTTGATATGCCGTAAAACAAAACTACCAAACCAAAAACGATGATTAAACATTTGAAGATATAAAGAACTTGAAGCATAAAAACGTTTACTATAATGACCAGATTCGGCATTAAATAACCCAAAAAGGGTTGATATGCCGTAAAACAAAACTACCAAACCAAACCTAAATATGGAGAGTAGAAAGTTGACCTTGGGTTTACTTCCGGCAGCCTCGTAACTCTTGCTTCCATAATTTTGTACATTAGTCCTCGCATTTCGTGAGCAATGTTTCTGGATCGGTATCTAACACTTATCGTTGGCTAGTTCTTGACATTTAAGTAGTATGTTTTACCTCTTTACATCAAGTGGATTCATGCCTTGTCTGGAGCGATTTCCTTCAAAAATAAAATAAAAATAAATGATCTGGTTATTTATAGTCTTCTTTCAAAATGAGATCGTTGAAGAGATGATGATTGATCCCAGCATTGATGAGACAAAAAGCACAATGAAATAAATTAACACGAGAAAAGCACCAGGACTTGATGGGATACCTGTCAAAGTATTGATGTTTGGAGATGATATCGTTGCTAACGCAATCTATGCACGCATCCTTGCTGTTTGGCATGGTAATACTGTCCCTCAAGATTGGATCGGTGCAATGATGATTCCACTTTATAAAGGAAAAGGATTTAAAATCTGAGTGTAGTGACATTCCATGATAAATGCCAGTATACTGAAATCATATGATCTTAATAGGGTTAAGATGAAAATTCATATACACTAAATGTACAAAAGCAAGGAAATTCCCAAATTTTTACACTTTTATTGTCATTAAGGGTATGACTACATATCAACCAAACCATTTCATTATCACATTACTACAGTATAAATCTCTATGCATAAATGGATGAAGTGTGTGAGGTGCACTGAAGAAAAATTCCTACCAGTAAAATACATAGCCCTGTTGTGCTCGCATACCCTGAATAACAATAAAAGTGTAAAAATTTGGGAATTTCCTTGCTTTTGTACATTCAGTGTATATGAATTTTCATCTTAACCCTATTAAGGGCATATGATTTTTTTTATAACTGTCCCGCCGGCCCTATATATATATATAAAGTTCCCAAGTTCTCAAAAGAAAAAGGTGGAAACAACCAAGATAAGAATAATATCCCTAATAATTTAATTAATCAGAAGAAGAAAACTTAAATTACTTTATTTTGCGATTGCTTTGGGGCGAGAGGGTGAAAATTAACCCTAACCCTAATCCTAACCCTTTTTAAGTAAAATATGCTCTTCGTTAACCCAAACACTGATCTTGAGTCTGGGTTGGCAATTAACCCTAACCCTAACCCCATCGGACTAGGTAGCAAGCTTCCCCAAACTATTTTACGTGGTGTCTCCGTTCGCACTGGACGACCATAAGCAGCAAATAATTCAATAGTTTGAATTTTGGGCGTAGAATTTCGTTATTTAATCTCCTTTCCCGAGCAACGCGCAAACATGGGTAAGCCAGTATATATATATATATATATATATATATATATATATATATATATATATATATATATATATATATATATATATATATATATATGGGATAAGCTGCCCGATAAGTCATGAAAATGAAATGCTCCTATATGTGATAGTTAGAGTTGTGTTTATTTATACTTATATATATATTTACATGCATAATAAGTTCTTCTAACTCTTTTTTCTTTTATCACTATTTATCATATTTATCACTCTTTTTTCTTCTATCTCTCTCTCTATATATATATATATATATATCTTCCACTTTATGTGTGCTTATCCTGGCTAGTTTCTCTGTCTTCTTCCCTCTTATCGCCTTCGCCTCCTCCGCCTACCACCTCCCCTATACTAGCTCGGTAGGTGCGAAAAATAAAAATAAAATGAATTAAAAAAATAAAAAGAAGAATAAGAAAAAAGAAATAAAGAAAAATATGTCACCTACTTGTCAAATCATATTTCAATTGCGCTAAATATCTTCTCATATGGTCTAATCGGATCATCTATTCTTACTTCTATGTGTGTGCCTTCAAAATAAAATTGTTTGCTAATCTTAACTTTTTCTGAAGACTTTCACTAATACGAACGAAACCGGTCAAATGTCCTGTTTTTTGTTTTTCTCCTCCATTTTAATCTGTTGCCCTTTGTCTTTTCACACACACACACACACACACACACAAACACGCTAAATGTCTTCTCATATGGTCTAATCGGATCATCTATTCTTACTTCTATGTGTGTGCCTTCAAAATAAAATTGTTTGCAAATCTTAAGTTTTTCTGAAGACGTTCATTAATACGAACGAAACCGGTCAAATGTCCTGTTTTTTGTTTTTCTCCTGCATCTGTTGCCCTTTGTCTTTTCACACACACACCCACACACATACACAAACACACACACACACACATATATATATATATATATTTATATATATATATATATATATATATATAGGGTTGAAATTGTCTAACTTACCTGTTTTGTTTGGTAGGTTTCTTTTGTTATTACTTTCTGTTCGGGGCGTGTAGAGTAGACAGTGGCACAAAAAGACTGTGAAATGTTGTTATTGGAAATCCATTGAAGATGACGTGTTAAAAACAGTAAAAGTAAAAGAGAATACAGAATACGTGTAAAAAAAATCAACTTATAGTTAAAAAGCGGGAAATAAAATCAACAAAAATGGCGTCCAAAAAAATCCACGATGCTAGATAAAAATATATTTGCGTATTGGTGTTAATTAGACAGGAGAATATTGTATGTAATTCGAATATTATTTGATGCACTCAATTAATCCAAGTACGTATTTTATTTATATATCAATCAATTATTTTATATATATATATATATATATATATATATATATATATATATATATATATATATGTTAGAGTAAATATATGTTAGAGTAAATATTAATTAGTTTCACCTACAGTGTAGGGATGTTTATTCATGTCGGTCGGAGGGCTTGAACTCGGTTTTTACAAATCGCCCCTGATTTGTAGTCGGGTGTCGTTCTCCTCGACCGGCGAGAATTCGCATAACAATCAGGAGGGATTTAAATCTATAGACGCTCAATCGGCGAGCTTTTATAGTGAGCAGTTGACATTGATTCTACAACGACTACAAATGGGGTCGGAATCTTGCTTTTAAGCCATAGTATTAATACTCGGTTATGAATCCTAGTAAAATGGGCGCTATAATTATATTTTTTAAAGTGAATATTACTTATTTTTTACCTAAGACATCAATGTTTCATGCTTACGTAATCTTCAGTGTAGGGATGTTGATTCATGTTAATATATATATATATATATATATATATATATATATATATATATTACTATTACATGTATCCACATAAAATGTTATAAGGAGATAATTATTTTTTATGTATCAATTTTCAGTATTTACTTTAACAGTGCTCGATACGTAAGTAGAGCTAGGTAGTAAGCTATGAAAATATATTCATGGCAATTAAGCTACACAGAGGCTCCCGCGTTTCATCTTCGGGGTGGGGGGGATCTGAATATGCATCTTAGCCTGAAGATTCTCCCCTGGGAGGAAACGCGGTAGCCTTTGTGTAGCTTAATTGCCATAAATATAATTTCATAGCTTACTATATATATATATATATATATATATATATATATATATATATATATATATATATATATTGTGTATATTCAGGCAGCATATTTTTTATTAAGGCAAACATTATTGAACAACACAAAGTGTTTCTGCTCAATAAGACATTTTGTTACAAGTTTTCGATTTTTCGGATGATTTTCGATTAATTAATTCAATCATCTTGAGGCGGAAATTGATCTTGTTGTGTTTACAACTTCTGGGTTCGTTGAACGGTGAACGGTATTGTAATATATTGCTTTCTAAATAAACGCATGGGTGATGAGATACCGTATGCAAGACGTGATGAAAAATTTAAAAGAATTCTTTTTTGATAGTTGACAGAAGTATTTTCTTTCTATTTTGTTGACTCAGAGATGTCTAAATCGTTCAAATAACGTGCGATAGATAAGTAAGATATTTAAGCTTTCGTGATTCTTTCAAATGCTATTTAACATTGAGAGGATTGTATTATTTTTTTTACTCTTAGTCACCTTAAACAAGCCATATTTCCAGAGACGTACAGGGGCTTTTAGAGGCCAGAATTCTAGTAGGTATCCAACACATGTAGACCAGATCTTATCCCTGATAGTGTAATAAAAAATGCTCTGCTGAGCTGACCTTTGTTCTCTCAAAAATTCAATAAAAAAATGCCTTACCGAATCTTGCCTCCCTGATAGCTGGAAAATTGCTTCTGTGTTACCAGTTTTAAAGAACTATGGTGAAATAACTGCCCTGTAAAATTATCGCCCCATAAGTCTCAACATAAATAATGTAGCGATTATCCTCCATCTTTAAAATGCTAAACTTCTGACATACAACATGGATTTAGTTAAACATGACCATCTTTGAACGCATATACTATACACCGGACAAGGTAGGGGAAGCTAGGGTGGTAGCGCTTGACATATCCAAGGCCCATGAAAGTTTATTCGAATGTTATTACTAAACAAGTATTTAATATAATTAGATCCTTCTTAGCTAAAGAAAATATTCAGGTCGTTCTCTATGGCCGTACGTCTAAACAACATCACATTTGTGCGGGTGTGACCCATGGGTCGATACCTTTATTATTCTTGATTTTCATAAACGGCATCGCGTCTGAGATGGGTATATTTGCTGACGACACGACACTCTATTCTCAACATGCGGGCAAATTGATCAAACACATATCCAAGGCAATGGCTGAATCTTTAGAAAATTACCCCCAGTAAGTAGTAAAATGGGGCCAAAAATAGATGGTTGCATTACATACTACAAAAACAAAGTTCCCTTCCTTTTACAATTATAAGAATAGATTCCACCCACCGATTGTCATTGCTGTAGATTCCCTACGCTGATGAGAGTCATAAGCTCGAAACGACGTCGTACGTATGTAAAGTATTAAAAAAAAATTATATATATATATATATATATATATATATATATATATATATATATATATGAATATATATATATACAGGGTGTTTCAAAAGTCTTGGGAACATTACAAATGCGTATATCTCATGAACTATTCCAGGTAGAAAAATGAAACTGGTGACATTTGAAAGCTTGCTTAATCAAGTTTTTGGTCATACTAATGATTTTCGTGTTATCTTTCCAGGTGTAGTAATGGCGTTCTCTAAACAAGACAAGGCATTTTGCGTCCTCCAATTTGCAAAGACTGAATCGTGGACATGTGTTCAGCGTGCATTTCGCAGGAAATTTAAAAAAGAAGCCCCTGAAAGGAAATCCATTATCAGATGGCATGCTAAATTTGTGAAAGATGGGTGTTTGTGCCCAAGTAAGCGAACAGGTCGCCCTTCAACTTCAGAAGATGCAGTTGAGCAAGTTCGGACAGCCTTTCAGCGGAGCCCCCGTAAATCAGTGAGAAGAGCCAGCAGGGAACTTCAGCTTGCTCCAGCAACTGTCTGGCGTGTCTTAAGGAAACGACTGCAAATGGTACCTTACAAGCTCAAGTTGGTCCAAAAGTTGAAGGACACTGATAAGCAACTTCGCCGTGACTTTTTCATTGCAATGCAAGAGAAGTTGGAAGATAACGACTTTGATGACCGGCTTGTTTTTAGCGATGAGGCGACCTTCCATCTGAATGGCAAAGTTAACAAGCATAACACTCGCATATGGGGTACTGAGAATCCTCATGAACTTCTTGAGCACGAGCGAGATTCACCAAAAGTGAACGTGTTTTGTGCAATTTCCAAGAAAGGTGTCTATGGACCGTTCTTCTTTGAAGAGGCAACTATCACTGGTGAATCCTATCTCAACATGCTGGAAGACTGGTTAATGGCTCAGTTGGAACAAGCAGAATCTGATGACTTCATTTTTCAACAAGATGGTGCACCACCACACTGCAGTCTTAGAGTAAGGCAGTTTCTTAACACAAGGCTGCCTGGTAGATGGATTGGGAGATCTGGGCGAGGTGATGACGTTCTCATGCCCTGGCCTCCTAGGTCTCCAGATCTTACCCCGTGTGACTTTTTCCTTTGGGGCTTTGTCAAGCAACAAGTCTATGTGCCGCCCCTTCCAAGAGATATTGACGCACTAAAGGCTCGAGTAACGGCAGTTGTGGGAACCATTGACGTCAAGATGCTGGAACGCGTTTGGCAGGAAATGGACTATCGACTAGATGTCTGCCGTGTGACGAATGGTGCTCATATTGAGCAACTTTGAAGATTCCCCACAAAACTTGAAACTTTAACCTTTCCAACGGTACCAATTTCATTTTTCAACTCCTAATAGTTTTTGAGTTATTAAAAATCGTTATGTTCCCAAGACTTTTGAAACACCCTGAGTTGCAGGGCGGGATGTTTCCATTCCATTGACGGTTGTACTGTGTATAAATGTTAGCATGTGTCTAATGCCGATGTGATGAAATTAATGAGACTCTTTTGATGAGCTCAAGCGAGAGATGGAGTGATGTACGGCATGTTAAGAAATAGTTTCCGCGCTGACCCGAAGTCAAATCACGAATCAAAACTTACATTGAAAACAAGGACAAGTTCCGCATAAGCGACTTAACCCTCTTATATAGGGTGGCGCAAAAGTCACGCATTAGTTTGAATCAGTAACAACTTTAAAATTTAATCAGATTTTCTCCTTATTTTTCAGAATATTACAGATATAAACATTGATAATTTATCAGGGAAAAATATAGTACCGAACAACGAACCAAAATTATTGAACTTTACTTCGGAAACCATCGTTCAATAACCTGAACCCAAAGAGTCAGGGTTCAGTCAGTGATCTTCCACGATCTGGCAGACCACGTTCAGTACGGACAGCGAAAAATGTAGCACTCGTTGAGGATAGCATTGCTGAAAATCCAGACACCTCAACTCGAAGACGAGACACCCAGATTGGAATGTCTAGAAGGTCACTTCAAAGAACTAGAGCCAGTTATTCTAAGGAGTGTAATGGAAAATGCCCTAGTTAGAGCCCGTCTTTGTGAGGCCAAAAATGGTGGTCATTTAAAGGATATTATTTTTAAAAACTACTGCAACAAAATTTGCAAGTAAATGTAATATTTATCAGAAAAGCCTAGTAAATTACTTTAAATGTTGTAGTTTCTATCACCTAAACAAACCAATGCGCGACTTTTGCGCCACCCTGTATTAGACACTTTTATATATATATATATATATATATATATATATATATATATATATATATATATATATATATATATATATATATATATATATAATCCATTTACTCAATTTTTTTAATGAAAATATGCTGTCTTTCAGCCCCCCTCCCCTCTAACTTTATCTATACATCTATCTATCTGCCTATTAATATACTAAAGCTGGGTTAATCAATGTTTGTTTTTCTAAAGCTTTTCTCCTATATATTTTTATCACAGAAAGTGCATTTGAAAATATTCCTTGGTTTTGGGATTGAGTTATGCCTGAAGAAACATTCATTTTAATTGTTCTAATTATCCCTAATTTGCAAAAAATTCGAGGCGACCATCTCTTAATGTATTATATATCATACTCACCCTTTCTCATAGTATGTTGTTTGAATCTCTGGTCTTATTCTACACTTTATCTATTATTGTCTCTCTCTCATCCTCCTGTCATCTGTCATCTGTCTGTCTGTCTGTCTGTCTGTCTGTCTCTTTCTCTCTCTCTCTCTCTCTCTCTCTCTCTATATATATATATATATATATATATATATATATATATATATCCCTCTCTGTCTATGAGCAGTCGAAGGTAACAAAGAAAAAAATT
>OY744538.1:25718905-25728905 GCA_963556195.1 Sepiola atlantica
AGAAGGAGAAGAGACAGAGACAGAGATAGAGAGGGAGGGAGAAAGAAGGGAAATAGACAGATATATATATATATAAATATATATAGAGAGAGAGAAAGAAGGAAAAGAGAGAGAGAGAGAGAAAGAATAAGTAAAAGAGACACAGAAAGAGAGAGATAAAGAGAGAGAGAAAGAAGAAGGAAAAGAGACAGAGAGAGAGAGAAAGAGAAGAAAAAGAGATAGATAGATAGATAGATAGATAGAGAGAGAGAGAGAGAGAGAGAGAGTGATATGAGCACAAACTCCGATCTTAAAATTCAAAGATATCAGATTTGAATTTCAGAAAATAGAAATCGTTACAAACAAGGCACGAAGCCACAATGTAAGGAACTAACAAGAACGAAAGATGATTACCGCAAAAACCGGAGATGCCTATTGAAAATACCAAAGCTATAGTTAAGTGGAAAACAGTCAGCAGGAAGAGAGGGTCCACAAGCCTGCAATTCTTGGAAAGAAGCTACTGAGATAGGAAGCTATATTACAATGAGGTATCAAAACAGCGAATTGATGGAGACCACTAGACCAACAAGTCAAACGAGCTGTAACAAAAGAAGCAGAGAATAGATCAGACAATTCTGAAGAACACATGCCATGATGGTATTTATCGAAACGACTGAGACTAGAAACATCACGTCTGTGAGAGAGAGAGAGGGTGTAGAGAAGAAAGGAAGAAGAAAGAGTGTGGCCAATCAAATTACAGATACGTTTCTGCACCTTATCAAGAACTCAAATGGAACAGAGATTCACCAGCCCAAATATGACAACAGTACTCCATACATGGTCGTGTAATTTGATCCATTGTCATTAGACACCAATTAAGCAAGATTCACTGAATTTCAATTTACTCTTAAGACCCCTTAAGCTTAAGTGGAAAACAGTAAGTTTGAGACATTTTCTAGAATCAAAATGATGTAATGGATTTTGACCAACATTGAAACAATGATACTAGACACAATATTTTTTAGAATCATATATTGATTTTAATCTTCGTAAGGGGATATAAAAGTGGTGCAAAACTGTTCTGTTGGAAAAATAATAGGACGGGTATTCTTCTTGTAGTAGTATAGAATATACATATAGCAAATGAGCTGCACAGAAATAGTTGTGTTTCATCCCCGAGGTTAATCCTCCGGCTAATTGCCTGATTATTTTCCTCGAGTATAAAACACAAATATTTCTGTGCAGCTTACTTGCCATACGTATGTCTTTATACTACTGCATAGCTCTACTTATGTTTTGAGCATGGTTCAATTACTTGCCTAGCCATATTCTTCGAAAATCAAGTAATTCCCACCCAGTACTTCAAATCCTCTCGTATACGGAATCATCGTCCAACCAATAACCCTTTAAATCATTATCCTCGAGTGGGCCCCAAGCCTTGATAAGCGGTGGCATATCAATACAAAATATATACTGAAAAAATATTCCTTTATCATATATATACTAAATAGTAATGCATTAGAGAACGAGAGAGAGAGAGAGAGAGAGAGAGAGAGAGAGAGAGAGAGAGGCAATTGGAACGAGAGAAAGAGGAGGGAGAGAAAAAAGAAGTTACACCTAAGCAAGTACAAACGAAATTAAAAGAAAGAAAGAAAGAAAGAAAAGGGAGAGAAAAAAATGTAAAGGAATTTAACGTTAAAAGCTTAAAATTATATTTTTATGAAAATAAATAAAATAATAAAGGTGTCTCGTCATCAGTAAGCATCGATTTTATTCCATCATCATAATCATCATCATAATCATCGATTTAACGTCCGTTTTAAATGCTGGCCTGTGTTAGACGATTTTTAGAAAATTGGCTTCCAAGACCAATTCATTATTAAACTGAAATGTGACAGATTTTTTTTGGAAGTCATTTGCTTAGTTTAAGCAAGATATTTATTGTGAGGTGAATGAGGATCAGTGCTTTTATCGAGACACTGGCCCCCATTTACCAGTTATATTAAAGTAAGATCCTTTCAAGGTTTTCATTCAGAAATTACCAAGACATTCTTTTCTAGAAAATCCTAGAGAATTCTTTGGAGAAAAATTATTCGAAATTAATTTTCCTCAAAAAAACATCTGCATTTCGTCCATTACAATATACAACTTCCGTTCTAATCGTCATCTGTTGACTCTCTCTTTCTTTCTCTGACAATTGTTTCAAGCCTTATTGTTTTTGTTTTTTTCTCTAATCTAACAGCACCACCCTCCCTGTTATTTGTGGCATGTAAATAAAAGTGATTAAAAGTGCATTTAGCATTTGAAACTGAAAATAAAACAAAAAAAACATTTTCCTGAAAAAAAAGAAGAAGAAAATTAAAATGTTGTTAGCATTAAAAATGGTGTCTATTAGCTAACAGATTTGCGACTAAGATTCAAATGATTATTATTAAGCAGTTTCAAATAACTGACTAAGAGATATGAGAGTCAGCGAATTACGGTCCTCTGGTGTTTCTGAAGTGATATTTGTGTGTAGGAAAATCAAGCAATAAACGAGAATGATTATAAATGTAGGAGTTGTTGAATGTAAAAGCACTTTTACGTTGTACGGATATCAAATACGTATTTATTTTTTATGGAAATCGCTCCAGACGAGGCATGAAGCCACTTGATGTAAAGAGCTAACAAGAACAAATATGAGTATTGCAAAGACAGGAGATGCCTATTTGAACTTGGTCTTGAAAAAAAAACAAGATTATAGGTAGGAGGAAAACAGTCAGCAGGAAGAGAGTTCCACAATTCTGCGATAATATGTTTAAGATGCGAGTTCGAGACACACACACACATACACACACACATATATATATATATATATATATATATATATATATATATAAATTATTTAAATTCCCGAAACAGTTTTTCATGGTAAACAACTGATGATCCCTTAAATAATGTTGGAAGCAAACTAATATAATAACTGTAAAAACTAAATTGACTTACATGAGTGATTTTCAACTGAACGACTTGGGACTTAAGGGTTTTTTTTGTTTGTCTTTAGTTTTAATGGTTGAGAAACTTCCGAGACTATATATATATATATATATATATATATATATATATATATATATATATATATATATATATATATATATATATAAGAGAAATATAACTCGGTGTGAAATACCTCAATGGCGGACCGTGGAGATTATTCACCGCGTGTATTGAATGGAAACAATGGATGATTTTCGTGACAATATTCAATAGTAAAACGGGTTTTTTTTTTCTGTACATCTAGGGATCCGTGTGTCAATAGATCCAGATTCAAACTTTATTAGTACGAATGCTCTCATTTTATGGCGATGAAGAGACAACTGTTATTATTTTAAATAAAAAGCATTTTTTCTTAATACAAGACCTTAGTTACGTCGGAAAATATCTCAATATATATATATATATATATATATATATATATATATATATATATATATGTATGTATTTCTATTTACATTTAATTTTTTTAATATTTGATATGTAAAGTTTTAATAACATAAATTAGTTTTATAGCTCAATGGTTAGTGGCTAGAGCTAACACATGTTTATTTAGTTTTAAACCACAACAAAATGTAAGAAATGGCACATCCACATATTTTCATTAAAATGGAATAAGTAAGAGTACAGTGCCGTATACAAAATAAAGAAAAGTCAATGAAAAACCATGGCAGGTGAAGCCTTAATTTCAAACCATACTCAATTGTCATCATCATTTTGTTGTTGTTTTTGTAAGTAGTTACTATCACCACATAACGATAGGCGAATTATCGAAAACTCGTCATAGGAAAACTAGGCAACGATAAATTCGGCCACGGAAAATTCGTCAATGGAAAATTCGTCAACGGATAACTCGGCAATTTTGGCCAAGTAGGAAAATTCGGCAATTATCGAATAAATATCGATTGAAAATAGATTTTAGAACCGTTTTTACAGGAGATAGACTTGTAAATACGGGGCTACCCCCCTCCCAGTGAAGAACCTTTTAATATTATTTTTTTGGTACTTGTGCAGTTTACGAACCGGGCTATTTTTTAGATAAGATTTTCAAGTTAAATTAAATTTTTACGATATCTTTTGTTGATTAAATTGTAAGGTGAAAGTACAGAATAGTTAACAAAGCACCCCCCCCATTCCCCCCATGTAAAAATCGTTGTCTAAATAATGTTATTATTTCAAGCCGGTTCGTAATTAAGTTACGAGATTAAATCCATCATAATTCATTTAGATTTCTTCGTAAACAAGTCAGTTATTTTAATTGACAGGTTAGTGTTAGGATCATGGTCTAACTTAGTGCTGGTCCTACAGTAAATGAGTACATATTTTTACTATATCTAAAACAAATCACTGTTGACTGTTTTCAGAAAATAAAACACTGTTCGCTGCTATTATTGTTATTTTGGATAAAACGTCATTTTGGATCTAATTCTAAGTTAGATCCGGTTGATCGTCTGCCCCTGTCTTCAGAAAAGGAAAACAAATAAATTGTGATACACAACTAAATGGGAGAAGTGCCATAATATTAAACAATGAGTGAGTGCATGTGATATGAGTGAAAAAAAAACTTTTAATCGAATTAAAAAAAGAAAATCGGCCGCTAGATGAGTCATTTTTTTACTTCAAAATGTGTAAATTACTGTGAGAAAAAGTGGTTAATCCATCGTTTTACAACTAAAATGGCAGACAATGAATTGGCTGTATTTTTCTGATTTTTTGTTCCGACCATAAAACGATTTATTTGAAAGAAGAATTTCTTTTTTTAAGTATTAAATGAAGTTGTTAGTTAATACAAGTTTTAGGCAAGATGAAAAAAAACACTGAATTACAATTACAAAAAGTTAAATTAGAAATGTATTTAATAACAAGAAAACAATGTTGCTTTTTTAAATACATGGAAATTTTCTCAGAATTTAAAGCCAGTTTAAATGACTTTCTACTCGATAGTTTATAAATTCCTTTCAAGTTTTGCACACACACGAAGTAATTGATGTTATGTCAATTAAAATGGCTGACTTGTTTACGAAGAAATCTAAATGAATTATGATGGATTTAATCTCGTAACTTAATTATGAGCCGGCTTGAAATAATAACATTATTTAGAAAACGATTTTTTACATGGGGAGAATGGGGGGTGTTTTGTTAACTATTCTGTACTTTCACGTAACAATTTAATAAACAGAAGATATCGTAAAAATTGAATTTAACTTGAAAATTTTATGTAAAAAATAACCCGGTCCAAACCTTTAATTTCGTAACGTAATTACGAAACGGGTTGAAATAACATTATTTAGAAAGCCATTTTTAACATGGAGTGAGGGGGGGCTTTGTTAACTATTCTGTACTTTCACCTAACAATTTAATCAACAAAAGATATCGTAAAAATTTAATTTAACTTGAAAATCTTATCTAAAAAATAGCCCGGTTCGTAAACTGCACAAGTACCACAAAAATAATATTAAAAAGTTCTTCACTGGGGAGGGGGTAGCCCCGTATTTACAAGTATATCTCCTGTAAAAACGGTTCTAAAATCTATTTTCAATCGATATTTATTCGATAATTGCCGAATTTTCCTACTTGGCCAAAATTGCCGAGTTTTCCGTTGACGAATTTTCCATTGACGAATTTTCCGTTGCCGAGTTTTCCGCTGCCGAGTTTTCCTGTACGAGTTTTCGATAATTCGCTTATCGTTATGTGGTGATAGTAACTACTTACAAAAACAACAACAAAATGATGATGACAATTGAGTATGGTTTGAAATTAAGGCTTCACCTGCCATGGTTTTTCATTGACTTTTCTTTATTTTGTATACGGCACTGTACTCTTACTTATTCCAATTTGTATAGTTTCTTCATCCACCCGTCTTCGCCCCCCCCCCTCATCCCTATCCCTATTTCTTATTCTAGTGATAAACGTAAAAGAATTGTCTAGAGAGAAACGGAAAGACGAAAGAACAGAACCAGAACAAACAGAGAGAGAGAGAGAGAGAGAGAGAGAGAGAGTAAGAGAGAGAGAGAGAGTAAGAGAGAGAGAGGGGGGGTCGTACAAAGAAGATAAAGAGAGGGAAGAATGCGACAAAGCTACTTTGAATTGTGTGTGGCTGAAAACAACAAAGGGAGATAACCGCGAAAAACGTTGGACGACCAGGAAGAGCGATGGACGGTTTCGTTAACGCACGGCAACAAGTTTAGTTTGTACCTGATGACTTCACCTTCGAGGTTGCACCACAGACGAAAAATGTTGCCTTATTTATTTATCGCTTTTTTGTATTTTTATCATTTTTTTGTTTCATTGTTTTGTTTTCTTTCCTGTTGTTGTTTCTTTTCCCTAGCAAAGTTTTCGCCCTTCTTCCTAACTTACTCTATTGCCTTGATTTCCATATTGTTAACGCTTAGAGGCGTCCTGGCATCTCTAGAGGAAGCTCAGTCCGTCCGTTCGTCCGTCCTACCTTCTGTCGGTCTGTCATGCAAACGTTCGAGATAACATTTTAAACGCGTTTATTAAATGAAACGATCTTATATTAGATGCGTCCAAGCATCGCTATTAGAGGGTATGTCCGTCAGTAGTATTTCCTGCTTAAGCTTGAATAATTAATTTCTTTTGTCTGTCACACTTAGATTTGAAATAACATTCTCTTTAGTCTTTAACACTTAGATTTGAAATAGCATTTTCTTTGGTATGTCACGCACAGATTTGAAATAGCATTTTCTTTAGTATGTCACGCACAGATTTGAAATAGCATTTTCTTTGGTATGTCACGCATAGATTTGAAATAGCATTTTCTTTGGTATGTCACGCACAGATTTGAAATAGCATTTTTATTGGTATGCCACGCACAGATTTGAAATAGCATTTTCTTTGGTATGTCACGCACAGATTTGAAATAGCATTTTCTTTGGTATGTCACGCACAGATTTGAAATAGCATTTTCTTTGGTATGTCACGCACAGATTTAAAATAGCATTTTCTTTGGTATGCTACGCACAGATTTGAAATAGCATTTTCTTTGGTATGTCACGCACAGATTTAAAATAGCATTTTCTTTGGTATGTCACGCACAGATTTAAAATAGCATTTTCTTTGGTATGTAACGCACAGATTTGAAATAGCATTTTTGTTTGGCATGGTTAGATTTTTAATAACATTTTTTAAAAATCTGACATGCTAAAGTTTGAAATAGTATTTTCTTTGGTCTGTCAGACCTAGGTTTAGAAAGTGCATGTTATCTGTTACGTTTTTGTCTGTAATTTAATTTTCTGTGGTTTGTCACATTTATGCCTGAAATTGAATTTTTGGTTACCTGTGTTACGCGTAGGTTTTAAATAGCATTTTACTTAGTCTGTTACGTTTAGATTTGAAATGACATTTTATTTTGGTTAACACAGCAACATCTTATTTGGTCTGTCACGATTAAGTTTTAAATTACATTTTCTTTTGAATGTTACGTTTAGATTTAGAATAACATTTACTTTGGTCTGTCATGCCTAGGTTTTAAATATCATTTTCTGTAGTCTGACACTCTTAGATTTGAAATAGAATTTTCTTTGTTCTGTGATGCTTAGATTTGATATCACATATTTGTTTTGTCTGTCACGCTCAGATTAAAAATAGCATTTTCTTTGATCTGTCACACTTAGATTTGGAATATCATTTTGTTTCGTCTGTCCCGCTCAGATTAAAAATAGCATTTTGTTTCGTCTGTCACGCTCAGATTTGAAATAACATTTACTTTGGTCTCTCATGCTCAGATTTGAAATAGCATTGTGTTTGGGCTGTCACGCTCAGATTAAAAATAGCATTTTGTTTCGTCTGTCACGCTCAGATTTGAAACAGCATTTTCTTGATATGCCACGCTTAGATTTGAAACAGCATTTTCTTTGGTATGTCACGCTCAGATTTAAAATAGCATTTTCTTTGGTCTGTCATGCTCAGATTTGAAATAGCATTTTCTTTGGTCTGTCACGCTCAGATTTAAATAGCATTTTCTTTGTCTGTCATGCTCAGATTTGAAATAGCATTTTCTTTGGTCTGTCATGCTCAGATTTGAAATAGCATTTTCTTTGGTTTATCACGTTTAGATTTGGAATAGCATTTTCTTGATATGCCACGCTTAGATTTGAAATAGCATTTTCTTTGGTCTGTCATGCTCAGATTTGAAATAGCATTTTCTTTGTCTGTCATGCTCAGATTTGAAATAGCATTTTCTTTGGTCTGTCATGCTCAGATTTGAAATAGCATTTTCTTTGGTTTATCACGTTTAGATTTGGAATAGCATTTTCTTGATATGCCACGCTTAGATTTGAAATAGCATTTTCTTTGGTCTGTCATGCTCAGATTTGAAATAGCATTTTCTTTGGTCTGTCATGCTCAGATTTGAAATAGCATTTTCTTGATATGCCATGCTCAGATTTGAAATAGCATTTTCTTTGGTCTGTCCTGCTCAGATTTAAAATAGCATTTTCTTTGGTTTATCACGTTTAGATTTGGAATAGCATTTTCTTGATATGCCACGCTTAGATTTGAAATAGCATTTTCTTTGGTCTGTCACGCTCAGATTTGAAATAGCATTTTCTTTGGTCTGTCACGCTCAGATTTAAAATAGCATTTTCTTTGGTCTGTCATGCTCAGATTTGAAATAGCATTTTCTATGGTCTGTCATGCTCAGATTTGAAATAGCGTTTTTTTTGGTCTGTCATGCTCAGATTTGAAATAGCATTGTCTTGATATGCCACGCTTAAATTTGAAATAGCATTTTCTTTGGTCTGTCATGCTCAGATTTGAAATAGCATTTTCTTTGGTCTGTCATGCTCAGATTTGAATTGCATTTTCTTGATATGCCACGCTTAGATTTGAAATAGCATTTTCTTCGGTCTGTCATGCTCAGATTTTAAAAAGCATTTTCCTGATATGCCACGCTTAAATTTGAAATAGCATTTTCTTTGGTTTATCACGTTTAGATTTGAAATAGCATTTTCTTGATATGCCACGCTTAGATTTGAAATAGCATTTTCTTTGGTCTGTCACGCTCAGATTTGAAATAGCATTTACTTCGGTCTGCCATGCTCAGATTTAAAATAGCATTTTCTTGATATGCCACGCTTAGATTTGAAATAGCATTTTCTTTAGTTTATCACGTTTAGATTCGAAATAGCATTTTCTTTGGTCTGCCATGCTCAGAATTGAAATAGCATTTTCTTTGGTCTGTCACACTGATTTAAGTTTCAAATACACGCACACATTGAATGGACGCATCTTAAGTGTAGCCGTTTCTTTATTTGTTCTCTCTCCTTGTCCTTATCTTACTTACGTCCGTCTTATTTTTTTATTTCGTTTTTCTTATTATTTCCTATTCTAAAACTCACACTGTTATCACCGAAGTTTTTTTTAAAAGTATTTTTAAACCTTTCTTTATTTTTTTTTTGTATTCATGTTCTAATTCCAAGACTTACGCACTTATCGTCGAGGGTTTTATATATTCCTTTATTCTCATTTTTATTTCATTTTGTCCGCATCATTCTTTTTTTTTTAATTCTAATACTAAATATATGATTGTTAACATCAAGGTTTTGTATTCCTAGAATTCCCCTAATCTCATTCTTGTTCGTTTTTTATTTATTCTAATTTAAGTTATCTTCATGTTTTCTTTCTATTCCAGTTCCTATTCGAAATGCTCATTCTAATTAGTTTTAGTAAATGGTTCGCTTGTGTTACCTGTTCCTTCTTTCATTTTTTATTTTGTGTTTGATTTTTATTCGCAGCTTTCTTATCGTTCTTGCTCATCGTTGTCTTTCTTATTCTTATCCGTGTTCGTTTATTAATTCTCTCATTCCAATTCCTTGTTAACTTATATGTCTGCTTATTCCTTCGTTTGCAGTTATGTTACGTGTTAAGTCTTCAAGAGTTATTCCTATTTTCCTATCAATCTTAGTATAACCAATTGAGACAGACAGACAGATATGTAGAGGAAAAGGTAACAGAAAAAATGACAGTC
>OY744538.1:25733905-25816405 GCA_963556195.1 Sepiola atlantica
ATCCATTAGCGGCACCAAATAAATCAGCATTATGTGGGATTCTGGATAGTTCATGAACAATTAAACTATAATTTTGATAAATAAGCATATTATAGGTTCTATTATAAATTAAATAGTTATCATTAGAATTGTTCAGTAATAATAGTAACTCTAGCATATTAATATTTTACTAGGAAAAATAATGGGATCAACACTGCATGTAAGTTCTACTAGGGAATATAAAAATCTCAGAAAATTATTCGACGCTCCGAATTGAGTTGCAACCCACTGGGTAGATGAGTCAGTGGCTAATAGAAAAATATTTCTATCCAAGCGATTAATACAAAGGGAACTTTAAGCATTGAGGGCCTCTTGGAGATGTGTAGTTAAGTTTTCTGTATTGGGTATTGAGTTATCCAGTGGATTGGGAGGTTAAGAAAATCATTGATACTTAGGCATCCTGATTGGTAATGATAGTGAAAGGGTGGGTTCGATTTAACTCCATAAAAGGGGGGATGGGTTCCTTCTATGTTCAATCGGGGTGAAACATGGGTTTGGGGAGAGATATAGGGGTAACTTAAGAAGGAGTTTCACAGTTAATTTTTATCTTAAATTAACAAGTCAATTCCATCCGCATAAGTTGCATAATTGATTGGATTACTAAATAATATTAACGCAACTGCATTATAACAAGTAAATTAACTCTTCAGCAAATTAGCAACAAAGTCCGTCTCTATCTTTCGAGGGTTGAATTAAATTTCAGAACAAATTAGAGTTCCCTCTCTTTCTCCGTGTGACAAAAAAAATCCTATGGGTTGATGGTCGATCTCGTAGTTTTACATAAATAAATAAAACCAACTTATGTAATGAATCAAATTAATTTTGTTTTTCCTTCACTTAAAAATAAAAATAAAAATAAATGATTAGGAGGGATTTGTTTTCAGACTTTAATTCCCCGATAATAATGTTTTCATATATTTGCACTCGATTTGCTGCGGGGTTTGTCATGCTCATATTTTAACATCAAAACAATGGAAGTTTCGAATCCTATCTCTTGTTTTTTTTTTAATAGCCACTTTAAGATGTTTGAGAAATAAATAATAATGAATAACAGCTAAAAATAATTTTCTGTGTTGGTATTGAGTTATCCAGTGGATTGGGAGGTTAAGAAAATCATCGATACTTTGGCATCTTAATTAGTAATGATAGTGCAATAAATTATAGAATAATTTCCTTCTATGTTCCACTGGGTTTTAATATAGATGTTGGAAGGAATAGAAGGGGTAACTTAAGAAGGGTTGACTAAGTTGATTTTGCATCCTAATTTAACAAGTCAATTTCATCCGTATAAGTTGTGTTGAGGTTCATTGGATGAGTAAATAATATGAGCGTCACCGCCTTATAGCAAGTTAATTAACTCTTCAGCGAATTAGCAACTGAGTTCGTCTATATCTTTCTGTGGTTGAATTAAAATTCTGAACAAACGGGAAAAACTCTTTAATTCTAAAAGTAAAATTACCGCCATTTCTCCGTATGGCTACAATCTCTATGGGTTGAAGGTCGATATTCTAGTTTTAAATAGATACATAAAACCAACTCTCGTTAAAAATCAAATTAAATATAATTTTTTTTCACTTGAAATAAAAATGAAAATAAATGATTTTCTGTACTCGATTTGCTGCGGGGCTGTTCATTCTCATAGTTTAGCATACAAAATCTCTGATTTTGGAAATAGCCTTATTAGACACTTTAAGGGTCGTGGGTATTTTATTCTAATAGAGAAATTTCGATCTACTAGCAGGAATTACTTGGGTTAGTTTCGTAAATATTAATATTGGAGACATTGTTTGAGAAACCTGATTCGTTTGTTTTATGGAGTATGAACATCTAATTGAGGTGAAATCTTTTATTTTTATTTTTTATTTTATGAAGCGACTACTTTTTTCCCTAAGTCAGTGTTTTACCATTTATATATTTCAGTGTACAGCATTTTTATTATCAGAAATCTACTTGGATATTGACCGTATTTCCGCTTCGTTTTTTTAAGTTATAACATGCTCTTTCTCTACGCAACAACATATACTGCAACTCTATGAAGATTGAAAAAGTAGACTAATTTTAAAAAATACACGTATCCGATTTTTGCTATGAAAAGCAGGTAAAGAATAAGAATAAATATTAAAGTTTAATAAATCACTTTTGTGTGTAAAATGAGAGATGTAAAAAAAACTTATCGAAGTACAGAAATAAAGAAGTCTTTAAAACCAATAAAAAAATATTGTTTTGGATTAATTCACCATGTCTATGACATGCAAATATTAGATTATATATGCTCTCAATCCTGTAATACAGCTTCATTGAGCTTATAATTGAATACATTTCAAATATTATAAGGACTACAATTTTTTTAAATATATATTTTTTGTAAACACACACACACACACACACATATATATATATATACATATATATATATATATATATATATATATATATATATATATATATATATATATATATATTAGTATTTCATGTATCCACATCAAATTTTATAAGGAGATATCATTATTTATGTATTAATTTCACCCATTATATTGACACAACAAAGGAAACAGGATATAGGCAAATCTATAGAAAACAAAACAATAGAACAGGATATAGGAAGTAATACCAACAAGATCTTTGTTCCGAGAAGCCCAACGATTGGCTGAGAGAACAACAAAGAATCTGATTGGTTAACTAGCTAGTCGAGTATATAAAAACACCTGGCAAAAATAACGTCATGCATTTTAGCCTGAAGATTCCCCGTGGATGAAATGCGGGAGCCTCTGTGTAGCTTAATTGCCATAAATATATTTTCATAGCTTACTATATATATATATATATATATATATATATATATATATATATATATATATATATAAACAAACAAACCGTGTTCAAGATAACAAAATTTCTTGTATTATTATACCTTTTGTATATATTTTTTATTTCTCTAATAATATTTTTCATGTCAAAACAAAAAAATAATGAATGTTCCATAAGTGACACTAACACTTTCGATTCTTCGTTGAATCATCTTCAGATGACAAAAATTAATGAAAAAAAAACTAGAGTAAAAAGAGAATTAAAAAGAACAGCTGAGATCACCATGCGAAGTCGTTATACGCGAAAACGACAAAGCGGTTCAGTTCCAGAAGAACGTTTACAATTTAAATTCCAGGACGCCAGAATGTGCGTCACAAGATAACGTGTATTTACGTTAAACATTTTTAAATGGTGTTACTCGTTTCATACGTAATTTAATTTATTGTGGGTTGCTTGATTTTAATAAAGATATTTTCGAGTAGTTTTTAATTTTTTTAATTAGTTTCAGAATGTAAGTGGTTCGTGTTGTTTACTTAACATTTTCTTGGATCAGAAGGGGGCAGTTATGCTTTTTTTTAATGTTCGTAAATTGTGAAAGAGTTTAACTAGTGCATGGTGAGTCTACAGTAAAGGGTAGTGGTAGTAAAGCCAATGTAGCTATTAAGTTTATTAATAGTATTATAGAAATTGCATTCTCACAGAGGGCATTTTAATTCATAAATAACGTTTTTTTCTGATTTTGGAGTGTTGGGGAGATGTTTTTACTACACGATTTGAAGTTTAAAATTACTTGTAGCAAATAATTAGTCTTATTGTATCATTGTTGTCAATGGGAGATATATAATTGTGTACAATATTTTTACGGCTATATATATATATATATATATATATATATATATATATATATATATATATATACATATATATATATATATATATATATATATACATATATATATATATATATATACATATATATATATATATATATATATATATATATATATATATATATAAGGTCTCCTGTTTTTGTTTCACTCTTAGATACTTAAACCCCCCTTTTTATATTTTTTTATTTACTTATTTTTTTATTTATTAATTTTCCAACGAATTTTAAGTCTGCAATATCTTGGATTTAGTTAGTTTCTCTAGGAATTTAAACTGTATTTTACTTCTTTTTTTTAAATGACTCAAAGCTTCTTTAGACTATACATATATATATATATATATATGTATATATATGTGTGTGTGTGTGTGTGTGTGTGTGTGTGTGTGTGTGTGTGTGATACATTGGACTTTTCTTGTCTTTACTCCTTTTTCTCATTTTCTTTGCCTTTTGTTTTTGAGACACTTTGATAGCCGAATTTCACTTTTTTGCCAGTCTTGAAAACCGTAAATGTGTTGAAACGCGAATTAATTAGCGGCGACTGTTTTATATAAGTTCTACTTTGTATGAAGCACTTTTGAAAAAATATTGTATACAATATATTTAAATTTGATTAATTAATTTATTTATATATTTATATATATACACATTGGTCTTTATTATAGATATTATAGAGTTGATGATAATTGAATAGTTAGATTCAATGTGTGTGATTATGTTAATGTTGAAAATTGAACCTACAACTTTGTCTAGCTCTCCCTTATTTTAGACATAATACGATCAGCTTTAATGTTCTCATCTTTTGTAAACGAACGGAAATATTCGAGGAAAAAAACGAGTACAAATCGGAAGGAGAGTCTCATAAGAAAGACTACGTCCGTTGTTAAAAGCCACTTTTTTCTTCAATAACTTTTTCTTTTTTTATTAAAAGTAATATAATCTTAATAAAAGAATCAACGACGAAAATGTATGCCACGTTGTTCGACTGTCTGGATATTTTGAGCCTTCTAGAAAAGTCGGCACTTCGCCAAATCTGAAAACTGAAATTGATCACTGACCGACAAAAACTAAATAGGTCTCCGCTCTAGAAGCAAAAAAGGAACGTCGTGTGGGAAGCCGCGTGGAGAGGCGAGGCATAGATCACTTCAAGGAGATCACACGGTCAAGGATAGCGATCGATCAACTCTAACCGTCTGCAGCCGTTTGTAGCCATCCAGGTATCGATCCCTGGCATCAGTCTATCACTGAATATCTGTCTTACTAACTAACACTGAATTGGATCAAACAATTCATTTGTATATGACTTTATTGCAATAATATATAGTGATAGATATCTATTCCTCTCATATATATATATATATATATATATATATATATATATATATATATATATGAGAGAAATAGATATCTATCACTATATATATATATATATATATATATATATATATATAAAATTAGGTAGTTGTATATGTTTATATATTTGTATGTACAAGATTTACTTCTAAAATTATTTAAAAATCATAGTGAATATGGGAGTACAGCTGCTAGAGATAAGGGGTCCAAATGTGGGCTATATTTAGTTTAATTAAGTATCATGCAAAAGGTGTAAACAGGTGTAAAAGCCTTACTACAAATTTCACATACCTCCGATTTGGATGAAATTTTAACAATAGATATAAGACATTAATTAATAAATATTCCCCTAAATTTCAGATTAATTGGGGAATTTTTAGGGGGCATAATATGGGCCCAGACTCTCATTTGAAAATTCAAAAGTATCAGAATTGCATTGAATTTGATTAATAACCATTAGACACTAATAAGGGAAATATTCCCTGAATTAAAATATCTTCTTAAGCTTAAGCATTGTATTTTAGACGTTTTTAGAAGCAAAATCATGCAATGGATTTTGATCAAAATTGAAATAAGGATTCTAGACATAATGTTTAGTAGTATTATACCTTCAATTATATGGTTATATAACATTGGTGCTAACTGTTCTGCTCGGGGAATTAAATGTACTTCTCTTGAGACGAATATACATCAAGTATATATATATATATATATATATATATATATATATATATATATATATATATATATGTAAGTAAATTTCGTGTACAACAGAATGGTAGGATTAATTTTAGAGGAAGCATTATTAAAATCAATGAAACAGACGAGTGGGGAAAAAAAAAAAAGGAAAATTGTTAAAATTACCTTAAGGCCTTGTCGTCTGACCCTCTGAGAGGAAACGTCAGAATGGTAAATTAAAAACTAAAAGTCGAATGAGAAATGAAGAGGAAAAAAATATATATATATATTTTTTTTTTTTAAATATTATTTTTTTTATTTTTTTTTCCCCTTCATTTCTCATTCGACTTTTAGTTTTTAATTTACCATTCTGACGTTTCCTCTCAGAGGGTCAGACGACAAGGCCTTAAGGTAATTTTAACAATTTTCCTTTTTTTTTCCCCCACTCGTCTGTTTCATTGATTTTAATAATGCTTCCTTTAAATATATATATATATATATATATATATATATATATATATATATATATATATATATATATATATGAAAATTTATAACTAAAAGGTAAACTTTTAGAGAGTTGAACCTATTGTGAGGTAAGGAAAGCTCAATATACTGGATAGAGCAAAAATATATGATAAGTCAATGAAAATAATTAGACCTGCAAAGGGAAGCAAATCATAATCTTCAGTTGTTCAAAACAAAGACGTTTAGTGAATAACAATATTCATTTTTCTTCTCTTTCATTCCTTAAGCCAGGCTTTTCAAAGATTAAAATCTTATCATCAGAGGAGGTTAAAGATGGATAAGTTGACAGTTGAAAACAGTCAATATTCGAAATTTGAAAAAGTTTTAAAGTTCAAACGGGTATTTTCAAACGGAAATCCAAGTAGTATGGGGTTCAGATGTATTGGTAAATCCAAAAGAATCCGTGTAAAGATCCAGCGATGATGATTCCACCCAAGTCTGTAGTCTATGGAGGGAAGATCAGATAAAATTGGCCAAGTTGAGAAAACGTAATTCTTTCTGTTTTCTATGAAACGGATTCAAAGGTAAAAGCAACAACAAGTTCTCAATAAACCTTAGGACGAACTGTTGTATTGGATAATGATTATTTGGAATTGTGGGATAGGAGAAAAAAGAAAGAAAAATGGCAATGGAGGTCAGTTCAAAATGATATTGACCTGACCTCCATTAACCCCCCCCCCCCCCACCTGTTTGCTTCCTTTCCCTTTTCGCTCTCTCTTCTTTTCTTCTTTAGATCCTACCACTCTCTTCTGTCTTTCCATTCTCTTCCGTTCTTTTTCTTTCTTTTTTCTCCTATCCCACAATTCCAAATAATCATTATCCAATACAACAGTTCGTCCTAAGGTTTATTGAGAACTTGTTGTTGCTTTTGCCTTTGAATCCGTTTCTACAAACCGGAAGTCCTAGGCTCATCAGTAGAATAAACCCGAGTCACTTGCATGCGAAGCGAGTACTCTGCCACTGATCTAACAGAGGACAACATAAGAGAGTGAACAGGCCTGGTATAGGTAACATACTCGAGAAGGCAACTCCTACCCACAATAGGAATATGTGACACAAGGTCGGAAAGTGGGATTTGAAAAGCCAGCGCCCGAGAAGGTGAGCACTCTGGCCATTAAAAATTGCCTGTCTCGAGGTTACCTGTTAATATGCGTGAGCATAGACAGAATACGGCGGATCAAGAGGAGTAAACCTTGACCATAAATCCTGCTATTTCACGGGTAACAGTAGTTCTAGCTGCACTCATCTACAAACTGATGGTCTGGTTCTGAGAACAGCAGATGGTCATATATATATATATATATATATATATATATATATATATATATATATATATATATATATATATATGACAATGGGAAGACATGCAAGCAAAAGTTAGTGGCGTTCCATGGACTATATGCAGATTTTAGGTGCCGCCTATACAGTCTTAAGAAAATAATGTTTCATTAGCAATTGATAGATGACCCAAGTTTAAGTTCATTTATTCGCCGTTCGAGATTCATAGACTTAAAAAATTCCCTTCTTCCCGTGTTGATTAATAGTGGCCTAGGGGTAAAAGCTCGGACGGCGAAGTCAAAGGTGGCTTTGTGGCTGTGCTCGAATTCTTAGACCTGTAGTAACTAACATTTCCTACACTGATGATTGCATATAGCACAAAACACTAGTCTCTGTAGGTAAAATAATTTATTTTAATAAAAAATATTATTTCTTTTGTTGTATTTTACTTCAATCGAAGTTCTCGGAAATCAAGGGACCACTTCCCGGGGCTAACACTTGATCTCTATATGAGATACATAAATATTAGAATATTCTGTTAAAGTTCTCTTGTAAAACGTTTAGTTGTAAAGAAGTTAAGAACATTAATTTTCGTCTCCCCAATTGACCAGTTAACTATGTTATAGTATACATTTGTGTGGTCTTTTGGTATTACCGGATTGCAGGACAAAAATTCATCTAGTCTGGTGGAGTATCCAGCTAAGTGTTGTTACTTACATAACATCACTAGGAGAAGGTGCACTATTTCTCGTATAAACCAGTGTATACCAAAACAGAAAAGATTTTATATGTGCTGCGAATACTAAGTTATTTTAGATATTTGGTCAGGGTTTACTTGTAGGGGGAAGTATCCCGATGTCAGGTTGTCCTGACAAACCCTTGTAGAGAGACAGACAGAAGACAGTCGAGGATATATGTGTGTGTGTTAACTTAACTATTTCTTAATCATTACACTTTTTTCTTTGTTTGTTCAAACCATCGTCTGTGTACTCATTATAACACAATACACAAAATGGCGGCGCTCGTTTTAAAGAAGAGGCCTTAGCGCGTTCGTCCCTAAATACGTAAAATACGAATATTAAATATGTGTTAGTTATACAACAGGTTTGTAGCATATTGAGTTATTTTGTATTTATTAGCTAGAGCCATTTCTAGCTAGAAAATAATGTGACATTCAAGACGGACATATTAAAGGGAGATAATTTGTCAGAGTTATTTCTCTTGCAAAATTGCGAGGGTTATGTCCTCTTGGCTTCCAACAAGAGACGTACATTTTGTGATGACGTTATCGTTTCGGCTTCTACTATAAATGACAATTAATTAGTAAATCCTCTTCTTCCAATTGTAAAAAGTAAATAAATAATTAATTATTGACCATACTATATTTCCTCCTTCAAATTCTTTCTCATATTTTTGTTTTTTAACTCACATTCACATATTCAAAGTTACACCAACTCAAGTATAATTCAATAACCACCTCTGATTCCATATACGAAATGTGGATCGGATTAGTTAATTTCATCACGTTGCATCGAAAGGATTTGAATAATAAGTTAGTCACAGAACGTCAGAAACGCAAGAATGGCATCTTTATCCGGGGCACGTCGCCACACTATTGAGAACAAAATATGCTCCGTGGTGTCAACACATACGTAGATCAGCAGGTAATACTGAAGTACTAGCTTACGGTATCTTAAGGGATGTATTTTTAGGGAGGTTTCGTCATCCTCCCACATACAGCGCCTGGTATACCAAAATGGTCGCCCGTCTGTTACTGACCAGGTTTAACCTCGATTACCATCGGTCATCTAATGAGAGTCTTCGTTTAAACGTGATTACAAGTCCGGATTGATATGAGCATTCTGCATACAATCCCAGCATAATAACTGATATTTCCGTGTTGTTTCTTCCGTCCGAACATCTGTTAGATTTGAACTCTAGCAAATAACTTCCTATCTACGTTCTCTTCAATGTCACCTTAATATAAACCACAAGTAGATAATGGAACAGCGTTCTTAGATATCAGGGATAAAGAAGATTCGATTAAAATTTAGTCTCTAACACATGCGCATAAATAATGTCCACTTACGAATGAATAGATAAATTCTCGGCACGTGACAATTCATTAATGTTTGTGTCCGTTAATTTCTCTCCACTCTTAATTAATATACAACATCAGTTCATCAATATCCATTAAAGTTAATTATCGGAAAGTATTTTCTCACTCCTTAAGAGAAGCTTACAGCCACACATCTGGTCTGAAACCAATAAATAAATCGTCCGATCTCGCTATCATCGTTAAATAGCTATAACAATTTAGATAGCGTTATATATATATATATATATATATATATATATATATATATATATATATATATATATATATATATATATATATATATATATATATATAAGGTTAAGACAACAAAAGAAATAAGAGGCGACTAATATCTTTAATTAATGAACATCCGGGTAAAAATGAAGCTCAATATACTGTATAGAGCATCAATAGCACTAAATGAAGTGAAAGAATAAAATAAACTTAGAAAATATATAAAAATATATAAAATACATAAAAATATATAAAACCTCAAATATATCGGGCCTAAAAACCTTATTTTGTTAAATGTATACAGTACATCCAAGTCATAAAGTTTAAAACAGCTTCAAGAAAGAATTTGATGTTTTATATATTTTTATGTATTTTATATATTTTTATATATTTTCAAAGTTTAATTTTATTACCTGCAGTAATGTCATTGCGGTAATGGTTCTCTGAGGAGAAGATTTTCTTTGAAAACTCATGAGTTAAGGACTTTAAAGTACTTTGCTTGATCTTTGGATTGTAATAAAATTTGATTCGCACCTTATTTTATTCTTTCACTTAATCTAGTGCTATATATATATATATATATATATATATATATATATATATATATATATATATATATATATGAATGAAAGTAACAAAAGTAAAACAAATCAAACACTAGAAGAAATCTTCAGAACAACGGGAGTATCTTTTATGTCTTTATTTCGATTCAAGTTACCTGTAAATGTTAGGATTGAGAGTTTGAATGTTGGACTCTTGGAAAAGGTGCTGGTGGGTGGTAAATTTTCTTATAATTTTTAAAGAAAATGAGCTTTGTATTGGGAGCATTAAATGTTACCATCTATTTTGAGCCCTCATGAAGGTCATTTTCTAAAGATTCAACCATTGCCTTTCGTATGTGCGCGTTCGATTTGCCCTCATGTCGAGCATAGAGCGTGGTGTTAACGGCAAATATACCCATCTCGGATGCGATTGTATCAGGGAGGTCTTAATGAAAATTGGGAATAATAAAGGTCTAAGCATCGACACCTGGAGTTCACTCGCATCAATATGCTGTTGTTTAGATGCCAGCTATCCACGACTTGGATCTTTGTTTTAGCTAAGAAGGACCCGATTATATTAAATACTCGTTAAGTAATATCGTACTAATTAATTTTATTGAGGAGACCTTCATGCCTAACCTTGTCAAAAGCCTTGGGATATATTAAGCACTACCGCCATAGCTTCACATGCTTTATCCAGTGTATGCTATATGCGTTTAAAGATGACAGTTAGGATATCCGCAGTAGAATGGGATTTTCTTAAATCCATACTGTTTATTAGGGAGAAGTTTACCATTTTTTTAGGTGGATTGTAATAGTATTTGATTAATATTGGAATAAGGATTCCAGACATGAGGTTTAGTAGCAATATATCTTGATTTAAATATCAGTAAGGAGAAATAAAAGTGATGTAAAACTGTTCTGTTCGGAGACGAGGATTCTTCTAATATATATATATATATATATATATATATATATATATATATATATATATATATATATATATTGTTATTGGAATATAATAAAAAACTGTTCTATATATATATATATATATATATATATATATATATATATATATATATATATATATATATATATATATTGTAGCTCCTAGAAAAACCTGTCTAGTAGAGCAATGTAAGTGTAGTATTAACACAGCATGACGTCGCTAGCTTTAAATGCATCGTTCCTTTCATTAAAAATGTCGAACGCTCTAGACGTCAAGCCGCCGTATAAAGTGTTAAAATTATCACCGTTTATTCGCTGTTCAAAATTGGCCGAGTGGTTAAGGCGTCGGATTTGAGTTGCAAAATACTCGTAATCTGGGATTTCGAATCGAATGATCGGTAGTGAATATTCATATCTCTATGCTGATGAGTGCCTATTATTAAGGACGAAACGTATACGTACAGAGATAATACACAATAACAAATATTTATTATTATATATATATATATATATATGTGTGTGTGTGTGTGTGTGTGTGTGTGTATACATATATTTCTTTTATTTAACACAAAGGTTTATGTTGTAGCTCAATAGTGTACGACAAGGGCTCGGAATTTGTCCCCCGATTTATAAAATCGGGGGACTTATGTTTTGAGGCATGTCCGTCCGTCCGGATTTTTCTCCGGAACCATCTATTGAATTTCTCTGAAATTGTGCATGAAGTTGTAACTTTTGTCAGGTTAGAAAGTGACATTCTCCGACTTTTGAAAAAAAATCTGGTTAGCCCCCCCCCCCCCCCCAGGGGGGGTCAAAAGGTCCCAAAATGGCAAAAAATGACATATTTTGCCCCATAACTTTTCATCCATCCATTCAATTTCTCTTAAACTTGGCCAAAATGTGGAGGCCATTGTTCCCAATAGAAAATAAGTATTGCTGTCCTTGAAAACAATCTGGTTCGCGCCCCCAGGGGGTCAAAAGCCCCCTTAAATGGTAAAAAATGACCCTTTTCTCCCATAACGTTTGATCCATCCATTCAATTTTTCTGAAACTTGGCCAAAATGTAGAGGCAATTGTTCTAGATATGAAATGAGCATCCTTGACCTCAGAAAAAATTCTGGTTCGCGTCCCCAGGGGCTCAAAGGGGGGTCAAAAATGCCCCAAATTGCCCGAATTTGTTGCATTTTACACTCGCTACATCGAGTCACATACAGAGGGGGACCACGCATGCGCGGCTTGTTTAACATCATTTGAATCTAAGTTATTCAGATAAAAACATTCTATATCTCTTGCAGTAACATATGTATTTACAAACAATTATTTCTGCTCATCTCAAGAACATTAATATTCATAATATACAAAAAATCACGGATTTCCATGAGGATGCCTCATCAGTGGATAAAACATTCTCCAGTTTGGCTGAAAAAGTTAAAATGCATCAAACAGTTATTAAACTTATACATATTACCTTTACACTCACAATTTTTCAAAGGGAAATAATTATTCAACCCTATTTTTCATATAAAGTTTCTTGTAATATGTTTATGATAGATGCTTTTCTCTTTTGCTAAAATTGTTCATATTCAATCGAGGAAAATCGATCAAATGTAACACACACAGGCACACATCAAGTAAAATTGAAAGTAGAGCACTATCGGTGAGATTAAGAACATACATTCACCTGAAGCCCCGGTGCAATACTCCGACTCTATCGTTGAGTTCTATCGTATGTCTAGATATTTATACTCGCCGCTTTCAGTGTAAATATCACTTAATTTATCCGTAATTACCTGACAATCGCTCGTGGCTTCAGGGACTAAGTGAACGCTTACGGATTCAAGGTGTCTCTGCGAACGAGGTTCGTACCCTGTGACCGTCTGAGATTGTTATTTTCCTGCGCTGATGAGAGCCGTAAACTGGAAACGATATCGTACGTAGGTAAAATATTTAAAAAATATATAATTTAATATTATATATATATATATATATATATATATATATATAAAGTTGAGATAAACAAAATTAGAACATTATTTATATCAGTTCCGAAATTGAAACAAAATAATTATTTGGCATACGATCGTTTCCAAGACAATTTGGAAAATGTATTTTGTGTTATAAGCTTGATGACGCCAAATAGTTTTTTCAACAACGCTCTTTACAGCATCACATAAAGAAATCATTTAAGAAAAAGCTTCAAAAGTCAGTACTATTTTAAAACCGCAATATATCCAGTCAATAATGGAGACAAAATCTAATTTGAAGCCACCATCCGTAAGTTCAAATATGATAATAGCAATGACAATACATATGATTTATTTATCTTCCTCCCACAAGGTAAGATGTGACACAAGGTCGGGAAAGTGGGATTTGAAAAGCCAGCGCCCGAGAAGGTGAGCACTCTGGCATACAAAAAATGCGTGGGCAGCCCCGTCGGCATTCCCCGGTAGGGGTGCCTCAGGCAGTAAGCAATAAACTTACTCCTCTCCAAAGAGGGGAGGCAACGCCTGGGAGGGTGGTCCTCCTAGAACTGCACAGGACAAACCCACAGACCGGCGGAATCAAGACCCGAAGGCCAAGACGATACCGGTCTATAGGGTGCAGTATCCATCAGAACAGATACTACCCTTTGATCCCAACCAAAAGGCCGACAATGAAAATACATAAGAAACAGCAAATTAAAATTTTAAATAGTTATAAATTAAAAAATGAACCAGGACGAAAAATAAAATTAAATTAAATTAAGTAATAAAATAAAATAAAATAAAATTAAGTAATTAAATTAAATTAAATTGAATAATCAAATAAAATAAAATAAAATTAAGTAATAAAATAAAATTAAATTAAGTAATAAATTAAAATCAAATAAAATAAAATAATAAAATTAAATTAAATTAAATAATAAAATTAAATTAAATTAAGTAATAAAATAAAATAAAATAAAATATAATAAAATAAAATTAAGTAATTAAATTAAATTAAATTGAATAATCAAATAAAATAAAATAAAATTAAGTAATAAAATAAAATTAAATTAAGTAATGAATTAAAATAAAATAAAATAAAATAATAAAATAAAATTAAATTAAATAATAAAATGAAATTAAATTAAGTAATATAATAAAATAAAATAAAATAAAATAAAATAATAAAATAAAATAAAATAAAATAAATTAAAACAAGAAAAAGAAGAATAAAAATGTGGCATGGTGTTATGGACTGGCGCAAAACGACATAGGATTTCTCATTCAATCTAGAACAAAGCTGCGACTTCCTGTTGGTATACGGATAAGTGAACTAAAAATAACCAATCACTCTTCATTTTATTTTTCATGAAATTGTATTGATTCGCTAAAGGATAATATAAAGAGATATCTAAGCTAAATCTTAACACACAGATACGTGTCCATTAGCTCTAAATCTGGGCTAATCACTTTCTACTAATTTGTCGAAGAAAAGGGATTGACCTATTTAAGGACCATGACCTCTATTTGGTGTGTCAGTCTCCAATGTGTGTGGGGGGAGGTGTAAAGTACTGGGGTGAGGTTTGAAGGGATAGGGTTGAAAGACTCATTTTTTATATCGGTCAATGACTCACTCATTGACCGACTAACCTCGACATATCAAGCCGCACCCCCACCCATCTCTAGCTCCTCCCTTTATTAAAACTGCCCCCATACCACGCACACGACCCTCTTCCTCGCAGATCGATTTATTTTCGTTATTTTTTCTTAGATGATTATCACCAGAAGGGAGGTGACGGTGGCTACGTGGTTAACGACACGGACTGAAAACCTAGGTATACCAAGTTAGAATCCAGTTCGTTCCATAGAAACACTTTCTCGTAGGATGTTGGCACGTGGTTTCTTCCTAGTGTAAGTATCCGATGTCTTTCTGGAAAGAATTTTAACTAGAAAGATCCCTGGAAACCAATAACAACAACAACAGAATCTCCTGATTCATAAGAAATGAAGGAAGGAATTGTGAGAAAACTCAATACCGACTCAAGATGTTCGAAGAGTAGTATGGTCGAAACTTTGTGGACATTACAATATTCAAAATGAGGACAACAGTCCGAAACATGGAAATACTATAAACAACTAGTAAAACGCGTGTACCGACGTTGCCTGGGAATAATGAGGAACCCAAGAATCTCACCCCGAAAAAGCCTTTTTCCGTCTCACAAAAATGCTAAGAATTTGTTTACGACATCGAAAATATTCTTAAAAAGAAATGTGGGTAATAATAAAATCGAAAAGATCATCGAATTAGTTACCCCCAAAATGCGAATAGTTAATTAATGAAATGTCCTTTTGCAAAGCAATAAGTAAATTAGTTAACCTTCGGGTGTCGTTCTCATCGACATGACTGAATATACTAGATAATTGTTTTTCTTTTATCGCGAATTGAAAGGTGCATGTGCATCCCGGTGGACGATACCTCCTCGACAATCAGTCCGGCGGAAGGGAGGCCGTTTTAGCATTAGTTGACCCTGCTATGGGGTATGTCCTAAGAGGTTCCGCCTCCCAGGCTTTATCTCCTCTCTTTACAAAGAGTTTAGTCCATTTTCAATTATCCGAATCATCGTTACCAGAAATGCCGATGGGGCAGCTCAGACTATAAAAATATATTGTTTGTCACTATTAAAATAATTTCTATCGCTATTGATAATGTTTATCCATTCATTTATTTATTTTTCATTATCTTTGATGCCTAGAGTTCATGTTTTGAAACATGACGTTGATCATGAAGCTATGACGTCACGCCAAAGCTGTAAGTATTTTGTTATGGTAATGTTTTAAGACCTATTTATAAGAAAGTCTAAATAGGTAATTTGGTAGAACCTCAGGAAGATCTCAGGATTTCGACTTCCAGTCATGGCATTTGCTTTATTTGTTTGGAATTTATTTTGTACTAATAATGCAATATTCTCCATTTTTATGATATTTTGAAACGCTTTGTATTTATTACGCTAAAAAAATTGTGCCTGGTGATCGGAAAAAGTCTCGGTGCTTGTACAATAAAAGTCCGAAAAAAAGTTTTTTTTGTCTTTTACTGTTTGAGAGGTAAATAAGGGGCAGGTAACTCTTACTTCGATTTTTAAGCAAGATTTTCTGTGCTTGTATAATAAAAAGCCGAAAAAAAGTTTTTTTTGTCTTTTAGTGTTGGAGAGGTAAATAAGGGGCAGGTAACTCTTCACAACAGCTCTAGCTTTCGAATAATATTTTTCTAACCCTAACCCTAACCCTAAACCTTAACCCTAACCCTAACCCTAACCCTAAATACTAACCCTAACCCTAAACACTAACCCTAAACCCTAATCCAAACCCCTAAACCCTAACCCTAACCCTTTTATGTCTAATCGACGTTCTCCTTGCACAGTAGCCACATGTGCAACGCCAATTAAAGCCATCAGTTTTGATTACTGGAAAATGTGTTTAAAAATTCGTTGTAAGAGTTACCTGCCCCTTTATTTACCTCTCAAACAGTAAAAAACGAAACAAACTTTTTTCGGACTTTTATTATACAAGCACCAAATTCTCTTTTTACATAAGATAGTAAATACTATATATTTAGCGGTGAAAACAAATGAGCGGTGTTTCCTTTTCTACTTTTTAAATAATACCAATTTATAAAGTAAGATTAGAAATATTTAATAGTAATGAAGTGCTTAATTTGTAAATCGTACGTTCATCTACAAAGAAATAGCCTTAGATTAGCGTTAAAACTTAAGACACAATAATAGTAATGAGACGGAATTGGATGCAATATATGTTGTATATTAAGTGGCCACGAATATAAATGAGATAACAGGTATTGGTCAATGAATAATTATTGTGGCTATTTTCAACCAATATTTTTGCGCGTTCTTTTCATCTCGATTGCAGCGTGCATGTGGTCAAGTTGAGAAAGGTAAACTTCGCCGTTGATATTTCATTTCCGCGCACCATTTTTCGTCCAGAATCCACCACTTTTGATGCCTATTGTCTTCATTCCACCAATAACATCATACATTTTACTTCAGTCGAAGTTCTCAGAAATCAAGGAGCCTCGTTCTGGGGCTAAAATTTGATCTCTATATGAGATACATAGAACCCCGAGTGTTCCATAAATGTTCTCCTTTACCTCTCAATCGTTCAGTTAGTAAATAAATAAAGAACATTAATTTTCCTCTCCTCCATTTGACCATTTAACTATGTGTTACATAATAGTGGTTGCAGATGTAGGGAGGGCTCCCCCAAAAAGGGTAGGAGCCAAAACGGTAGTCGGAAGTGACGTCACGACGGTGGGAGTCTTAGTCGACCTTTTCTGTTCCTGAAAACCAACAGTGAAACAGCTGAGAAGCGATAGTTCGCTGATAGCAGTAGGGGTCAGCGCACTGTGGCGAAAATGTCCGGAATATCTTTTCTCCAGTAATTATTTTCTCTCTCTCTCTCTCTCTCTCTCTCTCTCTCTCTCTCGCACGCGCGTGCAAACAGCCGCACCATATGTCTGTCTGTTACGTTGAATAAATCTTCTGAAACTAAAGCCCGGAGTCTTTGTGTTATCAATCACGGCCGAACAACAACATAAACCAGCCGGCGGAGATGAAACCTAGGTACACACCCGTGAAGGTAAACGAGTATCCAACATCTCTGATTTGGAATATACAACATATGTTATAGTATATCTTTCTTGTAGTCGCTTGGTCTTGCCGGATTTCAGGACAAGAAGATATTACTAGAGACAACATCTCTTGGAGAAGGTGAACCATTTGTCGTATGAGCCAGTGTAGGATACTCATCAGAAGATGGGATTTTATTTCGACTTCGAATGCTATGTTATTTTTAATATCTGATCAGGGTGTTCTTGTAGCGTGAAGTATCCTTATGCCAGGTTGTCCTGACAAGCTCCTGTACAGAGGGGCCTTAGACACTCAAGGAGAGTGTCTAGTAGGCATTCAAATTCCCCGTAGTATGGATTCAAATTCCGCATATGTCCTACCAAACACACTGCATTTCCTTTTAACTAATCGATCAAATGGATGATAAAAAAGCATCTATGCTTTTTTATCATCCATTTGATTGAAATATTTGGCGAAACGCAAACCTTCTTTCTTTTGAAGTCTTTGTAAGAGAGTCCACGATTTATAGCCAGTAACGAGATTCTTACGTAACGGAGTTCGCACATTTTGCTGCAGCAAAACGGTAAAAAAAAAAAGATTTAAGACGCGTTCAGTTATTTGCTGTTGTGAGAACCAATTTCCATACTTTTGCATGCTTTTTAAATGGTTCACATAGAACTCTTTGGCTAACATTCTCGTTGTCCAAATTTCCTCTTCTTCCACGGTTGCCAAAAGTGGCTGGCCACTTCCTTTTACGTCTGCAAGGCTTGTATCACCCGATTTAAATTTTCTGAATCATCTTTCAACTTGGCTATTTCTGATTGTTCCTTTAATAAAAAGTCCATGGCGATCGCAGAATGACTGTGCTACACTGCAACCTTCCTCGAGGTGGTAGAACATGACATGACGAACGTGGATATGAATTTTCCGTACGCATTTCGGAAAGTAATGATTATTTCTATGAAACAAATATAGCAAATTATGGGGTACTATTTTTTGTCAGCCAGCCTTGTAACTCCTTCTTTTCCTATTGGACATACCTTTTGACTAGCCTGTTTTGAGTCCAGTGGTGGGGTCTCTTTCAGGTTTGGTTTGTCTGATGTCCTTCTCGGCCTTTTAACCGGTATCAAAGTGTAGTATTTGTTCCGATGGATACTACACCCCATAAACTGGTATCATCTTCGCCTTCGGGGGTTGATTTACGCCGGTCTATGGGTCTGTCCTGTGCAGTTCTAGGAGGTCCACTCTCCTAGGCTTTGCCTCCCCTCTTTGGGGAGGACTAAGTTTATTGCATACTGCATGAGGCGCCCCTACAGGAGAATGCCGACGTGGCTGCCCAGGCAATTTTTAATGGCCAGAGTGCTCACCTTCTCGGGCGCTGGCTTTTCAAGTCCCACTTTCGCGACCCGACCTTGGGTCACATCTTACCTTGTGGGAATAAGATAAAACTGGCCTTGTGCCTAACCTCCTGGGGTGGTAAATAAATTGTCTGATGACAGATAATGAAGGTAGATAAGTAGCTTTGGTAGAGAGTGGTATCATAGTGCTTTCCTGGTCTGCACTTTTCCGGCTGATAGCACAGGAGACTAAACTCAGGGGTAGCTCATTGAGAGGCTGATCCATCAGCACTCCCTAAATGTCGAGGTATTTCCAAGTGTCATGTTTCGCATGGATGTGTGTCCTTGTCCTTGAGATATTTCCGTGGTGGATGACTAGGTTTCGGCTTTAGGTTCGATTATTTTACCTTTGAATTCATCATTATCAGTTAAAAGATAACCTTGATTTGAAGTGATTCTACTTTCTTCTCCCTTTTTGTTATTATGCTACTTAATCATTTGTCATTTCTGTTATCTCCTTTCATCAAGTGATTTCATGCCTTGCTGGAGCGATTTTCATAAAATATAATAAATTACATAATCGCCAGTTTATTATTGTTTTTGTTGAAAAGAATTTGTTGAAAAAAAGGCGCATAATTATGCATCAACACAATAATTGTCAAATGTGAAATAGATTATACTTGATGCCACAGGACATGTGGACGAAAGGCGATAAAAAGATGTCATTAACCACACGAGGATGGAAGAGGTTATCAAATTTCGTTTAGTGGCGCAAACGAACACATGTGTCCTGTATTTATTTACCTCCTCTCCAAGAGGTTAGGTACAAGGCCAGTTTTATCTTACTCCCACAAGGTAAGATGTGACCCAAGGTCGGGTCGGGAAAGTGGGACTTGAAAAGCGAGCGCCCGAGAAGGTGAGCACTCTGGCCATTAAAAATTGCCTGGGCAGCCCCGTCGGCATTCCCCGGTAGGGGCGCCTCAGGCAGTCAGCAATAAACTTACTCCTCACCAAAGAGGGAAGGCAAAGCCTGGGAGGGTGGACCTTCTAGAACTGCACAGGACAGACCCATAGACCGGCGTAAATCAAGCCCCGAAGGCCAAGACAACACCGGTCTATAGGGTGTAGTATCCATCGGAACATATACTACACTTTGATCTTGACCAAAAGCCAGTGTTAATGACTGATTCTCCCCTCTCTCTCTCTCTCTCTCTCTCTCTCTCTCTCTCTCTCCCCCTATCTATCTATCGCCATCTCTATCTCTCTTTATATATATACAGGGTGGGCCAAAATAAGGGTCCTATCTTTAAATTTGAATAACTTGAATTTGAATAACTTCCACAAAATAAAAGTTAAACTCACCAAACTTTATGTGTGTGTAGACTGACCCTTCCGAGATTTTTTGAAATAAACAAAACAAATTTTAGCCGAAAAACACTTCTTAAAACTTACAAAAACTAAAGTATTGTTTTTTACACTGTTTTGAGTTTTTTAAGCAAAAATAATGTTTTCTAAATGAGGGTACGTTCCTTAGGGCTAATACGGCTCATGCTTGCTTCGGAAGGGGTCCTTTACTTATTCTAAAAAAAAAAAATTTTTTAAAATCAATAAATAAAAAAGTTATGAATTTTTAAAAATAGGACCCTTTTTTTTGCCCACCCTATATATATATATATATATATATATATATATATATATATATATATATATATATATATATATATATATATATATATCCCTCTCTCTCTTTCTCTCTCTCTCTCTCTCCCTCTCTCTCTCTTCAAGCTCAGATAAAAATTAAATAAAACAAAATGTATTGTTTAAAATATTTTCCAAGCTATTAACTAATTGTAATTAACAATGATCCGGCAAGACAAACGACACCAGAAAAAATAATCACCTGTTTCGATCAGAGTAGATACAATGGACATACCAAGAAAAAAGCCGACTTCTTTCTTCCGCCTAGCATACCAGACAAGGATCCGTTCTCGACAACCAGTCCAACCGCGACTGAACCATTGCGGTGGCCTTTTATCTGTCAGGTTCTTGTATTCATTCTCGATAGTCCTGGGAGGTCCACCCTCCCAGGCCTTGCTTTTTCGCTTTGGGAAGTAGTTAGTTTATGGATAACTGCCTGAGGCGCTCTCACTTTGAAATGCCGACAGGGCTGCTTAGGAGATTTACAAGGGGTCAGAGTGTACTTGTGCGCTTGCTTATTCTCCTCACATTGCGGCCTTGTACCACATCTTCCTGCAGTGCAAAGGAAGTAAATACTATGAACAGACCGTGTAAATCTATCTTTCGAAAGAAAGATGTTTTCATCATGCCAAAGGTGATCACCGCCATACCAATAATCCCACCCTAGGACAAACTATCCAACCTATAAACATACTTTTAAAATCTTATATAGTGAGAATGCAGTTATTCTAGTTCACTGTGAAGATAGTTGATCTACATTAAAGCTAAGAATTACTCTACTAAAAGAAAAATGAATCCTGGTCGACAGAAAACTATCAGGAAACAAGATGACCAACGAATCAAAGTTGTTGCTTTTAGAAACAGGAATTGAACTCTTACACGCTTAAAAGTTTCTGTCTCTCTCTATCCAGCTAAAAGTTTTAAAAAACTACACAAAACTCACCTACAAATAAACTACACAAAACTACAAATAAACTACACATAAACTACAAATAAACTACAAATAAACTACAAATAAACTACACAAAAACTACAAATAAACTACAACACTACAACACTACCAAAAAACTACGCAAAATTTACCTACACAAAATAAACTACAAATTAATTACACAAAAACTACAAATAAACTACAAATAAACTGTACAACACTCACCTACACAAAATAAACTACAAATAAACTACACAAAAACTACAAATAAACTACAAATAAACTGTACAAAATTCACCTACTAAAATAAACTACAAATAAACTACACAAAAACTACAAATAAACTACAAAACTACAAAACTACAAATAAACTGCACAAAACTCACCTACACAAAATAAACTACACAAAAACTACAAATAAACTGCACAAAACTCACCTCCACAAAACTCACCTACACAAAAACTACAAATAAACTACACAAAAACTACAAAACTACAAATAAACTACACAAAACTCACCTACACAAAACTCACCTACACAAAATAAACTACAAATAAACTACACAAAAACTACAAATAAACAACAAAACTACAAATAAACTACACAAAACTCACCTACACAAAATAAACTACAAATAAACTACACAAAAACTACAAATAAACAACAAAACTACAAAACTACAAATAAACTACACAAAACTCACCTACAAAGCTAATATATTCTTTTTCAGCATTGGCTCGGACAAAAAGTAGACACATTTTTAAAGAAATATTCATTCTTTTGGGAGTAAACTCGAACACAATTTGTTAGGGGGTGATTTTGAGGTACTTTTTCATGTTATCCTGCAGTACTTTGGAAAGACATTGAGAAACGAAAATTCCTTGGGGATTATTTAGCGTTTCCTGGGGTTGTTTTCGGACTATTGTCTTCATAGACATAATTTCTCTTCAGATTATTGTGAGAGAAGGGTAGAGGGAAGAACAAACTCGGCGTTTTACAGGAACAATATATTCCAAAACTCATAATGGTCGGGTCATTAGTTTAGGAGTGAACCCTATACATATGCAAATATATACACACACCTAACGTTATAAAAACAGAGATAAAATAATAGTTTATGCTTTCTTGATATATAGACCTCCATAGTTATATATATTCTATTAACTAGGATACTTGGATAAGTTCATTCATTTTGACTATCATAAGGTCTGCGTTCGCGCTTGATATTGATAAAAAAATAATAATAAAAAAGAAAAGAAATGTGATGTTTCACTTTATTTTTTTTTTATTTTTTTTTAACATAGTTCACCCCACACAAGGCAGGACGCCACTGTAGACGTAATGGGCTACTGAGAAAAAAGGGAGAAGGTTTGGGAGGTGAACCTTAATTGGGAGCTACGCAGCGAGATATCTGTTTACATTAGTTTTAAATTTCTGCATGTCAGTACCGTCGGGAAAACAGGGGGCAGGGGGAGTTCCAGAGACCAGCAGCACGAGGAAATAAGCTATTGGAGTATAAAGCTCTCCGGCATCTGGGGACCTCCACAGTGAATGGATGGGATTTAGTTGATTGTCGAGTTGGTCTAGTCAATTTACGTCGAGGGGGCACCGGAGTAGCCAGTTCATCAGAGCATAATCCATTGAAGTATTTGTAAAACAATCACAAGGATACTACATTGCGGCGATGGTATAGGAACTGGAGTTTGGTTGACAGTGAGGGACCTATTAGGTTGGCGACTCTTTTTTGGACCTTGTCAAGGAGGAAGAGACTAGTAGATGATGCAGCAGCCCAGATGTGGCAACAATACTCCACATTATTAACTGTATTGACCCGGTGTTGCCCATGTAGGGATATATTGCCGGGAGTGATGATGGGGCTTAAAGAAAAATCATTCAAAATATAGTAATGCTTACAATTCTTTTTAAATAGGAATTTTTAAAATTCGTTTTAGTTTTTTCTTATTTTATTTTTGATTTCAATAAATAATTGAATAATAAATTAATAAATAAATAAAAACTAATTCAATGTGTATTATCAAAGTTACATACAGGCGAGAAATACAAGGGATATGAATTTGAAAAATTAGAAGAGAAATATTAATAGGTGGTTGAAGACTTGGAGCAGGAGTACGCATGCGTTCTCATTGATTCTCGGGAAACGTCGGGTGTGCCACGAGGAGGTTGAAATCTATAAATTTACTCCCCAAATTAAATATTATAAAATAGAATATGCAAAAATTATAATATGTAAAAAAAATACAAAAATTATTATGGCGTTATGGTCTGGCGCAAATCGACATAGGATTCCTCATTCGTTGACAACTGAGATTTTCAAAACCCGCTAGATCGGACTAAATAAATCTCCAGAAAACCACTAGCTTTTTAACTTTTCGTACCCTATATGAAAATATTACAAATATACATACTATTTTATGTTTTCTATACATATTTTTATTTTATTTTAATGTTATTTAAATTGTTATTTGTCAGTATACTGTTATTTAAATTTAATTTTAATGTAAAAAAATGAAAGAAACAAACAAGAGACGTAATTCATGAACGAGTTGTGTGTTTGACTAGTCAAGAAATGTAAAGTTTTACCAAAGATTTATACATTCGTCGTGGATTGGCTTTATAGTGTCGAAAGATTCCGGGGATATTTTAAAATACTGGATTTTCTTATAGTAATGTACGACTGCTAATGTTCTTTTTAAAAGAAAAAAACTTATTTCACCCTAAACAAGGAAAGTTGCAACGGCTACTGTGAATTAGGGTGAAAGTTTAGGGGGTCATCCTAAATTGGGGGCTGTGCAGCGAGATGCTTGCCCACATTAGTTTTAAATGTTTGCATATCGGTACAGCCGGAGAAACAGGGAGCAGGGAGGGAGTTCCAAAAGCCGGCAGCTCAAGGAAAGAAGCTATTGGAGTAGAAGGTTCTCCAGCATCTGGGGGCCTCCACAGTGAATGGATTTAATTTAGCTGATTGTCGGGTTAGTCGAGTGTATTTGCGTCGAAGGGGCACCAGAGCAGCAAGTTCATCGGAGCACATTCCATTGAAGTACTTGTAAAACAAGCACAAAGATGCAACATTGTTCTGCATGTATGTAAGATAGTTTAAGAAATAGTCTCATATGATGACGAGAGAGGAAATGGATATGGAGAGTACGAAAACTGGAAACGAAAATTGCGGTTGTGTGCGTGGCAAACGAAATCTCCAGATTTTACAGAAAAAAAAACGCTAGCCGCTAGATCTAACTTTTACTAGCTAGATTCTAAACAAAATCTCCAGATCTAGCGGAGAAAAAGCTAAATTGGCAACATTGGGCACCGCCTGTTTTTCCCGTTAGTATACGTATGCGTTCGAAGTAATGAAAATAACCGAACACTCTTCACTTTGTCTTTTAAGGAATTGTATTAATTCGCTAGAGGATAATATAAAGAGATATCTGAACTAGATCCTAACACCCTGATACGTGTTTCTCGGCTCTAAATTTAGGGTAATCACACTGTACTAATTTGTCGAAGAAAAGGATTGACCTATTTAAGGACCAAGACCTCCATTTTTGTCTGTAGGTCTCAGCGGTGGGGGGGGGGGGCATGGTGCTGGGGTGAGTTGTAAAGCTAAAGGGTGGGTGGAGGGGTGGAGGGTTGGAAAGACTCATTCTTTATATCGGTCAATGAGTGAGTCATTGACCGACTAACCCCGCCATATGACGCCCTATCCCATCTCTAGTCCCTTCCTTTATTAAAATCCCCCCCGAACCACGCACATTACCTCTCTCTCCCCTACGAACTGATTTATTTCGTTTATTTTTTTTTTTTGTACTTTTTTGTACTTTTTTTTTATTGAACTTACCTATTTTTCAGCTTTTTTTTTTTGTCGCAGATCCGAATATTTCCATTTTCGCTAATTGACTCTTTTCTCCACAAAAGCCCAAACCTACTTGTCTGATCCGTTTGCTATCTTCCCTCTCCATCACCGCATCTACCTACGCACTAGATAAAAAAATGTAAATTCCTTACATTCTCTTTGCTTCCACTGCCCCTCTCCATCTCTTACTATCACTTATTAACATCCTTTTCTTACTTTTTTCACATCCCCCTCCCACTACGCATCTATCTCAGAATTATATTCTTCTTCTTATTATTATTTTTCATTCTCCCTCTCAGCAATTTCTATTCTTCCTTCTTTTTCAACTTCTTTAATTTTCGGAATCTTCTTGTTATTCTTGTATTATTTGTCCTGTTTTTCATTTCTCACCATTTTCCTATTCAAATTATTTTCATTTACTTTTCTTGTTCTCGTCCTGAGATTTCAAGGTCTTCTTGAGAGTATTCTTCTTCTTCGGAGTTTTTTCTTCATCGGAGTCATCTTCTTGATAGACTCCTTCTTCAGAGTCATCTTCTTCTTGGTAGACTTTTTCTTCGGGGTCATCTTCTTATTGGTAGACTTCTTCGGAGGCATCTTCTTGGTAGACTTCTTTTTCGGTGTCATCTTCTTCTTGATAGACTTCTTCTTCAGAGTCATCCTCTTCTTTGTAGACTTCTTCTTTGGGGTCATCTTCTTCTTAGTAGACTTCTTCTTTGGGGTCATCTTCTTCTTGGTAGACTTCTTCTTCGGAGTAATCTTCTTGGTAGACTTCTTCTTTGGGGGCATCTTCTTCTTGGTAGACTTCTTCTTCGGGGTCATCTTCTTGGTAGTCTTCTTTTAAGTTATTTCTTCATCGGCGTTTTGTCTTCTTCAGAGTCCCTATTTACTTTCTTCTTAGAATGGCAGAGAGACACAATGTCTAGAAAGATGTCTCCTTCACTGACTGAAAACAGAAAAGTCGACATTTTAGTATCAAAACAGATACTACTCTTTGACCTTAGCCAATGCAATTCAACTTTCTTTTTTCGTTTCTTCTGAGTCTTCTTTTTTCTTTCCTTTTTCTACGTTTTCGGGTTCTTTTACTTCTCTTTCTTTAGAGTGTTTTTCTTAGGATTCTTTTTCTTCTGTGTCTTCTTCTCTGAAGTCTCCTCTCTCTCTCTCCCCCTCTCTCTCTCTCTGTCACCCTTTCTCTCTCTCCCCTTACTCTCTCTCTCTCTGTCACCCTTTCTCTCTCTCCCCTTACTCTCTCTCTCTCCTTCTCTCTCTTCTGATAAGTATTTTTGTCTCTATTACATTTCCTTAGTTCCCATTTATTCTTTAAGATAAGAAGAAAGGGAGATAGATAGATCAATAATAAATGGAGCCGTTGATTAAGTATAACATTTTTATTTATACAAACATTATTCCGCTACACAGTTACAGACATGTTTCAGTCAAAGGTATGAATTAGCAAGATATCCTCAGGCCAATCGTTCTCAATGGCTATGAAAAACTAAATTAGCAAAATTCATCAAAAACCTACCACGTGATCAATTCAAAAAAGATTCATTCAAATTGCATAACGATTCCAAAACAAACCGTTGTTTGGTTTTTCTATTAAAATTTCCATTTTTCTATTCAAAGATTTTAAATTTATATTGTTTTAATTCATATTGTTTTAATTTATATAGTTTTAATTTATATTATTTTCATTTATTTTATTTTTAATTTTCACCAAAAGGGGGGGGGGGGAATCAGTCGATCTTGTGTATCTTGGTGCGTTATGATTTCATAAGATAATCGTAAAATATTGACCTTATTCTTCAAGAGAGTCAAGACAGGAAATATATATAAAGGACTACCACAGGTACACACATTAATTCAGCTAGAAAACCGTTTTATCAGGGTGAGCATAGATATATATACACACACAAACGCAGACAGCTCAAATAAAATTATGGCCAGTCGCACATATCTACTTACCACAAAAACTAAAATTTAAATTTCGCTATTAGACAACTAATTTTTTTAATATATATATATATATATATATATATATATATATATATACATTTGGTCCCAACTGAAGTGATTCTGCCAAAGAACAAGTAAATTATATATACATATATATATATATATATATATATATATATATATATATATATATATTTATATATATAGTGGTTGTATGATTATTTTAACGCTTCGCTTGCGGAGTCTAGGTTGATTTTGTAGCAGGGGTTCGAACCTTGCGACCGTCTGAGATTATCATTCCCTACACTGATGAGAGCGAAAGCTTGAAAAGTTGGCTTATGATGTAGGTAATAATAGTTTAATATTATTTACTTAAAATTAATATATATATATATATATATATATATATATATATATATATATATATATATATATAGTATTTGTGTACATATAAATGATGTATGTACTATTCGAGATTTTGATTGGTGGACACAGGATATAAAATATCAGTTATTTCAATCACATTGCGACTATTAGTGACACTAGTGATGACCTATAAGTATTTCTCGATCTATTAAGTCTAAAAGTTGCCGAAATAAGTCTGAAAATATATGGTTCTGAGACCAAGTTCCTCACTACAGACAAACCCAACAGAACTCCGAAACGAAAGAAACATAAAGGAACTATTTCGCATGTCAGAGGGCATGTGATTCATGCTACAAATGGCACCAGTGAAGCATTACAAAATTATATCTAGGTCTTGGACGGACGGATTCCACCAAAGTTTTTATTTCACACCGCATATCATATCGGAAGAAAGTTGAGATTATCAGCACATATCGTAGTGCTATGTGGTGTTGAGAGTGTCAAGTGGCCAGTCAAACAATAGGAAAAATTCTAGTCTTTCAAAATCACCAGATGCAAGCAATGTGTAAAGTGAAGTTAATGGAATCAGATTATGATAAGCGATCTGTTAGTAGAGATGAAACTCGCACACATACACTATAAAAGGCATTTCTCTCTCTCTCTGCCTGTCTGTCCGTCACTTACAATTTTTTAAACGAATATCTAAACTTCTTTTCAAAAATGAAAAATATTGCATTAATATAAAATAACATATTGCCAACAAATACAGCGGATGCCATGACCGGAAATCGAAACCGAATCCTTGAGATCTTCAATCCTATGATCTACGAATTTAGCTATTAAGATAAGGATTTACTCAATACCAAAGCTTGTCCCCAACTACCCCCGTAAGAGCACCTTTTCCCTCGCTGGTATTTACAAAATAAAATGACATGGCCAGAAATATAAAATCCCGCATTTACGAACACAAAACAAAACCTAAAACACAACAATCTCACTAACGCACTAGTCATACACAGAAACAGTTTTACTCACAACTTAGATTTTTAAAAACTGTACACTCATCTAAACCGAATACTCTCTCCCACGTCGCAAATGCATCAAAAGCGTTATAATACTTCTCTTGTAACCATCTCACATAAACCTCAAATTCAGATCTAATTCCTTAAGCAAACATCTGGAAAAATTCACACTGAAACAATGCAATATATTGCGACACTGCGATCCCGGGTAAAGTAACCTTTCTTTTTTACTAGATTTCATCCATATTTTTTTCCATTTCTTTTCCTTCTTTTTTTTTCTTCTGCCCCCACCCAACTTTTTTTAAATTTTAACGATTTTGATTACTTAAGATGAAGGTTCTAAAAGTCTTTAAGACGGCCATGCTGTAGACTGCAAGGAAGTAGTACCGTGGCAATGTGTTCTAAAGATGAAAAGTTCGTAGAAAAAAAACCCTGTTCATGGAAATTACGCTTGATTTTAGGTACACAGAAGAAGAAAGGAAGGTTTTTGCAATAGTGGTAGCTAGACAAGTTATTGCTGTTATGAGGTGATAACGTACGTTCCTGGAATTTAAGATTAATTACTCAAACAAGAAATCTAGTGAGAGACCTGAGGTCTGGGAGAAAGTTAATATATTGATAAACAGCATTTTTCAAGATGCGGAGAAATCGTTAGATGATGATAGTTACAAAGCTCTACCCGAAAGAGTATTGAGGTATTTGCCGTTTGCTATTGATTCGGCTCGGTTTCGGAATTTATATCTGAACGACTCTTCTAAAAAATTTGATGTTTATGTTATGTGTGTGTGGGGGTGTTTTAGCCTGTTCGTAACTATTAATCTATTATTTCATACTTTTCCTCTTTTATATTTCGTTCCACTCTCATTCCCTCCTTCTAACAAAACTCCTTCTTTCTCTCTCTCTCTCTCTCTCTCTCTCTCTCTCTCTCTCTCTCTCTCTCTCTCTATCTATCTATCTATCTATCTATCTCTTCCTCCCTGTCTCTTCTACCCATAATTTATCTTTTACCTTCTTTTTTATTCCTTTTCATTTATTTTGTCGCATTCTATTTTTCTTTTACTCTTCTTCTCCTTTTTTTTCTCTTTTGGCCTCTCTTTCGCTTCTTCTCTTTGTCCTTCATCGTCTTCTTCTTTTCCGCCTCCTCCTTCTCCTTATCTTTGTTGTCGTTGTTCATCTTCTTTCTCGCCTTCTTGTCTTTTTCTCCTCCTCCTAATCCTCGTTCTTCATTTTTTTGTTGTTTCCCTCCTTCTCCTCCTTCTCCTTCTCTTCTTTTTTAACTCCTCCTACTGCTTCTTTTTTGTTGTGTTTGTTGTTGTTCGTCTTCTTTTTATGATTTTTTTCTTTTTCTTGCCCCCTTTCTCTTCTTCATTTTCTTCTTCTCCTCCGTTTTCTCCTCTTCCCCCTCCTTCATATTCTTCTTCTTCTTCTTCTTCTTCTTCTTCGTCTTATTGTTGTTGTTGTTGTTATTATTATTATTATTATTATTATTATTATTATTATTATTATTATTATTATTATTATTATTATTATTATTATTATTATTATTAACCCCAACCCCAAATGAACAGAAAAAAAGCAACAAGCAGATGTGGTTGTCCGTTTCTGCGTTTTCGCAATCAATTCTTGATTGATTTACATCAAAATCGAATAAATCGTTTGTTGCCTTTTATATCTATATTTATATATAATTCAAAATATTTTCATTTCTCATGATATTCTTCAGTATTTCAGCCCTCATGATTGAGTATTTGGGAAGCATACAACCAAGACTTGTGCCGGGCATCACCGGACCTCTGCTCGCCACTGAACTTAAATAACCTGGTTTTCACCAAACGGTCACCCATCTAATTACTGATCAGGTGGAATTTTCATTACCTTTGGTGACCAGACAAGTTCGTTGTTTTTGCTAGTTTTTATTTTATTTTATTTTATTTTTAACGTGATACAGGCGTAAGCTCTAGAATTAAATAGTCTAGCATGATAAATGTCTGGAAGAAAGAAAATAAGTGTGTCGAGAGAAAAAAAAAATGGACGTTGGGTGTGTTGGATGGCGACGAGGTTTGAAATGTTTAACAGATCAATGGGCTGAAGAACGACACAAAGGAGGTTGTTTATATTAACCTCATTCTTTTTCCCTATCAGCTGATATTCCACAATCTAGGTCAACATATTTAGGTTACTGTTTTTCACGGGGTTGTGGTGGGAGAATTAATAGAGTGAGGGAGGGGGGCACTTAAGGTGGAGGGGAGTAGTGGTGTCTGTGCGTGTCTGTACGTACGTGTCTATTAGTGTATGTATTGGTTTCTCTATGTGTGCGTCTCAATTGGCGCGTGCAGGTGTACTTTTGTGTATATCTATGTATGTCTCTATGCGTTCTAGTGTATATTTCTGTCTATCTTTCCATCTGTGTGTATTCATGTTTTTCAATATGTTTATGACTACGAGTGATTGTGTGTTTGTGTCTGTATGCGGTTGTCTACGTGTATGTGTCTATACGTGCGAATGTCTCTATGTGTATGTATACAAATACGATTCTCTGTGTGTGTATGTACATGTATGTCTCTATGCTTATAAATGTGCATTAGTGCGTATCTCTAATCATGTGTGCGTATGTAGTCGTATGTTATTCAATATGTGTATATATGCGTATCTGTTTCTATATGTGTATGTCTGTCGATAAGTTTATCTCTGTATGTGTGTATGCGTGTATTTATGAGTGTCTGTCTACGCATGCGTGTCTCTAAGCGTGTGTGTGTGTGACTCTATCTATGTATACATTATGTGTATACACGTGCGTGTGTGTAAGTGTGTGTACGTATAGTTGTGCGTATACATGATTTTTCTTTCATATTTTTTATTCTTTAATTTATTTGTATTTTATCGACATCGCCAGCGCTCAATCGCCATTAGTTTGAATATGTCTCCATTTTAAAGTTGTGTTTATCGATTTATACCTCAAGTGATTCCTTATATATATATATATATATATATATATATATATATATATATATATATATATATATATATATATATATATAGAGAGAGAGAGAGAGAGAGAGAGAGGAGGCAGGAGAAACTTATTTTTAAGTTCACAATTCAAATAGCACAATTACGTTTAAAAACACAACTAAATGATATTTATTTAACCGTTAATTAACCGTTATTTAACCGTTATTTAACCGTTATTTAACCGTTAATTAACCGTTATTTAACCGTTAATTAACCGTTATTTAACCGTTATTTAGCCGTTATTTAACCGTTATTTAACCGTTATATGATAGAGTGAGCAATGTTATAAGTTTAAATAAAACCGTTAAATTTAACCGTTATTTAACCGTTATTTAACCGTTATTTAACCGTTAATCAACCATTATTTAACCGTTAATTAACCGTTATTTAACCGTTATTTAACCGTTATTTAACCGTTAATCAACCATTATTTAACCGTTAATTAACCATTATTTAACCGTTAATTAACCGTTATTTAACCGTTAATTAACCGTTATTTAACCGTTAATTAACCGTTATTTAACCGTTAATTAACCATTATTTAATCGTTAATTAACCGTTATTTAACCGTTAATTAACCGTTATTTAACCGTTAATTAACCATTATTTAACCGTTAATTAACCGTTATTTAACCGTTAATTAACCGTTAATTAACCGTTATTTAACCGTTAATAAACCGTTATTTAACCGTTATTTAACCGTTAATTAATCGTTATTTAACCGTTAATTAACCGTTATTTAACCGTTAATTAACCGTTATTTAACCTTATTTAACCTTATTTAACCGTTATTTAACCGTTCATTAACCGTTATTTAACCGTTATTTAACCGTTATATAATAGAGTGAGCAATGTTATAAGTTTAAATAAAATTACAACTAACCCCACATGGTTTAACATTACACTGGGGTTATGCTGCTGGGGGACTATCTGCATATGTTACTTGTGTTTTGGTTTAATTTATATTTGGGAAAATAAGAACTAAACCATGACAACAACAAGATTGTCTTTTAGAGGAATAACACCTAATGTAATGTTGAAACATGTGGGGTAAATTGAAACATTAAGAATTAAATATGTAATTAAAAATATAACTCAAAACAATTAGAAAAGCAACATTATTTAAGAAAGAACAGAAAAATAGAACAAATGTTGTCTGTAAAATTAGATGACTCAAGTGGTTAGCAGCAATTTTTTGCTGAACCGTTATATAGAACCGGAAGTAAGCAAAGCATAACATCTTAGAGGCACATGATGAACCGTTCACGGCGTGAAATAAATGGCCATGACTGATTTAAATGCGTATTTTGTTCAATTATATATATATATATATATATATATATATATATATATATATATATATATATATATATATATATATATATATATATATGGGGTAAGGTACACGATAATTCATGAAAACGAAATGTCATGGTGGACAAAATGTGTGAGAAATGACAAACAGAAAACAAGTTAAAGTGCAGGAGAAAAACAAAAACAAGAGATTTTGACCAGTTTCGTTCTGTTGGAGAACGTCTTCAAAAATGAAGATATGGAAATAATTTTATTTTGAAGGCACACACATGGGATGAGAGAAAGGATGATCTGATTGGACCATATGAGAAGACATTAAGTGATGTTGAAATATGACGAGTGGGTGACACATTATTCTATGTTTCTTATTCTTCTGTTTATATTTTTATTTATTTTCTTTCTCTTTTTTACTTTCACACCTAATGAGCTAGTATGTAATTAAAATACAACTCAAATAAGAAAAGCAAAATTATTTCAGAAAGAACAGAAAAATAGAAGAAATGTGGTCTGTAAAATTAGATGACTCAAGTGTGAAAGTAAAAAAGCGAAAGAAAACAAATAAATCAATGATTGCGTTTGTGATCTCTACTCGGCTGGCAACTTCTTGTCTCACATCTGAAGGAGCAATGCGAGTGAGAAAATTCAGGTTGTTCAAGATTGTAGGTTTCAGGCAGCCAGTGATCAAGCGACATGTGGTTTTCAATGCTGAGTCTAGCTTTTTGGCATGCATTGATCTCTCCCAAACAGGACAAGCATACTCCGCTGAGAAATAGCACGAGGCTAAGGCAGTAGATCTTAGTGTGTGTGTGCTGTGGCATCTCACTTGGAATTGATCAGTTTCTGTAGGATGTTGTCCCAGGAGCTGACTTTCATTTTATCTTCTTTACATGTTCCCTGAATGAGAGGATTCAGTTCAGGGTTACGCCAAGGTAGACACGGTTGGTGCGATTATCAAGTTTTATTACAGATCACTTGATGTTTAGGAGTCTATTGGCCTCCCGGTTCCTGAGATGAAACGACCAGACTTGAGTTTTTGCAGGACTCTGTGCCTTTTTACTATTCTTTGTCATCAGTTTTCTCCATCAGATTTTGCCATTTCCATTAGCGGCTTCTGATAGGGAGGTCATGAGTCTCTCACCTACTTCGATGGTACTTTCAGCAAAGGGGCCATGTTCATAAAGCTGTTGTTTTTGCTCATATAATTTGCTGCTTTGGGCATCGATTCCAGGTATGTATTGAGCGCGGAGATCACGGTAGAAGCGTTCGTGTCGCGATCCTTGCCGAGTAATACTTACTATTACCTGCGAATTCTATCGAACAGATTGCAGCAAGCTAAAAGACGAGCCAAAATGACGAGCCCAAAAGACGAGCGATTTCCATAAGCTCAAACAATGTCAACAGATGTCCCCATCAATGGTGCTAAAATAATAGTGTAATTATTTAAATAAAACAAATTGAAAGTTTGAAGTTTATTCAAGTATTACACTTTTTATATTTATACGGACCTCCGGTTAGCAATCACTGAATTGGACAATTCAAAGGTGTATTCGATCTAGCATTTAATTTGATAGCATATAGAAACATTTTAGTATAACCATGTCGAAGTCACACTAAATCTGATGATGTTAGGGGTTTAAGTGTATCTTGTGTGCTTTCTGACCTACACATACACACATATAGATAAATTACGACTTTTTTTCATATAATGAAAAACCGCATTTGCTGTATAAAATATAATAAATAATGAAAATAAACAGTGAAACTCCCGTAGTTTATGCTATAAAAAGAAGTATCGCGCCGGATAGAATACATAGTCGATGAAATACCGCAGAACGAATAAACAAATGGTTATAAAAAATACAGTTATTGTATATAACTAGATTAATTAGTACCAGAGTATGCGTAGACACATTTTTTTATGTAAATGATCGTCAAAGTTAAGGAATTGTATTTAAGTAAGTATACATTTGTTAAATATTGAAAAGAGGTTTAAAAACTTTTATTAGGCGATCAGAGCTCGGCCAGTAACGTAACTCTTGACTCGTTATCGTTTAGGTTGCTTGTCAACTGAAATATTGTTCGCAAACCGATTCATGTTTTGTTCGTAAACCGATTTTGTCATACATTAGACATTTAGTAATCGATGTTTGTCTAATTATTTCATTTCATTTCATTGTTTCCAGCGTGAAGCATTTGATGAACACATGTCTGAAGAACGTTGTCGAAAAATTCCATGTGTAGCGTCACGTGATACCAATACCTGTTCTTCCTTAACTGCAGAAGGAGGTGAGGCTCCCCGATATTCTTTCGCATTTGAATGGTTGTGACTGGTGAGATTAGATGCGACAAAACGTTAAAGGAGAAGCAAAAAAAAAAAAAGAAACAGAAAAAAAAGGAAAAAATATCCAACAGCGATTGAAATAAAAAAAAAAAATTAAAAATAGAGCGATCGTAGTATTCTTTGAAAAAGAACAGGTCCTTAACCATGGTTCAAGTAACCGGAAGTCAGAATTAATGAGTCACGTGATAAGCTTGAACAATGATATGGTGATATTTTACTGTGTCTAATAGAGAGAGAGAGAGAGAGAGAGAGAGAGAGAGATGGAGATAGAGAGAGAGAGATAGAGAGTGAGAGAAAGATATATATATATATATATATATATATATATATATATAGATAGATAGAGAGAGAGAGAGAGAGAAAGAGATAGAGAGAGGGGGAGAATATACAGAGAAAGACAGACCGTAAAAAGATAGATAGATAGATAGATAGATAGATAGATAGATAGATAGATAAAGAAGAAATATAGGAGAGAGATAGAGGAGAGTGTGAGAAAAAAAAACAAAGTGAGGAATAAAAAGAGAAAGAGAGAGAAATAAAAGAAAGAGAGATAAAAGTGAGATAAGCATTTATTTATAAAAAGGAACAGATTGTATAGTTACCCATTGGCCTTTTCGCTAAGATCAAAGTGTAGTATCTGTTCCGATGGATACTGCACCCCATAGACTGGTATTGTCTTGGCCTTCAGGTCTTGATTTACGCCGGTCTATGTGTCTGTCCTGTGCAGTTCTAGGAGGTCCACCCTCCTAGGCTTCGCCTCCCCTCTTTGGGGAGGAGTAAGTTTATTGACCTTGGGTCACATCTTAGTTGTGGGAGTAAGATAAAAACTGGCTTTGTGCCTAACTCCTGGAGAGGAGTAAATCAATACCCATTACTTGTGTCTTTCTCCATTTCACTCAGTAGTAGTAGTAGTAGTAGTAGTAGTAGTGGTGGTGGTGGTAGTAGTAGTGGTGGTGGTGGTGGTGGTGGTTGTAGTAGTAGTAGTAGTAGTAGTAGTAGTAGTAGTAGTAGTAGTAGTAGTAGTAGTAGTAGTATATTAAACGGCAGTTAAAATAGGATATAGTCGTCGATTCTAATATATAGATTCATATGAATTACTCAAAGACGGGTACCCGTAAAAGCATGGGTATTGACAAAACCCAGCGGGAAAATGAACGGAAAGAAAAACGGTGTATAAAGAAACGAGTTTAAATGACTAGAAGACAATGAGAGTTCATGTATGATTTTGCTACTGCTGGTTTTGTATTTTTAGACTGTGCTCAGGAGAGCTGAAGAAACTACGTGCGTTTACGTTATAGGTTACTGGAGCCTTCGGTAAATAAATAAGTCTATGATTCGGAATTATTTTAGATGAGGATTGACATTATTGCATTGTTTGGATTATCCGAACTACTGTTCTCATCATGGCTGATAGCACCTTTCCCGAGAGTCCAACGTTCAAACTATTCGGCCTGACAGTGACAGGCAACATGGATTGAAATAAATACTGGTAGGCTGCAAAGACTGTGACCGCTATCTACCGGGCTTGAAAACTTATCACAGTTTTCCTGTTTAATCTTACAGCATATGTCTGTGTGAGACAGGTATACCTCATGTTGAGGATTTTTTTTTAATTTCTGTATTTTTGTTGCATTTTTTTTCTGTTATGAAGATTTGTGAGATGGATATCTATTGAGAAAAAAAACCTGAGAACAGCGCCAACAAATTTGAAATTATTGCAAAGTGTGGGGCGTGGCTAAAAGAGCCGGAACAAAGAATGATGAGATGTTTTGGCAAAAATGAGTCAACAAAAAATGTCCAAACAATGGAATTTTTTTTGTTTTTTGTGTGATACGTTGTACGCAGGGCGCACACTGGTTTTTAAGAAATTGTGTTTATAGCCTACCATAAACAATCAAACAAGAGACGTGATACACTATATAGATGGGACGCATCTAGCAATCTCTTCATTCACATGAGTTTGAGCAAACGCGATTTACATGATTTTCCATTATGTAATTGTTTCTGTCAATTTTCTACAGGCTCAGTTGAATTTAGATTAGCTCTATATAAAGCCACCATTCGCTCATGCATGGAGCATTGGTACTACATCTGGACTTATTAACCAACTACTAGTCGAACCAAAGTTATCCCCCCTTGACATCTCGCTGAGACATGACCTGCTTTTCCTTTCTTTCTTTCTTTCTTTCTTCCTTTCTTTCTTTCTTTCTTTCTTTCTCTCCCTCTTAGACAGGATGCAGAAAGAGTTTCATGTTTTTTTCTTATCGTTTTGCCTTTATACTTCCGGATGCCAGACATTCACCCGCTTTTTCAGACACTCCGGCCGAGAGATCTTTTTAAGATTCTGACCGTCTCTTTAAGTACAATTATTTATATCTCTCTTTCACTTGGTTCACCGGGTATATTCGCCAGGTAGTTTTTTAAAAATTATTTTTAATTAGTCCGGTTGTTCCTACATTCACTGGAATCATGGAGATCTTCCTGAGATTCCAGTGTCTTTACATGTCGTGCATACCGTTAAAAATCCCACCTTTTAACTGTAAAGGTTCCAAACTTTATAGTTTAATTGATTCTTTTTGCGAACCGATTGTCTTTGGAATTCCCTCCCTGCTCCCTGTTTTCCCGGTGTACCAACATGCAGAAATATAAATGTAATGTGAAAAAAAGATCTTGCTGCAAAACTCCCTACTTAGGATGTCCCCTATATAGCTGTCCCCCAATCACAGTAGTCCTTTACGTATCAGTGGCAATATTCCTAATTTGGGGTGAATATTTCTTTTTGCATCTTGGTTACTAAATGCGATTATAACGGAGAATAACAAAATCAACGTTTCTACCCGGTCATGGCTGACGGAATGAGAACAATCTACCACGTGGATTAAATTCAGGTTTCAGTTAGAAATTCAGTCCATATGCCCGAGTTCGACTATCAGGCTCCCGAGTTCGGAAAGACGCACCTGAAGAACGTCGAGGTTATATCGGCCGAAGGATTATGAATATGTCAACCAAGATGAGAATATACGTTCGAATACTTAAAATAATACAAAAATTGTCTAATTTTCATAAATACATGATTCTAGAGAAGAAACGTAAAAAAAAAAGAAGAGTGAGTAGAAAATACAGTAGAGAAGTAAAAAAAGAAAGAAAGAAAGAGATGAAAAGCAGGTCATGTCTCAGCGAGATGTCAAGGGGGATAACTCTGGTTCGATTAAGTTGGACACTAGAGGAGACAATGGCCGCGCAGTTGACCTAAATTTTTACATCTGTTTTCTTTCTTTCTATGGATTTTCAACCGGAAGTCTAGGAAGAAGACATACAAAATGGAGAGCGAAATAAATGTCTGTCGGGAGTGAAATTATTAAAGGAGGGGCGAGATAGAAAAACGCAATATAGGTGGATAGAGGAAAAATGGTGAAAGGACATTTCTCAACGAAAGAGGACAGAATAGCGAAAGAAGATGAGAAATAAATAAACACTACCAAAAATAGGCAACTCACATGGAAAAAGGACAAAAGAAAACGGGATATAATTAATATAAATAATTTAACAAACGAAACCCATCAAGAAAAAAGGAAAGTAAAGAAAGAGAGAAAGAAATGGGAACAAGAAGAAAATGTAAAAATATGAAAAAGGAAAGAAAGAATTGAAGAAAGAATCGAGAGAGAAAGAAAAATTATAATGAGAAGAAGAAAAAAAGAAACAAAAAAGATAAAACTAAAAATGGTGAAAGCCAAATAGAATATGAGTGAAAGAAAGAATTGAACAAAGAAAAAGAAATATCAAGAAAAAGAAGGAAAATAAAAAAGAAAGAATAGAAAAGATGCAAGAAGAAAATATGAACATTTAAAAGAGAGAAAGAAAAAAAGAAATATTGAAAGAAAGAAAATGTGAATCTTCGCAAAAAGAAAACGAAAAAAGAAAAAGAAAGAAAAAAGAAAGAGAGAGAAGGACACAACAGTACACTTAAAGTACACCTGAAAACAAAAGAAAATGAGATATAATTGAAAGAAAATAATTAAAAACTAGAAAAGGAAGAAATATCAAAAGAAAATATGTCAAAAACAAAGAAAGAAAACAAAGAAAAAAAGAGGACGCAAGAAGAAAATGTGAAACCACGAAAAACGAAAGAAAGAATGGAAAAAGAAAAGAAAAACGAAATATAGAAAGTAAGTAAATGTGAATCTTTGCAGACAGAATACAGAAAGACTTAACGGAGTAACTAAAAATGTAAAAATATAAAAAAGGTAATTAAAAGAAATAATCGAGTAAGAAATAATATCAAAGAAATGAAAGAATAAAAAGAAAGAAAAATGAAAAAAAAAGAAAAAAGGAGAAAGAAAGTGAAAGTAGAAAATGCGAAAACATAGCAAAGAAAGAGAAGGAAAGACGAAATAAAAAATATAGAAAGAAAGAGCGTGTGAATCTGAGAAGAAAAAGAAAGAAAGAATGAAAAAATGGATATTATTTAACAAATGTGTGTAAGGAACGGAATGATCAGAGAAAAGAAAGACACACACACACAAATTTATATATATATATATATATATATATATATATATATATATATATATATATATATATATAGTCTAAAGAAGCTTTGAGTTATTTTAAACAAAAAGACAACAAAGAAAAAGGAAAATGCAGTTTAAATTACCAGAGAAACTAACTAAATCCAAAATAGTGTAGACTTAACATTTATATAGGAATTAAGGTTGCATTAAAAAAAAAAAAAAAGCTTTAGTACCTTTGGTACCAGAAAGGCAAATAGATAAGAGGAAGGAAACCTAGCCATACAGATCTAAATACCCAATATATAGTCTCTCTCTCTCTCTCTCTCTCTATATATATATATATATATATATATTTAATGTTAGTTGAAGTCAATATAATTTGAACATTGTTCCAAGAATTCAAAACCAATTACCGTTCGCCTTACGATCGCTCCTATTGTACATTATTTGTTGTTATACCAAAATGTCTCACGTACAGAAGTTTCATGAAAATGCATCAGATTTCAGTACCAAAATTTAGCACGACTGACAGAAGTGCGTAAAAAATATGTTTGTGCATATATTTTTTATTGTATAGTCCAAACTGTTCAAATTGAAAGCTTGATGATTGTTAACATTTAACAACAGAGCATATATAAATAAACAATATTACTCTAAATTCCAGTGATCAAGTTTTTACATTATGAGAAAAAAAGAGATTGTTGCCTGAAGACGTAAATGTCCATGTTTTCCTCGTGGAAACAGAATTCAATGTAAGTTGCTTGTAATTTCAATGTGAGTTGCTTGTAATTTCAATGTGAGTTGATTGTAAATTCAATGTAAGTTGCTTGTAATTTCAATGTGAGTTGCTTGTAAATTCAATCTCAGTTGCTTGTAATTTCAATGTGAGTTGCTTGTAATTTCAATGTAGGTTGTTTGTAATTTCAATGTGAGATGCTTGTAAATTCAAGGTGAGTTGTTTGTAAATTCAATGTAAGTTGCTTGTCTTGTTAATTTTATGTTTGCTGTCTAATAAAATATTTTTTCTAGAGTTTGGTTTTCGGAAGAGCAGTATGGATGAAAGATCCTGAGTTGACAAAAAAAACTTTGGTTGTCATCTGTGTGCGAAACGGTCCGTCCAAATGAACCGACGTCTTTTGTTTCTTTTTTTAGATTTGGAAGGAAATGAATAAAAACTTGGTCACTGGAATTTAGCGTAATATTGTTTATATATATATATATATATATATATATATATATATATATATATATATATATATATCGCTCTCCATTTTGTATGTCTTATTCCTAGACTTCCGGTTAAGAATCCATAGAAAGAAAATAAAGATGTAAAAATCCAGCGGCTATTGTCTCCTCTAGTGTCCAACTTAATCGAACCAAAGTTATCCCCCTTGACATCTCGCTGAGACATGACCTACTTTTCATTTTTTTCTCTTTCTTTCAGGAAACATAAAAGAAATTGAGCATGTATATATATAATTTTCATTGGATTTTTCATTGAGTGTAGCAAAATGTTGTTGTTTTTTAATTTCAAAACAAAAAAGCAAACAAATCTTTCAACGGCTTTAATATTCGCGCACTAATTCATTTCGTTGGATTTTTCGATTGAGTGTGGAAAGATGTTTGTTTTTTTTGTAATTAAAAAAAAAATGGAAGACTGCTCCTAAAACCATGGTGGTCTTCAGTTTCAACTTGTAACTCGCTTTCTTTTTTTAATCAACTTTTCTTAGGTAAATGTAATACTTTACTTCATATTAATATTAAATAAAAATTAACATTCAAAATCATTAGTTTGCAATTCTAAAGAATTTCAAGGTTTTTGTTGTTGTTGTTGTTGTTGTTGACGATGATGATTATGATTATGGAGATAAGTATTATATTTGCCATAAAACAATGAAGAAAACAACTCTCCCCATACTCCCACTTTTCTAAATTACAAAATAAACGAATTATATATATTTTTTTTAAATCGTCATTATATTTGGTTTTATATTTCTGTCTTTAATAATAAAGGCGAAAAACACAAAGAAACCATTTTAAAACTTCGAAGAGCGTGAATGATCAACAGCTCTCTGTTTCTCTATCTTCCGACCTGGAGCACGTACTGCAATGGGAAAAGAGGGGATAATTACTTATAATACATCTAAAACCAAGTATCTCTCCTTTCACCACCAACGCTCGGATCCTCACTTGGCCCAATTGAAATAAATGTCCCTTTCTTTAAGGAAGCCCCCTGCTTTGATAAGTGTCTAGAACTGACCTTCACTCCAGACCTAATCTGGAAAACTTAGGTAAAATCTGTTTTTAAAGTCGCTGGGAAATTTTTCGGAACATTCTACCGCTCCAGAAAATATCTTACTCCTCACGCAATCCCCTTTCCTGTTTAAGAGTAAAATACGTCCTAAGATGGGGAGGTACTGCTGCCACATCTGAGGATGTACAGCTGCCACATCTGGGGTGATGACGCTCAAATCACCCTTTCCAGCCTTGACAGAGTACAAAACTGACTTCGAAGTCAATGTGGGGTGTCCCCTTCTATTCCATACAGCCACTTTCTCACAGAAGAGAGCTTGCTAGTTTTTTCTACTCTGTCCTTATCTTCATGGTAGGTGCTAGGTTGAGTTTTAATCTATGGGTTTCATGTGAAACAATTACAACTAAATCTCATCTATCTACAACCACTATAAATGGCTTTCCTTTCTCTCTCTCGGTACCTAAAAATAATCGGAAGAAGAAAAAGAACACCATAATAATAACAAGCCGCGCATGCGTGGTCCCCCTTTGTATGTGACTCGAAGTGGCAAGTGTAAAATGCAATAAATTTGGGCAATTTGGGGCATTTTTGACCCTCCTTTGACTCCCTGGGGGCGCGAAACAGAATTTTTCTGAGGTCAAGGATGCTCATTTTATATCCAGAACAATTGCCTCTACATTTTGGCCAAGTTTCAGAAAATTAAATGAATGGATCAAACGTTATGGGAGAAAAGGGTAATTTTTTGCAATTTTGGGGGCTTTTGACCCCCTGGGAGTGCGAACCTGATTTTTTCCAAGGTCAGCGATACTGATTTTCAATTAGGAACAATTGCCTCCACATTTTGCCCAAGTTTCAGAGAAATTGAATTAGTGGATGAAAAGTTATGGGGCAAAAAATGTCATTTTTTACCATTTCGGGGCCTTTAGACACCCTGGGGGGAGGGGCTAACCAGATTTGTTTTAAAAAATCGGAGAATGTCACTTTCCAACCTGACCGAAGTTACAACTTCATGCAAAATTTCAGAGAAATTCAATGGATGGTTGCGGAGAAAAATTGTGATGGACGAACGGACGGACGGCCTCAAAACATAAGTCCTCCGATTTTATAAATTGGTGGACCGATAATGATAGCAATAATAATAATTAGAACAACAACAACAACAACAACAATAATAATAATAATAACATATTATTATAATAATAATAATAATAATAATAAAATATTATTATTATTATTATTATTATTATAATAATAATAATAATAATAATAATAATAATAATAATAATGATAATAATAATAATAATAATAATAATAATAATTATAATAATAAAATATTATTATTATTATTATTATTATTATTATTATTATTATTATCATACAAAAAGAAGACAAAGAAGAAGAGGACGAAGAAAAAAAAGAGGAAAATGAATAACGCAAGAGAACGAGAAGAAAAAGAAAATAATAATAATAATAATAATAATAATAATAATAATAATAATAATAATAATAATAATAATAATAATAATAATAATAATAATAAACTGGATCGAGGAGGATAAGACCGAGGAGGGATAGCACAAACCAGACTTCCACTATCTGTCTGTGGAACACAATACCACGGAGCTGCTTCCAAGCTGACTACAATATAGTCGTCTTCAAGTCCAATGTAAACAAATTCTTGTTGAGCCGTCCTTTCAAATAATCTGATTGTGGCTAGTCTCAATAATTTTTACCAATCCTCATGTTTTCGTTTCACTGTCTTCCTTACAAACTAATTAACCCTTATCTTCGAGTGGCCTTTGGGCCTTGTTAAGCGGTGACTCATTAGTACACAATTAATACAGGAAATATAAAAGAATTGAGCATGTATTCATTTATCTATACCCACACTTTTTACTTAAGTCATCCTCGTGTTGTAGAGGACATCTTTCTGAGATTCTCATAGATGACTCTGTTCTTGAAGAGAAATCAACTCTGAAACTTCTTGGTCTTTCTCTCTTATCACTTCTTTTATGGGCTAAATACATTAGATCCATTGCTCCTTCTGCTACTCGTAAAGTCGGTTCTTTCTATCGCTCCAAACACTTTCTCACACCTGAGGCTATTCTCTATCTCTACAAATCTACAATCAGACCATGTATTGAGTACTGTTGTCATATTTGGGCTGGTGAATCTCTGTCCCATTTGAGGGTTCTTGATAAGATGCAGAAACGTATCTGTAATTTGATTGGCCACACCTTTTTTCTTTCTCTGTACCCTCTCTCTCTCTCTCTCTTTCTCAGGGACGTGATGTTGCTAGTCTCAGTCTTTTCTATAAATACTATTACAGCATAAGTTCTTAAGAATTGTGTGATCTATTCCCTGCTTCTTTTGTTCCAGCTCGTTTGATTCGTTGGTCTAGTGGTCTCCATCAATTCGCTGTTTTTATACATTGTAATACAGCTTCTTATTCCAGCAGCTTCTTTCCAAGAACTGCAGGCTTATGGAACTCTCTTCCTGCTAACAGTTTTTCATCCTACCTATTTAGCTACAACCACTATAAATGATTTTCCTTTCTCTCTCTCTCTCTCTATACCTAAAACTAATCGGAACTTCTATGAGCAAAGTTTCTTTGCAATAAGCATCTCCGGGTTTTGCGATAAGATAATAATATTTCGTTCTTGTTAGCTCCTTACATCAAGTGGCTTCATGCCTTGTCTGGGACGATTTCCATGAAAAAATTAAAAAACTGTACAAGTAGGCCAAGCAAAGAAACAGTTTTAATAAAAACGGATAGAAATAAAGAAGAAGAAATTAATGATAGAAGCTAAGATTAAACGATTTTTTTTAAAGAGGTAAATGAACGAATTAATAAAGAAACAGGAAAATATAAGAAAAATAAATGAAGAAATAAAGAAGATACAAAAAGAAAATGGAAAGACAAGAAAAAAATAAATGGAAAGAGAGAAAATAAAAAAGGAAAAATACAAAGAAAAAAACAAAAAATAAAGAAATAGAAAAATACAAAATAAAAATGAAGAAAACGAGAGAAAGGAGACAGAACGAAGAAAAGAGAGAATACGATGGAGAAAATATAGAAATATACAAAAAAAAATGAAATTAGTGAAAGAGATTAAGGTAAAAAGAAAAGAAAAGAAAGCAAAGAGAGGAGGGAAAATAAAGAAGGAAATAGCGAATCAGGAAGAGATTACAATAAAAAGGAAGAAAAAATCAAAACGAAAGAAAAATCAAGAAATAAAAGAATAAAAAAGTTAAAAAAACAATTAATGAAACAGCAAAAGATAACAATAAAAATAAAAGAAGAAAGGAAAGAAGAAAGAAATAAAAGAAGAAGGCTAAGAAATGCATTAATGAAAGAGGAAAACATGACAATAAAAAATAAAAAAATGAATAAAGGAAGGAAAAAAACAGAAAAGAAAAAAGGAAGAACAAAATTACTAAAACAACAAAACACAACAAATAAAATAAAAAAGAAAAAATTAAATAAAAAAGAAAAAAGAAAGAAAAAGAAAAATAAGAAAAAATTAGTTAAACGAAAAAACCTATCAATAACAATGAAAAAAGAAAAAAAGAAAAAAAGAAAAGAAATCAAAAAACAAAAAACAAAAAAGAAAGAAGTTAATTCAGCACGAAAAGATATCAAATAGGAAAGAAAAAAGAAAAGAAAAGAAGAAAAGAACGAAAGAAAGAAAGAGCAAAGCAAAAAGAAGATAAGAAGAAAGCAAAAGAAAGAAAAATTAAAAGAAAAGAAAAAAGGCAGAAAGAAAAAAAACACAGAAAAAAAAAGAAAAAAAGAAAATAAGAAAGAAAAATGAAGAAAAAAAGAAAAAGAAAAGGAAAATAAAGTGAACGAAAATGATGAATTGACCAAGAAAGAAGGTAACCAAATCACGAAATACCATTTCAATGAAGAGACGAAAAGATGGAAAATAAAAGAAAATAAACAAAATAACTTAGAATCTTAAAACGATTAAAAAAATAAATGATAAAATATAAAACCTAAAATCATTACAAATTCAAAAATACTCCGACTTTTTTTGTTGGATTGAGAAACGAATGTTAAAAGATTCAATTCACAACTCAAACATACAAAGCAGACGACATTAATAGCCCGAGGACAAAAATCCAACTGCTTTAAGCCTCGATTTGAATATTGAATTGCTTGGGGAGGAGAAAGCAATGCAAATAGACATGACGAGCATATAACCGGAAGTAAGTAATGCGCATGCGTGTGACAATTTTTTCATTATTATTTTTCACGCTAAACCAGAGTTTCTCAACCATGATCTGATTGGTGCCTCTTCAATCAAATACAAGTTCTTAACGTCCCTCTTCATCTCAACTTAAGTGTGTGTCCCTCTCGCTCGTCCCCAACTTAATACATCAAGGAAAGTCGTTTGGATAATAAAGGATAATGCATAGTGTTGTGACATGATACAATGTATGTTCAAACGTTCTGAAATTCATATTATTAATGTGGTATTACATAATCACGTTGATACACCAGTTCCAGTTAGATCACCGAAGTCAAGCGACGCTGAGCCTGGTCAGTACTGAAATGGGTGACCATTTGGGAATAGCATGTGCTGTATGTGCTCTCGGCTTATCTCGGTATTGTTTCCAGTTGTACTGGACTTCTAATTGTCACTGGAATCAGACAGTGCCGACTCAGGGGAAGTGAGGTTGGTGATTGCGCAAGCCTTGCTTTACACGCACAGTCCCCATTACAGGGGTTATCCTTTGTTTCTTAAGACTTAACGGAGGGCTGGATTTCATCTGTTTCAGCTGTCGAACATTTATTGATACACATAAAGTGGATGCATTGTTAAAAGAGTTGATGTTTATTCATTATGATGGACAAGTTTAATGCTTGGTCAACTAAACCTGCAGGAAAGTAGATAGTAGGTTTCTTTTGGTCTTGCAGCAATTTTAATGAAGGTATACACGTACCAGAGGAGACGGCGGTTATAACTATATCTAGTATCAACTCCTTAGTATATATTTCCGGCAGTGGATGGATCGGTGTGCTAAGTGTGTGAAAGCACAAGGGGCTTACTTTGAAGGAGATTAGGGTCACAGCCCCGTCTCGTATTTGAAATATTTTTTCTGTAGTAAGATCGGATACCTTTTAGACAGGTTTCGTATATATATATATATATATATATATATATATATATATATATATATATATATATATATAAAGAGGTGTACTAAAAGCGAACTTTTAGGAAAGGTAAAACCCTATTGTGAAGAGTATACAGCTCAATATCCAGGATAGAGCAGGTAGAAATGAAGGAGAATGGAAAGGAATTAGAGAAAGCAAAAGCCAAATCAAAATTCAATTCAAAGGTTCAAAGCAAAGTATATTCCGCAAAAAGGCAATTTATTCAAGTTAAATTTAACTTGAATAAATTGCCTTTTTGCGGAATATACTTTGCTTTGAACCTTTGAATTGAATTTTGATTTGGCTTTTGCTTTCTCTAATTCCTTTCCATTCTCCTTCATTATATATATATATATATATATATATATATATATATATATATATATAGAGAGAGAGAGAGAGAGAGAGAGAGAGAGAGGGAGAGAGAGAGAGAAGAAATAAGAGTGATAAACATGTAACGAATGTCCAAATTTATTACAAATTTCTCCTTTTCTCTTCAAATAATATTTACACTCAATGACATACTTCTTAACCTTTGACTAACCATAGCCCGATTCCTACCTACCAATCCCCTATCACTATAACCCCTCTTCCCCCATCTACCCCTTTTCTTCCTCCCAGCTGCAACAGCGGCTCTCTCAACCAATCCGACCACTGTATTCCCTCATATTTAACTTTCCCTCCCCCCAATCCCAACCCCTAATTTAGCATTACTATTTCACTTAAGTTTTTTTCCTTGGATTCGCTTGCTCGAATATCTCACCAATAATGCCATTCGCGTTTTCTATGGCCCAGGAAGTTATCAATAATGGCCAGCTTTTCTCACATCAATTCCATTTAAGTGCGCTTGGATTTACTTCATTTTGAACACTTTCTCCATACTGCCCCTACGAAAAATATTTTGTTTTCGTCTTCTCCAAAATCTCCTCTTCATTGGACACCTTTTCAACGGAAAATTACCACCTGGACAAACCACATATCTTTTTTACTGAACTTTTCTTTCACTACATTTTTAATAATATTTTTAAAATATGTGAACTTTGGCTTTTTCTACAGCCAACTTATCTATCTTCATTTCTCCTCTGATGATAAGATCTCGATCTTTGAAAAGCCTTGGCTTAAGGAAAGAATAATAAACACTAGCTTATTACAGAATACACCTTGCATTGAACAATCGAAATTTGAAATAAATTTGGACATTCGTACATGTTTATCACTCTTATTTCTTCTATTTTTTCAATTGCTCTGTCTCGTATATTGAACTTAACCTTTTCACTATAGGTTCCATCTGCTAAAAGTTTACTTTTGGTTTATATTTGATCATATATATATATATATATATATATATATATATATATATATATATATATATATATATGTATATATATATATATATATATATATATATATATATATATATATATATATATATATATATGATGGACTCTCCCGTCGATTTCGACGTATGAGTGCCCCACCAGGGGCTGCCCGCGCGTGAATTTGTAATTGAAAGGGTTGCGCAATCCCCGACAACCGCTCTCCTGAGTCAACATTGCTTGATTCCAATGGCAAGTAGTAATACAGGACGACTGGAAACAATGCCGAGATAAGCAGAGAGTACATACAGCACCTGGTATTCCCAAAATGGTCACCCATTTAGTACTGGCCAGGCTCGACGCCGCTAAACTTCGGTGATCTAACGGGAACCGGTGTGTCAACGTGATTGTGCCATATATATATATATATATATATATATATATATATATATATATATATATATATATATTACCTATGATACTCACTCTTATGCATATAATCCCTGTTCTTAATTTCAGAAGAATGAGTTCGGTGATTTCGGAGTTCACTCCATATACATGAATAAGAAGCAATAATATAAAAAAGCAAATTAGAGATAGTTTACATCGATTGGAATATAAATCAGTTACCAAATGCAAAAATAAAGCTCAATATTTAGACTATCATTAGTTATCCAATTCTATGATTTAGTAATAGTTTCGGAACAAAGAATTATGTACATATGTTTCTAGAGAAGTTCAGGATAAACAAAGCTAATCTAAAGTAGTGTTCTACAAACAACAGTCCCCCATCATCAGAAAATCGAACAAAACATACATCCAAAGCAATCCGGAAACGAAATCAGGAAAAGGGCAATGAGAGGTCTATTAATGAGTTGGAGGGTAATAGAGGATCATACATTGTTTTGCGACATTATACAATGAATGTCTAACCGTTCTAAGATTCATATTATCAATAATTCATGTCTGAGTTGGTATAAATAAATTAAATGTTTTATTAAAAGAGTTCATGCTCATTTAGATAGTACTATGACAATTGTAAATCAAAGAATAATATTATTTGGATAAATATTTTATTTTGATAAATTCATTAATTTACGTATAGAATGTATTCTTCAGAATTGTCTAGTCTATTTCCTGCTTTCTTTTGATCCAGCTCGCTGGTCTTATTGTTTTCAGAAATTCGCTTTTTTCTATACGTCGATATAATACAGCTTCTTATTCCAGCAGCTCTTTTTCCAGTACTACAGACTTCTGGAACTCTGTTCCTGATGACTGTTTTCCCCTACCTATAGCCTAAAGTCTATAGGCATCTACTGTCTTTGCGATAATCCTATTTCGTTCTTTTTAGCGCCTTACATCAAATGACTTCATACCGATTATAGAAATTCTCATAAACAAAGTGTAAACGTAGGAGTTTCACATGTTGGCCGGTAATAATTTAGGAGGGGGACATTTTGTATTCAGCACCGTCCTCTTCCGGTAAACCCCGTGCCTCTACACCGGGGTAACTGTCGTGCCTCTACACCGCCTGCTTTCCCAGAGGCGGTCTTTTCGAATAAGTCAACATGGGAGTCGGACGTTTGTTCCGCTTGTGATAGACGTTGGCTCTGGGGCAAGTAGCTTGGAAAAAATAGAGGTAAGCAACGCATAGTTCTATAAACCTGTTTGTATTTTTACTCTTTTATAATTTGCTTTGTTTTGTCTTAGAACATGTTTGTAAGACTTGTTTATTTTCATGTATTTCCAGTTTTACGGTGAAAAGATGTTATAGTTCAGAGTTGGCCACGTGCGCGCAAATAAATAGATATTCATCAGTATAATTCGTGTCCGAGATTTTGCTCCAGTTATCTTGCTGTTACACAAAGTATGTTAACAAGGTATGCTGGAGTGTGGCAGAAAAATAGGTTAACCACCGAGAAGATGAGGTGATAACGTATGTTCCAGGAATTTAAGATTATTCGGTCAGCCAAACAATGTAGTGAGAGACCGGAGGTCTTGGAGAAACTTAATATATGATAGATTGTTACTTATAATAGACTGTGACTTCATGTCTTGTCATGAGCGATTTCAATGAAGAAATTAACAAGGCCAAAATTCACTTGAGCATAAAGGTGTATGAGATTGTCAGTTGGATGATGAACAATATTATGAAAGGATTGAAAGGATTGAGATCGATAGATGAAATTGATAAAATCTGTTACTTAAGATGAAGGTTCTAAAAATCTTTAAAACTACCATGCTGTAGTCTGCAAGAACGTAGTCCCGTGGCAATATCTTCCAAAGATACAAAGGTCTTGGAAAAAAAACTCTGTTCATGGAAATTATGCTAGATTTTAGGTACACAGAAGAAGAAAATACAGATTGTTCAATGGTGGAAGATAGACAAGTTCTTGCGGTGAATATTTTACAGAGAAGAACCAGATATTAGAACTCCGTCAAGCACATTCCATGGAAATAATGATAGAGTAGAGAAAGACTAGTAACATCTCTTCTGTGCGAAAAAAAAAACTACGTAAGAGAAGAGATCATCTCCCATGAGATTGCGACGTCAAATTTTAAAGCCGTGAAGGCAAAAATAGTGCTCTGTGCGGAACCTCCTCAGATGTGGCTGTAGTATTCCATATTAGGATGTTTCTGACTCTGATAGAGGTACAGGATTTCAATTAGGATTCAGAAACTTTTTTGGAACGGTAGAATCATCCAACCATTTTTCCGACAACCTTGCCAACAAATCAAATATGAATTTTCTATTTAAATCTAGATTTTGTCTGGTCAGTATTTAACTGAACGTTATACGTCATAAGCAATCACTTCATCCAGAATTATGGTTACGGACGTGGATAATAAAATCGGCAAAACGAGTTCGAATCTACTTTGATTTCTAATGAAGTTGGAAAAGGTATGTGTGGTCTGATGCTGCGATGACCACGTGCATCCACATTGGTTGATTTGTTACTCGTTCTGCGTCCACGACACACAGAATTTTGATGTTAACGCTGAGTCTTGGTTGAGGAAATTTCTTGGCGCTTTTCTTATTTAGAGAATGTATAATTTTAGTATTTTTTACATTTCTGTCCGTCTATTTTTAATTTCTTAGAGAGTTAATCATTTAATTGAGAATGTTTACTTGCGGCGACTATTCTGATTGCCTAACCAATAACAGATCGTTTCGCATTTTCTACTATCTTACGATTGGTCAGTTAATGAAAGCCTTCGTTTCCTACATGTAAGGGTCGACTAGATTTTGTCTATTACGTCACGCTTTCTTTTTTTCATTATCAGATGTAAGTCTGATTAACTCAGTGAGATTTTAAACTATAAACCCGATTTGGTGACGTTAGTCCAAAACAATTGTTTAATCAAATCTCCCCACAATTAGTCTGACCTTTTAGATTGTAAATTAAAATGACTTGTAAAAACTTTTGTTTTAACAATTCTTACTTTTTGCACCTGTACAACTTTTTATACGCACTTTTATAAACAAAACTGAAAAATCAAATCATCCGTTTCGAAGAACAAAACTGAAACTAGTATTTATCTACACCTTTCACTCAAAACTGTGTCGAGCCGTCTTTTATTATAATGCATTGTTCCCTAATTAATTTGATTTACTTTACATCTCGACAAACTGTCGAACATCTGGGAACATAACCCTTCACTGTTAACATCAAACGGAAAAGTGACAGTGCTCAATGATAAAAACATACAGGCGGGCAGATACATAAAAGACAAAGCCATCAAGCCAGACATTGTTATCCGGAAGAAACCTGAAAGGACTGCTCTTATTATAGACCAGGGGCGGGCAACCTTTTCAGAGTGAGGGCCAGATGAGACTTTTGGAAGGAGATCGCGGGCCGGAGTGAAAAACGAAAACTCAAAATGACTATATTTTGTTTACATCAATAAATTGTACAAAAATTGCATTGAACACTCTACACATCTGATATTTTTTTCTCAAGAGACTTCTGTATGTGCTGTTATAAAAGGCGCCGACGAAGAGCCATTTTGGAATCATACAAAATAATGACGGGAGAAGTAGCAAGTTGATCCAGCATTCGTTTTGACACACCTCACATAAGTTCTATGTTTCATGCTCTTTCCTCGTCTCTCGTTTCCTCTTTGCCTCTTTCTCTTTTTCTATTTTATCTCTTAATAGTTAAAGAAAAATGAAATATACATGCATCATCGCTCGCTGATATTTATACAATTTCATCTCACTGTAAATCTTAATTGAAACCTACTTTTACGTCTATGTCACAGAATGATATGAGTTTTACTGGGAGGTCCGCTGGCCAGATTGCAATAATAAAGCATAACAGGGTGGCGGGCCGGACACTAAGCCTTCGCGGGCCGGATGTGGCCCGCGGGCCGGATTGCAATAATAAAGCATAACAGGGTGGCGGGCCGGACACTAAGCCTTCGCGGACCGGATGTGGCCCGCGGGCCGGAGGTTGCCCACCCCTGTTATAGATGTAACCGTCTCGAATGACTATGGCATCAATAGAGCCGAACGCGAGAAGATCACCAAATACCAGGACCTCAAGAATCACTTCAAAGCAACATGGTCTCTGAAGGGAATAAGCATTATACCGGTTGTGGTTGTGGTAAGTACAACTGGCCTAATGAAAAAGAACATTAAAATATATTTAGACACAATCCCTTGAAAACCAAGCTGTAGCGAAATACACATATCAGCCCTAAAATGGACAACGTCTATCCTAAAAAGAGCCCTCGGATATAAATTTAAATCATAAGGAAATAAAGTGTTAGCTCTAGGAAGGAGCCTCTTTATCTCTTCAAACTAATTAAAATAAAATTAAAATAAAAATTAAGACACCTCATCGTGTCACAGTATGAACCCCAATCCCCGGATTTCTTCCAGCTAGATGTAAAACAGGTTATTGTGTCTATAGAATTGAATTGTGTTATTATATAATCAGCATTGTATTATGGTGTAAAATAGCCAATGTGTTGATATGCCGTATAACAGATGAACTGAACCTAAACTACGGGGCATAAATAGTGTAGCATTGTACAGAGAAGTAAAAATGGAAACAGACTAACGTTTTAAGTGTTTTAGGTCATCTGTTCCATTTATAGTTAGTTAATTGATCTAATTGATGTCGCCATTTATTGACTGTTATAGTCAGGGATCGCTAAAATGGCATAACCGGTTTGAAGCTCGGTTTAGAGACGGGGGTGTTTCTATACGACTTATTAGTTAAGCCAACCATATTACAAACAAATTATTTCCTTTCTGATACGGTTAGGGTTCTGTATAAAAAAGCCGGTTCGAAGTCCGGTTTGGAGACGAATGTGATTTTGTAAAAAATATTGCTAATACAGTAATTAGCATAGCCGGACTTTTTCGCCCATAATTAGCCTTTATACAATAATACAGAATCCCATTAACGATTCTGATAAGTGAACCACGTACTTTGAAAATGATAACATTTTCTCGATCTTTCCTGAACACTAGATGAATACTTCTAAACAAGCAGTTACAATACAAGCAGATGTCTAGAATATAAAGTGTAGAATTAAACAAGTGACCATAAGACATGCGCTCCCAAATGCGTTAGATTGAGAAAAACATAACAAATGATAGCGATCGTCAAGAAAAAGACAGAAAAAAAAGAGAGAAAAATTGTAAAAAAGACTTTGAGATTATATTGAGACTATACGCATATGCTACTGTGACTGCTGGTTTGATATTATTAGAGTGAGCTTGTGTTCAGGAAACCGATGGAAGCGTAGTGTTTTCTGTCACAGAAGAAATGTCTTATTTTCATTTTAAAAAATGCTTGTTCAAATACATACTCATCCACTTCGTCTATGTGGTCTGTTTCGACCGAAAGCCACGCCATCACGTCGCATATAAACGGTTTGCTTTCGTACGTTTATTTTCCGGTCAGTTGTCATACCAGATAGTTCTTATCTTATGTACGTCTCCAGGCGGTTTGATACAAGGTGAGGTGTGGGTTTGAAAAGCCAGCACGAGAGGATGAGCGCACTCTGGCCCACAAAAAATGCCTGAGCAGCACCGTTGGCATTCCTCGGTAAGGGTGCTTCAGGCGATTAGCAATAAACTAACCCCTTTCTCAAAGAGAAGGTAAAGCCTGGGATGGTTGACCTCCTGACACTGAACTGAACCATACCTCAGTCTGATAGATCCGGGTCAGAAGAGACCAAATCAGCCCACTCTCAGTCGGACTGATTATCGAGGACGTATTCTCGACTCGTATGACAACTTAAATAAGTTGATTCAACTAATTCACCATCCAATTCTCATATCAGTCGCGGTTCGCCTTTGTATAATTTTGGTTTTGTCTTTTTTTTTTTTTTTTGTTTTATGGCATATCAACCTCAATGGCTTATTTAATGTCGATACAAGTTATAGGATCGATTCATATGTGGAATAATAATAATAATAATAATAATAATAATAATAATAATAATAATAATAATAATAATAATAATTTTTTTCGTCATTGATAATAGTTTGAAGTTAAATTTTCTTTAAGAGTTCAATTTATTTAATGAACGTTAAGATGTTGTTCGGGTTGGTATTTTCGAACAGCTCATTCGGGTTATTTGAATTGTAGTATTTTATTCGACTTTGGTAGAGATCTTGACAGTTTATTAGTATATGTTTAACTTTATATGACTATTGACATGGGATACACATCGGTGATTCTACATGTTTAAAACATTGTTTGTGAGTAATACGTATATGTCCTATGCGGAGTCTGGCTACCACAATCTCTTCCTTTCTTGCCTTTCTGTAGCCTGGGTGTCATTCGCGAATAGTTGACCAAATCCTGTGCAATTTGTGACTTTGGTATTCAGTCAAAGAGTGTTGATATTTTTTCATGATCTTGTTTATAGTAAGCCGGACTCAGTGTATGGGTGATCTTTGTGTTGGAAGGTATCATGTTCAGCGATTCTTTTCTGATAACCCACGGGGTTTCTTGAACCAGCAGCCCCTTTCCTTGCCAGAATGAGGTATGGTCCTGTTTGGTAAACATATGTGCACTCTCCCAGGCATTAACTCTTTCTTTGGAAGGGGATAGTTTATTACTGGTTATCTTAGGCGCCCCTACCGGGGAATGCTGAAGGGACCGTTCTCGAATATTATGTACTCTTACACTGTTTTCAGAGAGTCCCACGGGTGAGCTGTAAACATGTCCACGTTAAACTGACCAAGACTAGGCTTGCTGCACTGGGAATCGGGTAAATAGTGATTTGCTTCCCTATGGTTGAACTTCAGTCCGATCCGTCAGTGCTTTAGCGTCTGGATCATTTAGGTGTGCATTGTAGCTACCCGGTGCTTTTAACGATGTAGCAACAATTTCATGCGCGAACATACGCAGATGGTGATCAGCACACCCATCCCGCTAATCTGTATTCCTCGTGACCATCTCTGGGTATGCTGTGCAGGGCTTTGGGGAGATAGTATATCTTCCTTTGACGCCTTTTTCGATTGTGACAAGCACGACGTGAAGACAGTGAGGCTATATTCAAGGATGCAAGTGTCGTGTTCCTCCCCGAGGAGATCTACACACTGCGTTGCGACTCCTTGCGACGAGAGTATTGTTGACCCGCGTTTATTTCGATATTGTTGAACGTTTTATCGTTGCTTACAAGACGTGAGACAGCGTGGTGTCTAGTACGGTGTCTTGTTCGCTCTCGCTACAGTTGCTACGCCAGAGTGATTATATCATTCTTTACATTAGTTGGTTCGATATTCAAGATATTACAACACACGCACACACACACTGTTTGCAAAGAGCAGCACATGCCTCCCACCTTTTGGGTTGAGCAATCTAGTAAGGGAAATCGCCACATGCTAATAGCAATAATGAAAAGTTCTGAATAAAATGAATAGATTACTCTTACTAGCCGATAATGCGTATATAGCATGGTGATACTTATATCAGGCCTGGCAAACATGCAACTTGGGGTCCATGACTGGGGCGGATATGTGAATACCAAAAGTACTTCTAAATAATGATTATCGAGAAGAGCTTTAGTAATGGATTTTCTTAGTAAGTCCAGTAATCAGTTACTTAGCAACTACATATAGTCAACGTGTTCATATTGACTAAATGATTATAAGAAATATAATGCCATAATACAACCAGAAAGCAAATTCAACATTTTATAAAATCAAATACTATATGAACAAAATAATGTTCAAAGAAACAATTTTTGTTTTCAAAATTTGTGATGTTTGTTACATGCGCAATTTGTTTTTGGGAAGATGAAGAAAATACTTATTTCTTCATGATACGATGATACATATTGTCTTCATTTTCCAAATTCATTTTCTAAATAGTCTATGGTAAATTCACCAAGCATAACAAAGTTAAAGCAACTGCTTTACACATATCTAAAAACAGCAGTTTAACCAGTGCATGCATATTCAATGGCTGACCTTGTATCCCTTGTTAATGATTTAATTCTTTTTTGTATCATTTTCCCCAAAACATTAGAAATAAATATAAGATTTTCATCATTTAAATCTGATTAAATCTGATTTTTAAGTGGATCATTTTTCTTTATAAATTTATTCGACACTAACAATTTGCCAAAGTATTTTCAATAAAATTGTGCGTTATTCTGGGCGTTATTTTTCTTTGTGGCGGAGGGTTCACTGTTTTAGGCGATTACGTGCCAGTCAGAGTTAGGTTTAGTGTTACAAATATATTAGTTAACTATACCCTCCCGGGTATCTCCAGCGGACGTAGTTATGTATAGTACTTAAATATTATATATATATATATATATATATATATATATATATATATATATATATATATATATATATATATACATATAGTAAGCAATGAAAATATATATGCCAATCAAGCTACACAGAGGCTCCCGCGTTTCATCCCCGGGGGGAATCGTCAGGCTAAATGCATTAGCTTGACGATTCCCTCCGGGGATGAAACGCGGGAGCCTCTGTGTAGCTTGATTGCCATATATATTTTCATAGCTTACTACCTAGCTCTACTTACGTATCAAGCACTGTTGAAGTAAATACTGAAACTGATACATAAAAAAATTATATCTCCTTATAATATTTTATGTGGATACATTAAGTATTAATATATATATATATATATATATATATATATATATATATATATATATATAGGTATATATATATATATATATAAAGCTCTGTAACAGCGGCGGTCGACGTTTATATAAAGACATTGTAGATATCAGCGCATGTCCCGTGACATATTAGTGAGAACTGCCGACTATCAACTAGATGGTTGAAGGTTCAACGGGTGTTAGTCTAGCCGATCTGAAGAGCGAAACAGTCTGTCCGTGGATGACTATATATATATATATATATATATATATATATATATTGGTACAGAAAAATTAGTACAACATTAGTACCGTCGGTTTCAAACTCAGAAGGACTTAGCCATACGGCTCTCTCTTCAGCGTATGTTGTCACCTGTTTCAGAAACAGCTGACAAGTACTAAGTCCTTCTGAGCTTTAAACCGACGGTACTAATGTTGTACTATTTTTTCTGTGCCAAAAACTAAATAAATATTATGCTCTTAATTTTAATTCTCAATTAATCGAGCACGCTGCTAGGATTTTTCCTACTATATTACAAAATAAGTTATATATATATTATTTCGACACTTGATTATTGGGGAAATGGTAGTTTAATAAGTACCATTGGAGAGCCATGAATATTATAACTGTCCTGTTTTTAAATCTCCGAAACAGTTACATGGTAAAGAGCTGATGACCCCCGTGTTAATATTAGACGCGTAAGGTCTCCTGTGTTTGTTTTACTGTTAGATACTTAACCCCCTTCTTTTTTTTATTTTTTTTATTTTTTATTTTATTTACTTATTTTTTTATTTATGAATTTCCCAACGAATGTTAAGTCTTCAATATCTTGGATTTAGTTAGTTTCTCTGGGAATTAAAACTGCATTTTACTTTTTTCTTTTTTTTTTGTTAAAATGACTCAAAGCTTCTTTAGACTATATATATATATATATATATATATATATATATATATATATATATATATATATATATATATATAAACAATGGTATTTTAAATTTCAATATCCAAGATTTTATTAAAATTTTTACTGGCAGAATTTCAAGAAATATTCAGTACAACATTTATACAATTGTTTAGCATAGAAAAGAACAACCGGTGCGAAACAATTGTCAAGAGTTCCATTGAATTTTCTTTGAAATTCGGCAAGTAAAAATACCAATAAAGACTTGGTCATTGGAATTTAAGGTACTGTTGTTAGCCTGTAAAGTGTCCAGAAGGACAACGCAAACTCGGAGTTTAGAGAGACAAGTATATCGGAAAAAGTATAATACAACAAAGAACAAGAGTAGTTGTACGTCTGTCTTGACTGCCAGTATTGGAATGGTGTCGTTCCAGGTACTTAATTTATTTGCCACAACAGGAATATGTGTCACAAGGCTGGAAGGTGAGGGAGAGTCAAGTCAGCGCCCTTAAAGAAGGAGCATACAAAAATTGCATGGGCAGCCCCAATCAAGGTGCCTCAGTTAGTAAGCTATACATTTACTCCACTCCAATAGGGGTAGGCAAGGCCTGGGAGGGTAGACCTCCTATGACTATCCAGGACTAACACCTCAACCCGACAGATAAAAGTCAATCGAAATGACCCAGTTCCTGCCGGACATATTGTCGAGAACGAATCCTCGACTGGTATTGACCAGTCCGAAGTCTCTAAGTAACCGAAGTTACAGAAAGACTGCATGCGCTCCCAGTATTTATGGTGGGTGGAAAAGTTCAACCCCATCCAAGCCTTACCTCTTCGGGAGTCAAAGTATCATTTCTTTATTAGCTTGACGCTGTTCTGAGCCTGCTTGGAATATTCGTTTGTCAAAATTGTCGTATCCGGTGACCATAAACTTCTTCCTGGGGAGGGCTGTCGGTGTCTTCCGATAGTCGTTCTCTAATTTTATTAAGGTGTATTTTTAACTTTAATTCTCAATAAATCGAGCACTCTGGTGGGATTTTTCCTGCTATATTACAAAGTTATATATATGTGGTTTTCCTTTTTCATTTTCCCATCACATCGGATTACCTTCATCCTTCTCTTCCCATATATATATATATATATATATATATATATATATATATATATATATATATATATATAATATATGTATAATATATATGATATATAATATATATATGATATATATATAATATATATATATAATGTATATATATATAATATATATATAATATATATATATATAGATATGATATATATATATATATATATATAATATCGATATATATATATATATATATATATATATATATATATATATATATATATATATATATATATATATATATATATATATATATGTAAAGGAGTAAGGCTACCAACATTTGTAAAACGTTTTATTTTCAACATTTATTTATTATTTTGTTATTTTATCCTTGTATAATTTTATATATTTTATCATTTTAAATGTTCGTAGCCTTACTCCTTTATATATACTTTTCACTCGTTTTAACTGCACTAATACTGCACTACCCTTTTATATATATATATATATATATATATATATATATATATATATATATATATATATATATATATATACGTGTATGTCTGTACTTGTGCGTTTCAATTTCCCGTTTGATCACGATTTCTTTTGTTTCTATTAATACAATATTTTAATTTCTTAAAGGAAGAAACATTCTCTCTGTCTTGAAGCTATAATCGCACTTTTTTGCTATCAATTTATATTTATTTTTTATATAAATCTTCCTCGTTTAACTATCGTACTTAATAAACACACAGGGACACCCACACATACACCAACGGTACAGTTATATAAGCTACACATATGATGGTTATATGTCTGTGGATGATAAATATGTATTTATAAAAATAATTATTAAAGCTTCATTGAAGTCGAGCAGTTTGAGAGAAATAGGAAAAGCTTCTAAGTAAGTAATATTGTGAAAGTTCTCTCCCTTAGCAGATTGAACACTTTCTGATATTTACCAGATTCGTAGATAAAGTATAGGGTTTATTTCTCTCGCATTTAAATATGACTGCGACGGTGGTCGACTCGTTAAGAATGTTAGATTAAAGACGTTCGGGTCCAGGGTTCAAATTGCTCGGCCGGCGGTACAATTAAATAAGCCACAAAAATGATTGTTAGTGAAACTAAAACAGATACGATTGTGGAAAATAAATGTGTTCATAAGAAAATAATGATATATATACGAGGCCTGTCTAAAACATATCCGGAAAAAGTCCAGAAAAATATTTCAAATACGTGACAAGGATGGGACCCTAATCATCGGCAAAGTAGGTCGATTGTGCTTGCATAGACTTAGCCGACTGGAAGTCTTCTTTTGGAGTTGTGTTCATCTCCGCCGTCGCGTTCCGCATTATCTCTTTTTCCGTACCCTCTCAAAAACAGCTGAATTCCGAGGCAGTTTGGGGCCTGCCACAACGCTGGTCACTTTCCGCTGATGTGCGGCCATTTTTAATCGGTTGAAATACTTCTTAATTTGTGTTACACATTGCATCTTCTCCAAACCCCTGCTGAATCTCACGCGACGGCGGAGATGAACACCATATTTCTGGCAGTGGATGGATCGGTGTACTAAGTGTGTGAAAGCACAAGGGGCTTACTTTGAACGAAGAGTAGGGTCCCAGCCCCGTCTCGTATTTGAAATACTTTTTCTGGCATAAGGTCGCATACTTTTTTACTTTTTAGACAGGCCCCGTATATATATATATATATATATATATATATATATATATATATATATATATATATATATATATATATATATATATATGTATGTATGTATGTATATATAGATAGATAGATAGATAGATAGATATATGTATATATGTATATGTGTATATATATATATATATATATATATATATATATATATATATATATATATATATATATATATTACCTATGATACCTACTATTATGCATATGATCCCTGTTCTTAATTTCAGAAGAATGAGTTCGGTGATTTCGGAGTTCACTCCATATACATGAATAAGAAGCAATAATATTAAAAGCAAATTTGAGATAGTTTACATCGATTGAAATATAAATCAGTTACCAAATGCAAAAATGAAGTTCAATATTTAGAATATCATTAGTTATACCATTCTATGATTTAGTAATAGTTTCGGAACAAAGAATTATGTAATATGTTTCTAGAGAAGTTCAGGATAAACAAAGCTAATCTAAAGTAGTGTTCTACAAACAACAGTCCCCCCCCCCCATCATCAGAAAATCGGACAAAACATACATCCAAAGCAATCCGGAAACGAAATCAGGAAAAGAACAATGAGAGGTCAAACTTTTTAAACATAAAGCGTTAAACACGCAAGAAAAAGGGGCAAAAACACAATCAAGAGATAAAAAAGATAATATTCATAGAACTGTAAAAAAATTAAGTTAGTAGTCCGAAAATAAAGAATAATCATTGGGAAACCAGCTTTTTGTCTTCCGTTTCCGACACGGCAATAAAAAAATGTTAAGTTACATTTCAAGGAGACAATCAAATTAAATTAAACAACAGAGTTAGGAATTTAAAAAAAAAATTTTTTTTAATATTATAGTGCAAGAGAGGTAACTCTGAAATATAATGAATTTGGTTATACAGCAAACTATGCCCAATGAATAAAACACTCAATTGTAATATTATTGTGCAAGTGGTTTTATTTATCTTCCTTCCACAAGGTAAGATGTGACACATGGTCGGGAAAGTGGGATTTGAAAAGCCAGCGCCCGAGAATTTGAGCACTCTGGCCATTAAAAATTGCCAGGGCAGCCCCGTCGGCATTCCCCGGTAGGGGCGCCTCTGGCGATTAGCAATAAACTAACCTCTTCTCAAAGGGTGAGAAGGCAAAGCCTGGGAGGGTGCACCTCCTAGAACGGCACAGGACAGACCGATAGACCGGCGTAAATCTAGACCCGAAGGCCAAGACAATACCGGTCTATGGGGTGTAGTATCCATCGGAACAGATACCAAAGTGGTATTTTCAAAGTCTGTAGGGTAAGTTTCTATTATCCAAGTAATCCTATATTAGCCATATTTAAATTTCCTTTTATGTTGACATGACGAAATAATTTCAGATCTCATATATAGAAGATTGGAATCAAATTACATAATTATTAAAGCCAAAGGGACACAAATGTTACAAGTTTTAAAACCAGGTTGATAAGGTATAGCTAAGGATTCATCATTTATGATATGTGTCTACATTTAAAGTCCCAGATTTACTTGACATTGAGCTGGATCAACTATATTTCTCATTAGTAAATCAATTTTTGATGTATCGATATCCTATGTTTAATTAACGTAGCAGTCTAACTAATATAGGCGAAAACATTTCTATCGAGATTATTTTCATTGTAACTGTTATTAATTTTATTGTCAATGGGACGATATACACTATTGTTATCATTGGATATATTATATATTTTCGTTTAAAAAGATGTAACTTCTTGAGTTTATGCCGACTGATTTATTAAACATTCCTCTTGTAACGTACGTAAAATTCATCTTTTCTGGGAATTTTCATTTTCGAAACTTGATTTAAATGTTATTATCAATCTATAAATACGTTATTAGCCTTTACATTTTGTATAATAAATATTGAGCTTACCAATGACAACTTGGAATTGACCTGTATAGTTAACTCTAAATGGGATTTTATTATACGAAATTAACTGTTACTACATAAAATTCGTGTGTATGTGTGCGTGTGTGTGCGTGTGTGTGTGCATGTGTGTAATGTAAACGTACCGTTGGTTAGTTCACTTGGTATACAGAGAGAAAAAAAGATAGAGAGTGTGTGACTTGGATAGTTTGTTTCATAGATAAGTACAACAATCAATTAATTAATCTGTCAATCTAAATATATATATATATATATATATATATATATATATATATATATATATATATATATATATATATATATATATATATCAATCTTCTTCCCCACTCATTTTCTTCGACATTCATTTTTTTTCTCCACCAAGTACGGACGTCCACCCAGTAGTGGCCATTATTTTATTTTATTTATTTTTTTTTTTTTTTTCCTCCCAATATGTCAACCCTACATGTATTTGTACTTGCATGACATTTTTCTATATATTATCATCCTGATGAAGTCTTATAAATAAAGACGAAACGTTGATGTACACATAAAAAACATCCATTTTTTTGGTTTTCCTTTTTCATTTTCCCATCACGTCGGATTACCTTCATCCTTCTCTTCCCATATATATATATATATATATATATATATATATATATATATATATGTGTGTGTGTGTGTGTGTGTGTGTGTGTGTTGGTGTGCGTATATGTTATATGTTATATATGCTAGGCATGTACACCGAAATAAACAGATGCATATGTACGCTTGCGTGCGCTTACGTACGTGCCCTTCTAGTAACATGAAGATAGATAGACAGATAGTTAAATGCATAGATAGAGAGAGAGAGCAAAAGAAAGAAAAAAGATAGATAGATAAATAGTTATAACTATTTATCTATCTATATGCATGGTACATAGATATAAAGACCTATTCATATCTATCTATTGATCATGCTATCTTTATCTCTATATATAATCTATATAAATATATATATATATATGTGTATGTCTGAGTGCGCACACACTTATATATATATATATATATATATATATATATATATATATATATATATATGCAAAGCGCGTGCACGTTGCGCGCTTGTGAAATGTGAAGCGCGTCTAAAGAAAAACGATGGCGCGTACACACATGCACACGATGTGCATGCGCCGTGCATTCTCGTCGCTCCTCATTGTCTCAACCGATAAAACGGATATGCATGTCAGTGCAAGTACGACATGCGACTGCACTCCATACCCTCTTTATAGATGCATGTAGTACGGAGCGTATATACGCCCACGGAGAGGCAGATTCTCGCGTCTCTTCTACTCTCTTTCTCTCTCGTTCTCTTTCTCTATATACTTTCTATCTCTCCTTTTCCTCTTCTTTTTCTTTCTCTTTCTATGTGTGCCTGTAAATATATATATATATATATATATATATATATATATATATATATATACACACACGCATATCAACTCTTTAAGACTATTTTATTTCTCTCTTTATTGATCTATCGATCTCAACACACGCACGCACACACACACACACACACAAACATATATATATATATATATATATATATATATATATATATATATATATATATATATATATATATATATACATAGGATCAGTTTAGGCTTACTAATATATAATGTTGTTATACACCGTTTCAATAGTGCTCGAAACTTAAGTAGTTATTGAAGTAGTACTGAGAAGGTCGCATAGACCAAAACCTCAACAATATAGGTCAAACAAAATGGCATATATATATATATATATATATATATATATATATATATATATATATATATATATATATATATATATATATATATATATATATCAAACGTATCACTATTTATTCTATTTTTATTTCATTCGAAAATGCATAAACTGTAGCATATCATTTCAGACATACTTCTTTCATAACTAAAACTAATACTTTAATTCTATATAATTATTATTATTAGTAGTATTATTTTTATTATTATTTGGATTATTATTATTATATATTATTTTTTATTATATATTATTTTTTTATTATTATTCTTATTTTATTATTATTATTAATATTATTATTATTAGTAGTAGTATGTTATTATTAATATTATTATTAGTAGTATTATTGTTATTATTATTGTATTATTATTATATATTATTTTTTATTATTATTATTATTTTATTATTATTATTAATAGTATTATTATTATTAGTAGTAGTAGTAGTAGTAGTAGTAGTATTAGTATGTTATTATTAATATTATTATTAGTAGTAGTAGTAGTAATATTTTTATTATTATTATTATAAGTAGTAGTAGTAGTAGCATTTTTTATTATTATTATTATTATTATTATTATTATTATGACTTTTGTTATTATTTATTCTTATATAGATGTCAAAAGACTTAATTTTTGCCATCTAATTTGCGTACATGGTTGTAGTGGTAACTCCACACTATGTAAATTAGATGGCTACGCTGGGAACAGAAAGCAACTCTTTCTTTAAATACTAACAGAGACATTAAAAGATATTAGAGAGTAGTGTAATCAACATAGAGTGAGAGCCCAAAATAAATACATAGATAGCTAAGAGAGAGAGAGAAGAAAAGAGGCGGAGAGAGAGGGAGAGAGAGAAGAAGAGAGAGGGATAGAGAGAAAGAGAGGAGAGAGAGAAAGGGAGAAGGAGAGAGAGAGAGAAGGAGAGAGAGAGAGATGGATGACTTGTTCAGTTAATTATAGATCACGCCTAATTAGATCAAGTGAGACTGAATTTTATTTTAAACATGAATCAATCTCAGATCTAAAGTCTATTTTCGTATGCATTTCGTGTTTTTAAAGTGTACAAGAAAAAAGGTTTCATGGAAATAACCGTTTATCTAATAACAAGCTTAAGTGAACTTTAACTGCCATAAATACCATAAACTGATCTTCATTAAAACACACACACACATAAATGCGGTACCGATTGGTACCACATAAAATCGCCATGAACGCTCGAGGAGGATGGAAAGACACAAAAGGGAGAGCACCAACAAAACGTCCACTGTAGAGAATACTGAAACCATTGGGAAGGTTTATTGCTATTCAAATATTAGAGAAGATAAACGGTCGGTGTAAGCTCGGAAATCAATTGGAAACGGCTGTTGCGATAACGCAAAATTACTTGCAACGGTTAACTACAGAGTCGAAGCATGCTGGAAATCTGGGTCGACTTGTTGTTGCTCACTTCAGGGAACACCACAGGTTATTGTCAGTCAGTAATCACTGTTAATGTATTGTGTGAAAACTCCAAGTGGGTAACTACTAAGGTTTATACAGAAGTAAAACCTTAGTATTATTATTAATTACGCGAGAATAATGTCTTAAAACATACGTCACAGTTTATGAATGAAAGAAAAGTCGAATAAATACTGATAGTGCGGCTTTCAGTAGCTATTCTGTTTCTCTGTGTAAGTGTCCTTTTCGTAGCCATGTTTCAAATGTTTTCGTGCGTTTTTTTTCTCTGGATAGTCTTATAAATCGTCCATGAAACTGTACAGACTCCTCTTGAAACGAAAAATTCATATTTTCTTGAGATTTTTAATTTTCGAAATTTGATTTAAATGTTATTGGCAATCTTTGAAGACGAATTATAAGCCTTTATATTGTGTATAATGAATATTGAGCTTACCAATGGAAACTTGGAATTGACTTGCATAGTTAACTCTAAATTGGATTTTATTATACGAAATTAACTGTAACCATATAAAATTCGTTAAATATATATATATATATATATATATATATATATATATATATATATATATATATATATATATATATATATACAGGGTGGGCCAAAATAAGAGTCCTATCTTTAAATTTGAATAACTTGAATTTGAATAACTTCCACAAAATAAAAGTTAAACTCACCAAACTTTATGTGTGTGTAGACTGACCTTTCCGAGATTTTTTGAAATAAACAAAACAAATTTTAGCCGAAAAACACTTCTTAAAACTTACAAAAACTAAAGTATTGTTTTTTACACTGTTTTGAGTTTTTTAAGCAAAAATAATGTTTTCTAAATGAGGGTACGTTCCTTAGGGCTAATACGGCTCATGCTTGCTTCGGAAGGGGTCCTTTACTTATTCTAAAAAAAAAATTTTTTTTAAATCAATAAATAAAAAAGTTAGGAATTTTTAAAAATAGGACCCTTATTTTTGCCCACCCTGTATATATATATATATATATATATATATATATATGTGTGTGTGTGTGTGTGTGTGTGTGTGTGTGTGTGTGGTGGGGGTGTGCGCGCGTGTGTGTACATGTGTAATGAGCGTACACTTGGTTAGTTCACTTGATTTACAAAAAGAAAGAGAGGGTCAGTATTTGATAGTTTGTTCGATAGATAAGTATTGATTTACCCCTCTCCAGGAGTTAGGCACAAGGCCTAGTTTTTATCTTACTCCCACAAGTAAGATGTGACCCAAGGTCGGGTCGGGAAAGTGGGGTTTAAAAATTGCTCGGGCAGCCCCGTCGGCATTCCCCGGTAGGGGGCGCCTCAGGCAGTAAGCAATACTCTTACTCCTCCCCAAAGAGGGGAGGCAAAACCTGGGAGAGTGCACCTCCTAGAACTGCACAGGACAGACCCATAGATTGGCGTAAATCAAGCCCCGAAGGCCAAGACAATACCAGTCTATGGGGTGCAGTATCCATCGGAACAGATACTACACTTTGATCTTGGCCAAAAGGCCAAGTAGAACAATAAATTAATTTAACTGTCAATCTACATACATACATACATACATACATACATACATACATATATATATATATATATATATATATATATATATATATCGTCTATATAGCTGCGTTTTCTAATGGCACGATGACTAAATGGTTAAGATGCGGACAGAAAACTTAGGTGTGCCGGGTTCGAATCCAATTAGTTCCCTAGAAACATTTTCATTAAAACCCACCCCTGACCTTGGTCTTACCTCCTGGAGAGGAAGTAAATATATATTTTTTATTTTTCCGCCTTTTTTTGTTTCCTTGTTTCGCTGCTCCCTGTGTTGTTCATTTTTTTTTTAGGGGGGGGGGGCGGAGTGTATAACGCTGCGATGATTAGACTTTATGTATTTTTCTAATTCTCTTTTAATCTGTCATCCACAAAGTTTTCTATACTTATCAGTTTTCTTCATCTTTTTTCTCTCATTTTTAGATGTTCAACCTATGAAGGGTCCGGGTATTTATTTGTTTTTAAATGAGGTTTCTGCTATATAAGTTGTTTTCTAAGAGTTTTCTTGTCTTTTTCATGTATTTTGTTTTTTCAATATTTTTTTCATTTACTCTTGATTTGATGGCGTCTGCTTCCAGATCTCCTGGATATTTATAAGTATAATTGTTCGCCAAGTGTCCTCATCTCGTCTCTGTTGGGCAGTTTCAAATAAAATGAAAATAAACGGATGCAATTTTTATAACTGAAAAGAAAATCTAAGATGGCGATGAATACTGAAAATAAAAATTAGATACACTACAATACTTATTAATTCCTCAAATGTGCAAACAAGGAATATAAAAAGCTTTTCCATAATCTATTGGTTTTCCAAGATACGCTCTCTTGATTAGAGGATAAAAGGCAGTAAAAATGATCTTACGGCTTAGCATAAATTTGGAAAATGTAAAAATACAAACAATTTAAAATAAAATGTGATCACCCAATTGACAATTAGCTGTTTCGTCGTCTAAGGCGTGTCAATCTGGCTTAAAACTCGAACGGTCGGTCACAACCAAATGCGACCAGCAGTCAAGGACCGTATCCATTGCTCTAATAAACTGGCTATTAAGTAGAATACATTATATCTATCTATCTATCTATCTATCTATCTATCTATCTATCTATTTATCTCTCTCTCTCTCTTTCTCTCGCTATATATATATATATAGTCTCGGAAGTTTCTCAACCATAAAAACTATATTAAAAAAAAAAAAAAAAAGAAACTTATAGTCCCAAGTCTTCCAGTGGAAAATCACTCATGTAAGTCAATTTATTTTTTACAGTTATTATATTAGTTTATTTCTAACACTATTTTAAGGGATCATCAGTTGTTTACCATGTATATATATATATATATATATATATATATATATATATATATATATATATATATATATATATATATAGATGTGTGTATGTCTGTCTGTCTGTCTGTCTGTCTGTGTGTGTGTGGTGTGTGTTTATTTACTCCTCGCGGAGTTAGGCACAAGGCCAGTTTTATCTTACTCCCACAAGTAAGATGTGACCCAAGATCGGGTCGAGCAAGTGGGGTTAAAAGCCAGCGCTCGAGAGGTGAGCACTCTGGCCATTTAAAAATTGCCTGGGCAGCCCCGTCGGCATTCCCCGGTAGGGGCGCCTCAGACAGTAAGCAATAAACTTACTCCTCCCCAAAGAGGGGAGGCGAAGCCTGGGAGGGTGGACCTCCTAGAACTGCACAGGACAGGCGTGCAGTATCCATCGGAACAGATACTACACTTTGATCTTAGCCAAAAGGCGAAGCGATGTAAAGAATAAAACTAACTACTGGAACAGAAGCAGAAACTCGCTATGAAGTCAGCTGATAACAGAAGATATTGTTGTTCGCAAGAAACAGCTTACCCTGTGGGCTTATATATATATATATATATATATATATATATATATATATATATATATATATATATATATACGTGTGTACGTTCTTTGTTTGGGTATATTATATTTATAACGCTACAAATAACTGAGTGAAATATGTTTTTTTACAGAAGATTATTGCTTTACGTAAAGCAGAAACAGTTATTTCCTCTAACACAGAGCTTTACCCATAATAGCGGGAATATGTATATACAAGATATAGTCATCTACATGCACACACACATATATATATATATATATATATATATATATATATATATATATATATGTAGAGAGAGAGAAAGAGAGGGATAGTTGTCCACAGTCATACTATTTCCTTGTATGAGGGCTAGACAATCAAGTGCTTAACGCAGCGATCGAAACTCGACCGTTTTTTTCGAGAGTTGAAGATTTTAACAGCCACTCCGTCAGGCACATGCTACGAGGAATGGAAATGTTGCTGTATATAGACAATATCTGATGCCGAAATGTGCTCTATTCGTTTACGAAAAGCTTTGCATTATCGCTGATGGTAGCTCTCGATTTTACTTACCACAGTTCTCAACCAACAAAGAAATGGGCTCATATGTAGTCATCTATCCATTTCGACATAGATTGGTAAAATAAACTCACAACTCATAACGGTTGAGTTTTATGCATTAAATGAGCTTTAAGATATTACTATGACCTTGATGCGACTGTTTGCCTTTGTTTCCCGCGTAAAACATTCACAGCAACAACTCGCTTAGATACAACAAATACAGAAAAACTTTACTCTCTTCCTCTGTACACCTAATATCAAACGAAACCTCCATAACTGAGTTGCCTTCCAAGAAACTCCTATCTGTGGAACACAATACCACGGGACTGCTTCCCTACTGAAAACAACATCGTCGGCTTCAGCTCCAACGTGAACAAATACTTGTCGAGCCGCCCTCTTAAGTAATACAAATCTTGCACATTCCACACATCGTTTCTAATCCTCTCATAGTACTGTTCATCATCCAACTGGAAATCTCATGAACACTCATCACCGAGTGGCTTTTGGCCTTGGTAAGTGGGGAACCATTAGTATAATAAACTACGCTCAGATGGTTTGAGCACGGTGTGACTATAAAAACCGCACGTATACGTATATATATATATATATATATATATATATATATATATATATATATATATATATATATATATATATATATATATATAAAATATATATATATATTGTATATATATATATATTGTATATATATATACATATTGTATATATATATATATATATTGTATATATATATATTGTATATATATATATATTGTATATATATATATATATATATATATATATATATATATATATATATATATATATATATATATATATATATATATATATATATATTGTAGAATGAAAGAGAACACGAAATGATGGAAGAGAGGAAATCTGAACAAGGAAAGACTAAATAAGAAATACGAAGAAAACAAAAGAAAGCAACAAAAGAGGAAAAATTGAGACGATACAGATACAAATCGAAACAGTACACACACACACATACACACACACACACATATATATATATATATATATATATATATATATATATTCTAGAGGTGAGAGATGAGAATAAAAAATTGTAAGGATACAATATTTATTAGAACATCAAAAGTTCAGAGCTAAAAGCTTCATATCCTTAATCCATGGATTTTCAAAGATAAACTCTTCTCATCAGAGGATAGGGAAAAACCGATAATGTAACTATAAATATTATCGGCACGATAGATTGTTATTAAATGATAATTCAATTATCGTTAATTTAATTCAACATTTATATATATATATATATATGTATATATATATATATATATATATATATATATATATATATATATAATATGTGTGTGTACTGTTTCGATTTGTATATATATATATATATATATATATATATATATATATATATATATATATATATATATATATATATATATATATATATATTGCGATTTCTCTTCCCTGGCAGATACTACACTGTTTGAGAGTTACAATGTTCGTAAATAGAATATAGGGTTTATTTCGCTCTCCTTGACTTAACGTGAATGTCACTGTGGCTTAGTGGTTGCGAATGTTGTGTTGGTGTTATTTGAGTCTAGGGTCTAAATCGATCGAGGGGTGGTGCAGTTATATAAGGCACACTGATAATTGCTAGTGATCATGAAACATATATGCATGTGGATTATAAATATTTCTTTAAAAATACTAATTATATATCTATCGATCTATCTATCTATCTCTCTCTCTCTCTCTCTCTCTCTCTCTATATATATATATATATATATATATATATATATATATATATATATATATATATATATATATATATATATATAGTTGTGCGAGTCCTTTTTTATTTTTTATTATTTCTATAGAAACAATTTCCTGTTCGTCTTCGTTTACCATTTACAAAAACGAATTCTCTCATCTTCAAATTATTTGCAACACCTGGAACCACAAATAAAATGGGCGAGATAGAGACGACAGCATCCGGGCAATTTCGCATCGCAAATTTATTTGGGCTTTTTTTCTCTCTTAATTTGTATTTTTAGTAAATAAATAATAAAGAGATATAGGTATAAACTTCAATCTTAAAAGAAATCTGCATCGTTTTATAAATATTCAACAATGTTTTCTTTTAATAAAAACTAACCACTTATCAAAGCTAGAACCCACTCGAAAATAAGGAATGATGAAATGGATGGATTGTCCGTTGGGTTACGAGAGGATTCAAAATCAGGAATGGAATTTGAATTTTTATAACTGCGGTTTATGGACAGTACTTTTTATTTGTTATTGGATTTGATAATGGTCATGTTGTAGTTAGCAAGGAAGCCATCCCATGGTAATCTTTTCCACGGATGGTGCGTCGATTTTGTGGATACATCGTCTCAGGTTGTGCACTAGCCTTTTATGTCTGGTCGCTATGTTTTAAAACCAGTATGCATGTATTCCATCGTGGCTTGGCGCTTTCCAGTTTGCCCTTTTCTTCAGGGTTGTCTTAATTGATTTTTCATAAATTTCTGTGTCTGTTTCTTCTTCAATTTCATGTTTTTCCGCCATTTAGCCTTTCCACTGTTGTCGTGTTAATTTACCCATATCTTGCTCTAGAAGTGTTCTGTTTCTGTCGGACCCGATTGTTCTTTCATTGTTCTTTCTCCATTTACGTTTTGATCAAACTGGCTTTCATTGTTTTCAGTGTTTTGTATGTATTATTCCTATTCGTATTTTTATTGTCTCAATCTTCCCTCTTTTGCTGCTAGCTTTTGTTTTAGTTCTTCGTGTTTCTTATTTAGTCTTTCCTTGTCAGTCAGATTTCCTCTCTTGTATCATTTACTATTCTCTTTTATCCTATTTACAGTTTTTACTTTTTTTCGAAGTTTGATGACCTGGATTTCCAGTCTGATTTCCCATCCGGGCTTTGTCGATCTATTCTTTTGGCCAGTTTTTTTTTCTATTTTTACTTTCATACGTAATAATTTAGCACTAGCATATATTAACTTGTTTAGGTATGTGATAGTATCTGTAAAAGTATATGGGAGGAATTTATTTTTTTATTTTTTCTAATTTTAATTTCTTCCAATCTTCGTTCCTTAGGGATAGGAATTTTGTTTTGTCCTCATTCATAAATCGTTTGAGGTTTTCTAAGTGTTATGATTTCGTAGCTTTCGGTCTCCTTATTTTCGGTGTTTATGTCTTGCCAACTCCTACCTAAGTAGTGTTTCCTGGTCTGTTGCATAATCTATCTCTTGTTGGATTTCAGTTAACTCTAGCTCTTATAACTAACCTCTCTTGAGGATATGTCGTGCTTAATCCTTTGTTCCGTTGTACAGAAGTCAGTAGCCATGTCCCATAGATTTTTCATTTGCTTTCGATAGCCTCCGTCGTTGGGGTAGCTTCTGTAGTATCACTCCATTACCAGTCTATTCTCTTTTGTGACAGGTTTCTTTCTCTGACTTCTTGTATTTTTGTTGTTGTTTATTACTGCGTTCCATCTTGCGATATTCTAGTTCCGTCAAGCTGCCAACACCCGTAGCCATTAGTACTGAGATTTTTTCACTTTTCATCATCATCTTCTTCTTCTTCTTCTTCTTCTTCTTCTTCTTCTTCTTCTTCTTCTTATTATTATTATTATTATTATTATTATTATTATTATTATTATTATTATTATTTTTATTATTATTATTATTATTATTATTATTATTATTATTATTATTATTATTGTTGTTGTTGTTGTTGTCAGGAGTGTTCACACAAGTCATTATCAGTGATTGCTCACTGCTAATAACAAGTGGTGTTCCCTGGAGTCTGAATGATCATAAGTCTCCCCAGATTCCAAGCACATCTAACTTCTTAGTGATTGGAATCTAGGGAGACTTATAATGATTCAGACTCCAGGGAACACCACTTGTTATTAGCAGTGAGCAATCACTGATAATGACTTGTGTGAACCGTTGCAAATCATTTTGCGTTATCGCAACAGCCGCTTAATATTGATGTCTCGCTGGCAACAGTCTTTAGTCTTCTCTGGAACTAGAATGGCAATAAGCATTCTCAAGGTTGCAGTGCCCTCCAAACCTTTCCAGTAGAGGTCTGGTTGGTCCTCTCCCTTCTCGGTCTTTCTATCCTCCTTGACCCTTCACGATAGTTTTGTGCGGTGCTAGCCGATGCTGGTGTCACCATATTTATATGTGTCTGTTTGTGATTTTCTTTTGTTTATTTAGGGTGGAGGGGGCAGTTTAATGGGTTTTTAGTGGTTTTAACTTCCCTTAAGATTGGGTGCTCTTCTTTCTATATGTTTTGGTCTTTGTCCATTTAAACTTGTCTCTGCGTTGGTTGGTTAGGTTTCTTGATTTCCGCACTCAAAGATCTTTCATTTGCCGTTCGTTTTATAGGCTTTATCTCCCCTTTTATTCCAATTTCATCTAGTCGTTTTTCCAGTGTTTTCAAGAGTGATTTTCTTCATGTTCCATATTCCTTTCAGTTCTCTAGCAAGAGAAATAGTAATAATTATAATAATAATAAGAAGAAGGAAAATAAATAAATAAATAAATAAATAATAATAATAATAATAATAATAATAATAATAATAATAATAATAATAATAATAATAATAATAATAATAATAATAATAATAATAATAATAATAATAATAATAACTATCAATTTATCATTATATCCGCGATGTTTTAAAGCTATTTGATATTATTTTTTTGTTGGTTCAATATATTTATTTGGCTCAAATTAGTGGCTAATCTATGGCCTATCAACTTACGAACTGAGGGATTTTTTAGAACTACGGATGCGTGCTTAGATTGTTCATTAATATATAATTGGATATTGTTTGATTTTCTTGAAGGCTTTATTTTCTATTGTTTAAATGAAAGGCTATATATATATATATATATATATATATATATATATATAGAGAGAGAGAGAGAGAGAGAGAGAGAGAGAGAGAGAGATAGATAGAGAGAGAGAGGAGAGAGAATAATAAAGAATATGTAGCAGCATTACTACAAACAGCAGTAACAACAACGAGCCGCCATTAACGATATTTTGAATCTAAGCTTCACTTTTAAGCTAGGCTCTGATTGGTGCAAACAGTTAACTCCGTTTCTGGTTTGCCCAATCAGAAACAATCTCTCATGCGAGCAGAGCACCTCACCCGGAATTAATGAAAGGGAGCGCCCAATACTTTCTTAAACTTTTCGGCCACGTGACGGTACAACTATCTGCCTCATCTACGGCACTTCTTTCAAACTCCAAACGTCTCTCTTGGGATGCAAACCAAAAGCCCTAGTCCTTCTGGTACTGGCTTCAACAAGAAAACCCAAGGATCCAACATGACGAGAGCCGCACACACATAGACTTAGCAATGTAATACGCACACATACCTACATAAACACATAGACACAGCTTGACTTTAACACATACGTACGTATGGATTTTCCTATACAAATATTCTCATAACATGAACTCTTAATCGTTCTCTACATACAAGATATTTTTCCTACTCATGGATTCTGTAACCTTTTTTTTCTCGTCCAAACTTCTGGGAATATTAATCTTGGTTACTAACTCTCTTATTCTCTCCTGCCTTTATCCACTGGATTCGCGAGCACCGGCTATGTTCACTCGAAGATAAACTTCTCGTAGACTTTCGGCAGCCAACAACCTTCCTAATTTATTTTCCTTTTACCGGTTAACATAGATGGACAATAAAGTAGTTTTAAATATTAGAAATGGACTTCGCCCTTTTTCTATGAATACTAGCCACTAAACACAAACACCAATATGGGGAGATTGCGTTACCATAGACTCCCCACACAGGGATCTTTACATGGGATATTCATTGTTTCGCAAAACTAAAAGGAAGCTTTGAAAATATATACAGGGGGGTCAAAGAAGTCACTGAAAGGTTACAAAATGCTGCCATTTTTTTACTAATAATTCTTTTCTTTTTCAGATATAAAAAAACGTATCCAAAATGTTAATTTTTTTAATCAAAATCAGGGGTTAACTATTTAAAAACAAAGAACTTATCGACGGCATTTTTTAAAAATGGAATATTGTCCAAGTGACAACACAATTCGAAGCATCGTTCGTCGTTTGGAACAGGAAGGAGCAGTAAAGGAAGACCTCGCAGTGTCAAAACAAATGAACCCAGGCAAAGAATGAGGGAAAGTGTTGAGCAGATTCCTAAAACATCGACACGACGACGTACTACACAACTTGGGATATCCGGAAGTTCTTTTCAAAATATTCTGCACAGCTGAAAATGTTTTCCGTAAAAAGTGCAGCTGGTTCAACACTTAAAACCCGAAGATTATCAACCTAGGCTTTAATATGAGGTCACAATTCAAGATTTGGTTCGCAATGACCCAAATTTTGTTAGAAATTTTATGATGTCACATGAAGCACATTTTTTTTATTTTAATGGATTAACAATTTTATTTTAATGGATTAACATTTTTATTTTAATGGATTAACATTTTTATTTTAATGGATTAACATTTTTTATTTTAATGGGTTCGTTAACACTCAAAATTGCCGATTGGAGGGATCTGTAAAGCTGAGGACGATTCACCAAAGGTAGTTACATCCCACAAAGTGCACAGTATGATATGTAATGATGGAGGAGGAGATTTCTTCGAGGATGAAGACAACAATTCTATCACTTTGACTGGAGTACGTTACCGAACCATGATAGAAGACTTCCTGCGCCAAAAAATTGAAAATAGGCCTAAATTATGCTTCCGTCAAGATGAGGCAACATAACATACGTCTAGAGAGATGGCAATGTCAACTGGCCTTCACATTCACTTAACTTGACTGGACCTGACTTTTTCTTGTGCGTTATCTAAAAAAAATGTCTACATCAACGAACCTGAAACTCTACAGGAATTGAAGAGTACATCAGGAATGAAGTCGGGGAATTAAATCGTAATCGAGTGATCCTGCAATCCGCCATGGATAAGGTTTTGGAAAAGGCACACGAATTTGTGAAGCTGAAAATGGAAACCATTTATAGATGTTATTTTTCATTAATAAATCTTTTTTCATTTTTGTACATTTTTGCAAACAAATCTTCATTGTCTCCGTTATATTATGTTAAGATTCTATTAAGTTACCATAAAAAAGAATCTACTCAAGTTAAAAATCCCTCAGTGCTTTATTGGACCCAATATATATATATATATATATATATATATATATATATATATATTCAATACGACTGAAAACTTTAAAAAGTATAATAAAAACTAGTGACAAGTTTAGGAGAAAATAAAAATTGGGGAGGAGGGTCACAAGTTGCTCACATTAAGTCCTAAAAGCCACTCTTTTTGTTTACAAAGGGAGGGTTTGACTAACTTGATATATATAGCTTCCAGGACTTTGAGGTGGAATAAAGAATGCAATCTACTTATGACAGAAAACTAGTCACGAGTGTACGTCGACGCTATTTCGGCGCTATTTATAAGATGGTCAGTAATAGCAGACCCGGATGTGTTGACTAAATTATTTAAATTAGTTAGTCGGCTCAGTACATTCATGAAATTTTAAAATTATTTCCTCTCGTTTTTATACTTTTTCAAGTTCATTCTACCCCCAAAAAATGTCCCAAACGTCTGTATTCCATGCCGTAATTAAATTTTGTACCACGAAGAATTTATTAAAATAAGTATATATATATATATATATATATATATATATATATATATATATATATATATATATATATATATATAATGGGAAATATCTCTCTCCTCCCCGTCTTTTTCTCAAATAAACGGTTTCTCTCTCACTTGCTCCCCCTCTTTCTTTCTCTCGAAACATTTCGTCTTTTTCCAAAGAAAATCTCCATCTCTATGTCATTCTGCTTCTCTATCTCAATCCATATTTCTCACGTTCTCTCTCTCTCTCTCTCTCTCTCTCTCTCTCTCTCTCTCTTCTCGAAGCCTCATATCTTGCCTTTGTCTCTCTTTTCCTCGAATCACCTCTCAGATCGTTTCTCTCTCTCCTTCTCCCTCTCCCTATATCGCTTTCTCTTTCTCTTTCTCTTTCTTCGAAACTCCTCTTCCTCCTCTTCCTCTCACTGTCTCTCTCATTTTGTTTCTCTCGAATCGTCTTCCTTACTCTCTGTCTCTCCTTCTTTCTTTCTTTCTTTCTTTCTTTCTCTCTCTCGAAAAACCTCTCACCTTCTCTTTTTTATCTCTTTTTGGAATCTTCTTTTTATCTCTCGAATCGTAATATTTTCTGACCCCTTCGCTACCCCATTTCTAACCCACTCTTTCTCAAAACATTTCTCTCATTCTTCTCCCACTTTCTCACCCACCTTCCTCTCTCTCTCTCTCTCGAATCATTGCTCTCCCACGCTCTCTCTCTCTCTCTCTATATATATATATATATATCTTTATCCCTCTCCTCTCTCTCTCTCTCTCTCTCTCTCTTAAATCATATTTCTATCTCTCGAGTCTTCTTTTTCTCTCTCCTTCGCTCACTCATTCTCTCTCTCTCTCTCTCTTTCTCGAAACATCTTTTCCTCCTCCGCCTCTCTCTGCCCTTTTTCTCTCTTCGTCTTTTACCAATCGTTTTTATTTCTCTCAAATTATCTTTCCCTCCGTGTCCTCTCTCTCTCTTTCTCTCTCTCTCTCTCTCTCTCTCTCTCTCTCTCTCTCTCTCTCTCTCTCTCAAATCATATTTCTATCTCTCGAGCCATCTATTTCTCTCTCTTTCGTCTACTCTTTCTTTGGAAACATTTTTCATCCTCCGCCTCATTCTCTGTCCTTTTCTCTCTTCCTCTCATCACCTTTCTCTCCAATCATCTTTCTTTCTCTGCCCCCTCCCCCTTTCTCTCTTTCTCTCTCTCTCTCTTTCTCTCTCGTGTCTATTGACTGCGCATGCGCGTCAATCACGAATGGTTTAACAGGGGTGGGGTCCGTTCGTTGTCTGCTGGATTTCTGATTTCGCGGCATGCAAGTAAAACCCATAAACCTACTTCTTTTATTCGCTTGTCATCCCTCACCCCCCCCCCCACCAGATTACACACCAACCCTGACCTGTGCAAATTAAATTCCTTCAACCGCCTCCTACCCCACATCTTTTCTATTTGCATCATTATTTCCCCCTTTTCTCTCTTTCTCTCATTATCTGGCAACTTATTCTCTCTATTTCCCCGTCTCTCTCTTTTTCTCTCCCTCCCTCCCTCTCTCTCTCTCTCTCTCTCTCTCTCTCTCTCTATATATATATATATATATATATATATATATATATCGTTTCTTATTGTTCTCTCTCTCTTTTTCTTTTCTCTTTCTTTCTTTTATTCTCCTTCACTTTTATTTCATTCTTTTTCTTTCCTATTATCCACACTACTTCATTTCCTTTTTTTATTACCTTCTTCCTCTGTTCCCTCTTTCTTTTCCTCTCTTTCATCTTCCTTCTTTCGTCTATTTTCTCTTTTCTTTCCTATTCTTCACACTCTTTCCGTTTTTATTCCTCTTCTTCTTCTTTTTCTCACTCTTTCTTTATTTTCTTCTTCATTTTATTTCGTTTACTCTTTTTCATGTTCCTTTTTTTTTTCTTCTTATCCTTTCTTACTCTTCATCTTCTCTCTCTTTCTTTTCCTATCCTTTCTTTTGATTCTCTTCCACTTTTTTCTCCTTCCTTTCCTATTCTTTACCCTCTTTCATTTTTTTCTTTTCCTCTTCTTCCCCCTTTTTCCCTGTCTTTCATTCTCTTTTTCTTTCCTTTTTTCTCTCTCGTTATTTTTTATTCTCTTTTTTTTTCTTTTCTTTTTCTCCATCTTTCAGTTTTTTCCCCCTCTACTATTTTTAAGTTCGAACCGATTGATAGGTAAGCCAGTCTTTTGTAATATGTACTGATGAGACTTCAATAGTCGAAGCAAGCTAAATAAATAATACTTAACTATTTAATTTTTATTGTAGGCCCCTTTAATAAAGGGAGATCATTTTGATTAGGTCAAAATAATTATATCACCCTAGCAGTAATGCTATAGTTCTTTCCCCTTGGTTGAACACTTTAGATGTAATTATTGGTACGAGTTTGTGTTAAAACGGAATTTACACGTCTCAATCGAGCAGCTTACATGCTAGCCAAAGGATTAACGACGTTGGGTTAAAAGACCCAGGGTTCTAAGTTTGAACACGTTGGTAGGGACGCCAAATGTTTGAATCTATACTGATGAGTCTTCAATAGAATATATATATATATATATATATATATATATATATATATATATATATATATATATATATATATATGGTCTAGCCGCACTGATGAGCTGTGAAACAGCGAAACAGTCTGTATGTGGATGACTATAAAAAGCTCCCCCAGGTAGAGCTAATTTTTGTAAGGGTATCGTCAACGGCCATTAGCTTTAAGGACATGCTCATTAGGTAAAACTAATTTTCGAGCTCAGGCATTTGCAATGTTTACATTTCGTTACATTGAGATATCACTTACATTCAGTCAGTGTCGCATGATGGCGTAGGGGTTAGCATCGCGTTTCGATCCCGGCTTGAGACACTAAATGGTCTTGCCGCACTGATGAGCTGTGAAACAGCGAAACAGTCTGTATGTGGATGACTATATATATATATTTATACAGATAAGGAAGTGATTAAATAGATAAAATGTGCATAGTTTACAAGTTTATTAACACATCAAGTGTTCAAACAAGGAATATAAATACAAACTGACTTTTTAGCCATGGCTTTTCAAAATAACGAACACACACACATATATATATATATATATATATATATATATATATATATATATATATATATATATATATATATATATATATATATCAGACAACTTATGTCTGGATATCCTTTCGTAGATCCTTTCTATTGTCCGAATCAGAATCTTAGTTTCGGGGGGGGGGGGGAATTGGTCGATGAATCTGCTATAGTTTTCATTTGTGCAACAAGTACTTTCAGACCCATCCGGGTCCATCTTCAGGGGAATGAGGATAATCAAGTAAAGACTATGTGTTCGTATTATAGATGGTTTTGGCGGGAATTATAGGTACGTAGAATGTCTGTAAAAAATTATGCATGAAAGCGTAAAATACATTTAGCTAGCAATCACAATTATTTTTACGGAAGAAGAAAGAGTCATTTTTTTTATTATAGTATTGGCACCGGCAAACATTTAGCATTTCAAAATGGAATATTATTTTTAACAGTAAATTAGGTAGATTAATGTAGAAAAACAAAACAAACATTATATATATATATATATATATATATATATATATATATATATATATATATATATATATACATTAAAGGTCTCCGCTTATCAAGGCTTAAAAGCAACTCGAGGATAAGGTTAAAGAGTTTGACTGTTTGATGGTGAGACAACATCGCGTTCACCGGCACGATGGTTGTAGCATGGCAGAAATTGATTATTTATGGGCACGGTTCAACCAGAACTTGTTTACATTAGACTTGAAGACGACCATATTGTAGTC
>OY744538.1:25821405-25831405 GCA_963556195.1 Sepiola atlantica
TAGTCATATAGTGTTCAATAGCAGAGGTTGAAACATCGCATTACGCACATATTGATAGCTCATTATAATTTCTCCTATAGGCACAATACTTGTTTATATATAATATATATATATATATATAAATCAAAATTCCCAGTTGGTTAATACAACTAAATAAATTGTTTTGTCAATAAAACTGTTCTTTAATCAATAATGTTTGTATAAGAAAACGTGCTTGTAAATAAAAACTATGTATATTTTAGGTTATTAGTAAAAGTTTGTGTAAATAAAACCCTTTTAGTTTAACTAAAGAATCTGTGACGACAATGTTACAAATGTGCATCTACGACATATTGTTTTGACCAATAATTGATGCACTCTCGAAGCAAAATTTGGTGCTTCTATAATAAAAAGCTGTAAAAAAAGTTTTTCTTGTCTTTTAGTGTTGGAGAGGTAAATAAGGGGCAGGTAACTCTTCACAACAGCTCTTGCTTTCGAACAATATTTTTCTAACCCTAACCCTTACCCTAAACTTAACCCTAACACTTAACCCTAACTCTAAACCCTAACCCTGACCCTAAACCTTAACCCTAAACTCTAACCCTAACCCTAACCCTAACCCTAAACCCTAACCCTAACCCTAACCCTAACACTAACCCTAACCCTAACCCTAAACCCTAACCCTAACCCTTTTATGTCTAATCGACGTTCTCCTTGCACAGTAGCCACATGTGCAACGCCAATTAAAGCCATCGGTTTTGATTACTGATGGCACAAGCCGCATCTCATGGCCACAGTTGCAGGTTTCTGCACCAGAAATTAGTCTGTGTGTGCTTGCAAAAAATCAATTTGTTTTGCACTGTCTGATGTAGAATACAGTATGTCTTTGAACTTGAAAGAGTTAAGATCCATGATCCTAATTTCAGAGAAAATCGTTTTTAAATTTCGTTGTAAGAGTTACCTGCCCCTTTATTTACCTCTCCAACACTAAAAGACAAGAACAATTTTTTTTTGGCTTTTTATTATAGAAGCACCCAAAATTTATATCAGAGGATATTTTCTAAAGACAGCCTCAGCCTTTACCACATCCTCAAGGTGGAGCGTAAAGTGAACCATGCGGTTTTTACGTTATTTTTCGAGAGACGAATGAACAATTTGATCCAGGTAATTAGCTTATTCTTGGTATTGCGGTTGGTACGGTATGCATCTTTCACAAATGCGTCCTAACAAATAATAACGCATGAGGTTCCAATCAGACGAGTTGGCGACAGAAGTGAAGACTGATGAAGTTTTAGGAGTTCTCAGCCCGACACTTTTTATATATATACAATTACTAAAGAATAGGTCTAAAATACATGCATGATAATAAGTTTATTTCGACCTTTGCCCACCCTTCTCTTATTTGGGTAGTTCACATTTTAAGTTTATTTATTTACTAAAATGACTGAATTCGGCATTAAATTGAACACATACACACACACGCATATATATATATATATATATATATATATATATATATATATATATATATATATATATATATATATATATATATATGATGGACTCTCCCGTCGATTGCGACGTATGAGGTTCCAACAACTTTCATTTGTGTTTAGATCGTTCATGACACCTGAGTCCGGCAAGAGACCTGCAAGGAAAGCCGCAGACAGTGCAAGAGTGTGAGTAATCGGATGCCAGGTGTGGAGCACTCTCTCTAGCTTTTCGCCTAACTCTGGCAGTTCTCATATTATCCACACAGATCTCGTTGAATCTTTCCAGTCCAATGCAACAAGCTGCTCGCCATGTCTTCCTGTCTTTTGTACAGTCTTCTAAAGTTTTTTGGGGGGTACTCCAATTGCCGTCAGCGCATCTTTCAATTTATCTTTGTACCTCAGCAAGGGCCGACCAACATTCCTGTTACCACAAGCTAACTGACTGTACATCAGTGCTTTAGGTGTCCTCCTTTCGTCCATATATATATATATATATATATATATATATATATATATATATATATATATATATATATATGAGAGTTCGAATTACCTGGAGAGTTTTAATCGCCTATGAGATTACCTCAAGTAACAGCACTTTACTGGATACTCCACGAAACTAAATCAATTCTTGTCCTAAAATCCGGTAAGATTAAGAGACCACAAGAAAGATATACTATAACATAGTTAACTGGTCAACTGGGGAGAGGAAAATTAATATTATTTACTAACTCAACGTGTAAGAGGTAAAGGAGAACTATAGTTGAACACTCGGGTATCTAGGTATCTCATATAGACATGAAGTGTTAGCCCCAGAAGCCGCCCCTTGATTTCTGAGACTTTACACTGAAGTAAAATTAAATATATATATATATATATATATATATATATATATATATATATATATATATATATATATATAGTGTTAAAGTTAATAATTTTGGTAAGAAATCCGAGTATGAAAGTTCAATATAGAAAACAGAACAAGAATATAAAATAGAATGAAAAAATTCACATACACATCGTAGTTGTCCCTTTAACGGGACAACTACATATTGGAAAAAATGTCCAGTATGTAGAAGTCCCGTTAGCATTTTGATGAGGCCAGGAGGTCGAAATAAATTATAGTGCCGACAACTACGATGTGTATGTGATTTTTTCCTTTATAAATATATATATATATATATATTATTATTATTATTATTATTATTATTATTATTATTATTATTATTATTATTATTAATTGGATGACATAATAAAATAAGAAATTAATCAGATTTTATTAAAGTTCGAAAACAAGGAGTGATATTGCGTCCTTAATTCATGAATTTTCAAAGAAAATCTTCTCCTCAGAGGACCATTACCGCAATGACATTACTGTGGGTAATAAACATAAAGCTTTGAAAATATATACAAAAATATATAAAAAATATATAAAACATCAAATATATCGGCCCAAAACACACTGTTTTGTTAAACTTATACAGTTCATCCAAGTCATGAGGTTTCAAACAATTTCAAGAAAAATGTCAAAGAAGTCGATTAAAAAACAATCCAGGTGGTGAATGGTAGTCTAAAAAACAAAAAAGTTATCCAACGGGAAATTTGCTAGCTATCGATGCAGTAGATGACAGTGAAGAGTGTATTCAGGGTGTATACAAATTAATAACAAAACCATAGAAAAAGCAAAATCGTACAAAAGGTTTAGAAGACTCAATCGGTGTTGAATATTATAATGTCCAATGAAGGGTTCTTAGGAACTGATAGTAGGAGTGTTGCAAACCATAACTTCCTCGTCTGACGTATATGTAGAAAACATGTGATGAAGTAAAACTACGCAGTAAGATCCGATCAAAAACAATGGTGTATGATTTTCCTTTTCTATGGTTTTATTAATTCTTAATGCAATAAAACTCGTCAACACATTGGAAACTTACTGTAAGATCCTGGCTAAACGATCAATTTGCACAATGGTTGATCAGGCACGATTTTTAAAATATGATTCGGCCTCCCCGCTCCTCATATGTAACACCATGTGACTATTTACGATGACCCTTTATTAAAAGCAAAGTGTTAGTTGTGCCACCTGCTGACACTCTACATCTGCAACAAAATATCAGATACGTCTTTAAGCTCGTTTTAATTTAAGTTTTCTTAAATTATGAGGAATAACTAAACCGGATGATGGATAAGCTACTAAAGGAACTGAAATCTTTATACCTAAACACGCTTTACATATGCATTATCAGCTGTCTAAGGGGCTCTAATCCTTTACAAAGCGCTTTGCATCTTGCAAGCGGAAGCCGTCGATTCACTTACCAGAATGTTTATCCCACGAAGAGGCGAAAAGCATATGAGTGTTTCGCTCTATCACAGATCGTTGGTTGTGGCTAGACTAACAAGTGGTTTTGATTAAGATCGAAACCCGACTATTTTGTCAAGAGTCGTTGTCTATATTCATCAGAAGAAACTAGGAAAAAAACCGAAATCTTAATTCCTATAAATGTTTTTAAATGCGTATTATCAGCTTCCTGTGGCGCTCTATTCTTTTACGAAGAGTTTCGCTGTAAGTATAATCATAGAGACTGATTTTCTTGTGTTTACAAATCTGTTTTTTTCTTCTACTTTTTTTGGCTGCTAAGAATAAACAATAACCGTAATAATAATGATGGCATGTTTTTCTTTCAAACCACCTGTCACTAAGCTAATGAGGTCGATGACACAGCAGAATATTTGCGTACAAATGAAAGAAAAATGCGGTCATGACCAGTGGGCTGATTTAGGCTACCATGTGATTTAGGCTACCAGCTGACGATGACAAAATGTGCCACAGAAATAGTTGCTTGTCTCAAAGACTGTTTCCCAACCTTGATTATATGACTCCCCACCGGCTGCCGGTATCAACCTTTGCCCCAGTGTAGTCTTGAGTACTTTGTTTTATGGATTCTCCAGTGGTTTTATATGGATTCCTCGTGTGACCATGTTTGACTTAATTCCTAATAGCCTGAAGCTGGCTTGGTATGAACGTAAGAACACGGACACGCTGAATACTCTCAACATCAATTTATTCATCTTGCAAACCAATTTTTCATTTTTCTTTGTTTTGCTTTACAGCATATCAACCCTTTCAGGGTTATTAAATGTTTAAGCCAGTCATTCTGGTAAAATGAAATGTGCTTCAAATATTTATTCGTGTTTTTTTTTGTTTTTTTTTTACGGCATATCAACTCTTGAAGTTTTTTTTTTAGAAATTAGATCTCCCATTTTTTAATGTTTAAACAGTTTGACTTAATTGACCCGGAAAACTAAACCCCTCAGGTCTGTTTCTGTAATTTTTTTTGTCCAGTCTGTTCTACGTTCTGACAATTCATCAATACATGACTTATCGTATAGGATTCCTGCAATAGTATTTTCAACCCAATGGGAGCGGGGATTTTGCCCCCAACAAACCACGTGCTCTCACACCTCCTCGCATTCTGATTGGCCAGTTTCTCAGTCAACGGCTGACGTCATCGGTCACCAAGCCGGCATAGCCTTTTCTCTTATCCTACTAAATGGTAAACACATCTGTTATTTACAAAATAAAACCGAACTTTGTTTCCATAAATCAAGGGTTTTTCGTTTCGAGATTTTTATCAGTAAAACTAAAACCCTATTGTTGGGAAAATGAAAAAGGAAAACCAAAAAATTGCTGTTTTTTATGTGTACATCAACGTTTCGTCTTTATTTATAAGACTTCATCAGGATGATAATATAGAGAAAAATGTCATGCAAGTACAAACACATGTAAGGTTGACATATTGGGAAAAAGGAAGAAAATAATGGCCACTACTGGGTGGACGTCCGTACTTGGTGAGGAGTGAAAAATGAATGTTGATGAAAATGAGTGGGGAAGAAGTGGAAAGATGGGGGTGAGCAAGGACTACTGTGGCTGGTAGTAAGAGAAAGAGGTGGGGGATGAGCAGGAATAATGTGGATGGCAGAGATGGAGTGGAGGAGAGGGAGGAAGGGGGTGTTTGAACAGATGGCTGCGGTCAAGACTGAAGGGGAAAAGTAAGTTGGAATGTTTGTGTGTGGGGGGTGTATGCAGAGAAAAGGAGGGTGGGTAGAGAAGGAGGGGGGCTGTGCTTTTGGTAGATGGGCGAAAGTTATGGTCTTAGAGAGCGTTTTGAGAAAATGAGGGGATTTAAGAAGGGGGTATGGAAGAGTGTGATAGGGTATGAAATATTAGAAATATTTGGAAAATGATGGCAATGAGTGAGGGAGTGGAGGGGTGGAGGAGAGGGAGGGGGAGGTAATTGAACAGGTGGGTATGGAATATTTGAAATATTTGGAAAATGAGAAAGTTTCATTGGACTGCAGTGTTAAAAATGTGAGGGAAAAATTGTTGTGTACTTTAGGTAAAATATGACAACTGACACTGTTGAACTGGAGAGTGTGAATTACTTGATATCCAGCTGCAAAATTATGTTAGCAGATGGAAGCTACACAACGCGCCATGATGGTGTATGCAAATACATACACTGGAACATCTGTAAAAATCTAAACATCCAATGTAGCACTAAGTCCTAGGAACATCTACCGGAGAGGACTATGGGAAACGATTATGTGGTTCCTACATCTACTTACCTGGAAAATGCAGCAGTCAAACCGGACATAGTCATATTAAATAAGGCAGAAAGAGAAGTAACACTGATTGAGGTGAGTGTTCCAAATGACAGTGGCTTAAACGGAGCAGAGAGGGAGACGGTGACAAAATACCAAGGCCTAATGTATGATATGAAGAGAAACTGGATCCTCAAAAACATCAACATTATCCCAGTTATAATAGGAGCTAAAGGCCTCATGAAGAAAAATTTCAAAAATTATCTGGAAAATATTCCTGGAAAACCAAGTGCAAAAGAAATCCAAATAATTGCACTTAAGGGAACGGTCAAAATCCTTAAAAGAGCACTCGGTTGGAGCCTCTAAATAGCATGTGATAGTCTGGCATTTGGAAGAATGCCTCGTCCCTATTCTAACGAACACAGAAATAAGAAAATTAAAAAATTGAAATATTAAAGTTAGCATTTGATTATAAACCGCTCTAAAAGAAACCCGAATCGGTGTGACCTAGATGTTCAGAATGCTATGCATGATTAAATTATCATTGCTAAGCGAATCAACACAATCACTTGCCGAAAACTAAACAGAAAATACCTCAAATATTAGAAGAAAGAATCCATAATATTCCGTTATATCTTCTAAAAGGGTCAATTATATTAAATATAATCGTCTTTTTACAGTGTTATGGGCTCGTTTATTTATTTATTTTATCTTTTTGTGGTTTGTTTTTAGTTTATTGCGTTTTTTTTTTACTGTAGAATCCTACTAGAAGAGAAGAATATGGTGTTGTATGGAAACGAATCTGGGGTCAATAGTAAATCCGAAAAGTTAGACAAAAGCCGACCGCTCAGCTGATTCCCGCCTAAAGGTGTAAGAATGAATGATACTTGTGTGTCCTATACCTCGCCTTGATAATATCACTTATTCTTTTCTGGTCATTTTTGTAAGACCACAATTCTTAACAGAGTATTTATTTACCTCCTCTCCAAGAGGTTAGGCACAAGGCAGTTTTATCTTACTCCCACAAGTAAGATGTGACCCAAGGTCGGGTCGGGAAAGTGGGGTTTGAAAAGCCAGCGCTCAAGAGGTGAGCACTCTGGCTATTAAAAATTGCCTGGGCAGCCCCGTCGGCATTCCCCGGTAGGGGCGCCTCAGGCAGTAAGCAATAAACTTACTCGTCCCCAAAGAGGGGAGGCGAAGCCTATGAGGGTGAACCTCCTAGAACTGCCGAGGACAGACCCATAGACAGGCGTAAATCAAGCCCCGAAGGCCAAGACAATACAAGTCTATGTGATGCAGTATCCATCGGAACAGATACTACACTTTGATCTTAGCCAAAAGGCAATTCTTAAGAGAGTAGTTAGTTGTTTAATAGACCTTTAAGAACTTTTTACAAGCAAAATGTGTCACATAAATAACTGTTTGTATCAGAGAATGTTTCCCAACCTTTAATATATGGCACCTCATCAACTGCCGATTTCAACCATTGCCTTAGCGTGGTCTTGGATATTTTAAATGGATTCTTTAGTTTATTTATTTTGATTCTACGTGTGACCATCTTTGATTTTATTCCTAATAATTTGAAGCTGGCTTGGTATGAATGGAACAACACCTACAGACTAAATACTCACAGAATCAATTTATTTATCCTGCAAATAATTTTATTAACCGAGTAGTTTGTTCCATAACAGACTTTTAGGAACTTTTCATTATCATTTTTCTAGGTAGCCTTGTTGATAGAAGAGCTTCAGGGGCTTTCGTACGCCACCATTGTTAAGCATCAACTAATCAAATTAATTAGGCTTGTTTCACCGACATGTGCTCTTTTTCTACCAATCAGAGCGTTCTCCATCTCTCATCCCACACCTCACTATCTAACAGTAAAACAAATGATTACACCATATGAGATAGCGAGGCATTTGTCCTCAAATCTATAAATTCTTAAACAAATGGTAAAAGTGTATTATTGATCAAATGACCCCCAGTCTCTTGTAGAATGGGTCCATAACTGGATGGTAACATTTGATGGTTATAATGCCAACCTCCTTCTGTTTTAACAATTATAAGAAATATTTTCAACCGTTGATAGCCATGGCTGATAGCACCCTTCCCCAGAGTCTTACATTCAAACTTCTAGACATAACATTCACAGGTAACATTAACTGAAATAAAATCCACTAGTCTCTCCCTCTTAGACAAGGTCTAAAAAAGAGTCGCCAACTTGGTAGGTCCGTCACTATCCACCAAGCTCCAGCCCCTGTCCCATCGCCGCTATATTGCTTCCTTTTGCCTGCTTTACAAGTACTTTAATGGATTGTGCTCTGATGAGCTTGCTGCTCTGGTACCCCCACGACGTAAATTCACTAGACCAACCCGACAATCTGCCAAATCACATCCATTCACTGTGGAGGTCCCCAGATGTCGAAGAGCTTTCTACTCCAAAAGCTTCTTTCCTCGTGCTGCTGGACTCTGGAACTCCGTCCCTGCTCCCTGTTTTCCTGACGTTACTGACATGCAGAAATTTAAAACTAATGTAAACAAACATCTCGCTGTACAGCTCCTAATTTAGGTTGACCCCCCCCCCCCCCCAAAAAAAAAACCTTCTTTTTTTTTTCTCAGTAGCCCCTTACGTCTATAGTGACGGCTTGCATTGTTTGGGGGTGAACTATGTTAAAAATAAAAAAAATAAAAATAAAAATAAAAAAACATAGAAGATACTGGCAGGTCTGCTGCAAAGAAATTCAGTTCTCTCTATCGAGCTAAAAAACTTCTTACATCTGTCAGTATCCTATATCTCTGCAAACCCACCATTGGCCCACGCATTGAGTATTGTTGCCACATCTGGGCTGATGTATCAACCACTAGTCATTCCCTCTTGAACATGGTGGAAAATGAGTGTCTAACCTAATAGGTCCGGCACTGTCTACCAAGCTCCAGCCTCTGTCTGTCTCATCGCCGCAATGTTATATCCCTGTGCACGTTTTACAAATATTTAAACTGAATATGCTGCGAAGAACTCTCTGCACTTGTCCACCCCATTCAACGTAAATGCGCTGACCAACACGACCAGCAGCAAAATCATACCATTTCACTGTAGAGGTCTCCATATGCCGGGAAACCTTCTTACTCTAATAGCTTATTTTCTCTAACCACTTGCCTTTAAAATTCCCTCCCTGCTCCCTGTTTTCCAGACTGTGGTAACATGCACACATTTAAATGTAATGTGGACAAACATCTTGCTTCACAATTTCCCACTTAGAATTCCCCTTATATATATGGCCCCTAATTCACACTAGCCCCTTTTCGCCTCATTTGGCAATATGATCTGTTTAAGATGAATACAAGTTTTTAAAAATGTTTGTTTTTGAGTTTCTATCTGTCGATACTGAAAGTAAGCCATTTTGTTGTCGGTCCCCCAATTTATAAAATCGGGGGACTTATGTTTTAAGGCACGTCCGTCCGTCCGTCTTTTTCTCCGCAACCATCCATTAAATTTCTCTGAAATTTTGCATGAAGTTGTAACTTTGGTCAGGTTAGAAAGTGACATTCTCCGATTTTTGAAAAAATCTGGTTAGCCCCCCCCCCCAGGGGGGTCAAAAGGCCCCAAAATGACAAAAAATGACATTTTTTGCCCCATAACTTTTCATCCATTAATTCAATTTCTCTGAAACTTGGCCAAAATGTGGAGGCAATTGTTCCTAATAGAAAATAAGTATCGCTGACATTGGAAAAAATCTGGTTCGCGCCCACAAGTGGGTCAAAAGCTCCCAAAATGGCAAAAAATGACCCTTTTCTCCCATAACGTTTGATCCATCCATTCAATTTTTCTGAAACTTGGCCAAAATGTAGAGGAAATTGTTCTGGATATAAAATGAGCATCCTTGACCTTAGAAAAATTCTGGTTCGTGTCCCGAGGGGGTCAA
>OY744538.1:25836405-25908905 GCA_963556195.1 Sepiola atlantica
ACACTGGTTTCTGTAAACTACTCTGTACATTATCAACATTTTTATCGTTTTAGTGTCTAATCTATTAATGTCCTTTTGTGGCCAATCAATAATTCCAAAGCTGTATGTTATCACTGGCATAGCTAATTGGTTAATGGCAGTTACTTTGTTTTTGTTTGTAAGCTGTGTTTTGCAAATTTTTCTAACACGGCGTATATATCCAATTTTTTTCTCATCTTGGCATGTTGAATTGAATCGTTTTCTTCTATGCCAAGATATTTGTATTGTTCCTGTTCAGTTTGAGTGATAGTGTGATGTCGTAAATCAGACATCCTCTACCTTATGATTTTGCTTTGTGTATCTAAGGGTAGCGCCTCCCGCTTTTTTTGCCGACTTTGCTTGTCGTTGCATTTATCTGGACAGTACTTTCACTTTACCCACTGTTCTGTTGAGTCAGAAGTGTGTTTGTTTATTTTGCCACTGAAACCCGTTTGCTTGCGATCATTGCGATTAGTGATGTCGGCGTCGGCGTCGGCGTCGGCGTCTCAACGAAACACTCTGAGCATTTCTGAACAGTTGGAGCTCATCGACGATGTCAAAGTGAAGAAACTCAAACTGGCCGCTGCGGCCAAAACGTACGGAATCGGTTATTCAACAGCAGCAAAAATTCTCAAGAAAGAAGACGATCTCAGATCTTGCATGCATATTAACGGAAACACTAATCGCAAACGAAAGCGCCAATCCGTGCAGAAGGACGTTAACGAAGCGCTTACACAATGATTTACGCAAGCATGTGCTCATAAAGCTACCGTCACCGATCACGTCATTAGGCAAGAAAACATCACAACTGGCCGTAAATCTTGAAGTTGATTTTGAACCGAGCAATGGCTGGCTCATGCGCTGAAAGCAGGCCAATAAAGTTTCGTTCAAAAAATTTATCGGAAAATCAACGTCAGCAGATCACGTTTCTGCCAACGAATGGGTGACAAACATTTTGCCGCAACTTTTTCGTGGATATGATCCAAAAGATATTTCGAACTGTGATGAAACGGGACTTTTCTACAAAGCCATGCCGTCTGGATCTTTGCAATTTGCCGGCGACGAACATTCAAATGGGACAAAAGTTCCCAAAGACAGACTCACGATGGTTCAGTTCACAAACATGGACGGCAGTGAAAAGCAAGCTGTAGTTGTTGGTAAGTCGGCAAAACCATGCTGCTTTAAAAATGTCAAAACTCTGCCGTTTTCTTACTTCGTTAATCGTAAAGTCTGGATGACTAGTCAGCTGTTTACTGACGTTATGAAAACGCTTGACTGCAAAATCATTGCTCAAAATCGAAAGATTATTCTGTTTTAAGACAATGCAATTTGTCATAACTTACTGTCGGGTAGAAATCTGTCAAACATCAAATTGTCGCTCATGCCACCAAACACCACCAGTCTCATTCAACCTTTGGATCAAGGCATCATTCGTTTATTCAAAGCGTATTATCGTCGGGAACTTGTTCGAATGCAAATCGCAGTGATCGATGCTACTCCGCTGTCCGAAGTGGCCAAGCAGATCACTGTTTTGAAGGCCATACACATGATGAAACGAGCACTTTTCATGGTCAAACCGTCAACAATTCAAAATTATTTTTAAAAGGTCGGCTTTGTCATTGAATCACAGGCCAAAGTGGAAGAAATACTCAACGAAAATTATCAAGTTTCTCCACCGTCGGGCATGGAGCAAACAGATTTTGACGAATTTATCAGCTTCGACGACAGTACACAATGTTATGGAGAACTGACTGACACACGTGGTATAAAATCGGATGATCAAGATTTTGACGAAGATGATGATGCTGAAAGCGTAAGTTCTGAAGTTTCTGAAAGTGACAAAGCAGAGCCAAATTCTCTGGCTGCATTGAATGCGCTTGAAACTCTGAGAGCCTATTTGAAGCAAAAAGCAGTAATCCTGATGGCGCATTGAAAATGATTTACGGACTATATGAAAGTGTTCATGATGTTAACAAAGAGACTTCTGTACAATCAAAAATGACTGACTTTTTTAAGAAAAAGTAATTTTTGACTGAATTTTTTGTAGAAAACTGATTTAAAATTTATTTTGGTCTATGTTTTTGTGTTTTTCTAAAATGTCTATAACTGTTAAATAAACTAGTATTATGTACGTAAAAAGCGTTATATGAAGTGTTTCCATACTTACCTAAACAAAATAGACCAAACTCGTAATAGCATTTTTTTTTAAAGCAGAAGAAAAAAAGAAAAACACTCTTTGACAAGGAGAATTGTAATTATTGAAAGCTAAGATTAAAATAAATTTTATTTATTTTAACACCACCATTGTTATGTTTTTTTCAAAAAAAAATATAATACTATTACGAAACAATGGATTAAAAAAAATGTCTAAATACCATTTTTAATTCAAACTGGCGCAACCCCGCATTGAGACATAACGTGATTTTCTGATCCAGAAGTGCATCACCATCGGACGATAAAGAAAAGGATGAAGAAAAGAAAAACACTCTTTGACAAGCAAAATTGTAATTCTCGAAAGCTAAGATTAAAATTAATTTCATTTATTTTAACACCGCCATTGTTATGTTTTTTTTTCAAAAAAAATATAATACTATTACGAAACAATGGTTTACAAAATATGTCTAAATACCCTTTTTAATTTATATAATCATATATATATATATATATATATATATATTTATATATATAATCTAATAGTTATCTCTCAAGAAAAAAACGAAAACTTTTCTGTGTAGCTTACTTGCCATAGTATATTTTATACTATTACTAAGCTCAACTCATATATTACTTTTGTAGTAAATACTAATAAATATATATATTATTTTATAATACTCTATCTTATAATAAAGACCAATACATATATTTATTTGTATATATATATATATATATATATATATATATATATATATATATATATATATATATATATATATATATATATATATATATATATACATGTATGTATGTATATTCACACATATATGTGTGGGTGTGGGTGTTTTAATTCCAGGTCAAAGTTGTAAGGGGAAGCGAGAGGGCAAATAGCCGTCAAGTACAGCAGACTTACCCCACCGCCTGAAATGAATACGGAAAAGAAATTTATTATTTTGTTATTTTATCATTTTATAATTTTATATAACACGTTTCAAGCAGTGGTCCGCTTTCATCAGATATGTAAATCCATTTGAAGAAAATTTTCTTCAAATGGATTTACATATCTGATGAAAGCGGACCACCGCTTGAAACGTGTTATATAAAATTATAAAATGATAAAATAACAAAATAATGAATAAATGTTGAAAAAAAAATCTTACAAATGTTGGTAGCCTTACTCCTTTATATATATATATATATATATATATATATATATATATATATAATTAAAAATAGAAGCCTTTATCAAGATTATTGTAATATTTATTTATTATTTTTTTACTTTAATCTTATTTATTTCGGAATAATATTCCATACTCAGAGTTGACCAGTATTCGTTGGAAAATTAAGTTGGAAATAGCATTTTCAGTGCTAAACGCGCAGATTGAGTGGACGCACGTCAAGACTATGCGTTCTTGTTATACAATTTCGCTCTGTTTGATCGAACGCACTTGTAATTCTCATTTTGTCATTGAGTTCTTTCAAGACGTTTTCTGTTGTGCAATTTTCTTCTTTATTATCAACATTCCCATTTTTTTTACTTATATTCGTTGTTAGCATTTAACATTTCTCAATGCTAAAAATTCCCGTCGTCCGATATCTTAACTGTCTACTTGAATAAGCGTCTCCAATTCCATTTAAAGTTTAGCGGATATTTTAATATCGTCCATACACATCAAGTGATTCTTCTCTCTTCTTCAACGTTTAAATAGATAGACTGTATATTTTTAAAATATTCTGCTAACATTATCAATATTATATTTATTATTGTTCTTGTTATTATACTTATTATTATACTTATTATTATTATTATTATTATTATTATTATTATTATTATTATTATTATTATTATTATTATTATTATCATTCTTCTTCTTCTTATTATTATTATTATTATTATTATTATTATTATTATTATTATTGTAAAAAAATTCCTTCCGGAAACATATATCTGAAGAACTTAAACAGATTTTATTTTGCTTACATTGTTTTTTGTAATATATATATATATATATATATATATATATATATATATATATATATATATATATATATATTAAATCAAGGATCAGAGTTATATCATACTGTGCTTTTATATCAATTTTGGTACAGTATATTCTTATTTTCAACGATTTTTTTCCGTCTAAAAGCATTGTTAACTCTTTCTACGATATATTTTTATGAGAATAAAAATGTCCACAAATATCTTACGCGCCTTATATACATATATATATATATATATATTTATAAGTAAGAAACTAAAAGTAAAACTTTTAGTAGAAAGAATCTATAGTGAAATGGTAAAAGCTCAATATACGAGATAGAGCAATTATAAAGTTAAATGGACGAAGAGTGATAAACATGCACGAATGTCCAAATTTATTTCAAACTTCAAATGTTCAAAACAGGGTATATTCTGTAATAAAATTATGTTTATTGTGCTTACCTTAAGCCAAGGAAAGAACAATAAACATAATTTTATTACAGAATATACCCTGTTTTGAACATTTGAAGTTTGAAATAAATTTGGACATTCGTGCATGTTTATCACTCTTCGTCCATTTAACTTAGTAGTTAGCTAGACTAAACACCACGTTGTTATTCAAAAACAAACAGTAACAAAGTATCTATCCACTTTGCCTAACGATTCCCTACGGAGACGAAACGCGGACGTCTCTGTGTAGCTTGATTGCCACAAATATATTTTCACACTATATATATATATATATATATATATATGTGTGTGTGTGTGTGTGTGTGTGTGTGTGTGTATGTGTGTGTGTACTGATAGCTGTGAGTATCGACTTCTTTAGCTGGTTTAGTTTTTTTTTGCGTTTGTATAAAGTGCTCTATACCTTCTCAGACAGAGCATCATGTGCTATTGTAATATGCCATAACCACTTCACGATCGTCAGATAGCTTAATGCACGTCTTCTGTATCTGTCTGTTTCTTTCTCTCTCTCTCTCTCTCTCTCTCTCTCTCTCTCTCTCTCTCTCTCTCTCTCTCGCTCTATATATATATAATGCCTTCAGAAACATTCTATAAGTGTCTATTTTTTTATAACTAAATGTTAGAGGAATATTTTCTTGAATACTTTTTAAGCCTGTAACTTCCATGTTTAAAGCTAGTGACTACGTTTTGATTTGATTTAGATAAATAAGTGTTATTAGATCATAAAAGATTAAGTTGTCAAACATGATAAGAACGTTTACATTTTACATTTATCTTTTTAGAGGACATCTGTATTTCGGTCGACGTCATAAAATCTTGTGCATTTAATCATAACTTTGTGCTCATTTTCATTCAAGTAGGTCAGTTATATCACTGCGAACAAAGAGATTGTGAGGTTACGTCACGAAGGTGAATTTTTTATTGTCGTTATATCAGATGTTGTGAGAAAAAATAAAAAAAGTGGGATCCATTTTATTCTAGCTCCCTATAACAAAAATGGCATTGGGAAGGAAGATAATCACTAGGTAGGTCAAGGGAAACCTCAAGAAGAGATGATCGTGCTATTTTCAAACTTGTAAAAACAGATCGTTTCAAAAGTTCAGTTACTGTTTCGCGCGAATTTATTAATTTTCTTCGGGGATGGTAGATTCTTGGATTTTATCAGCTAGAATCTCATTGGATGTTTGAGTAGCGGTAGCAAAACAATAGCACCTTCTTTTGTGCAACAGTTCATGGTTGGGCTTTTAAGCCTCTTATGTTTCTTTTTTTTTTTATTGATGCATTTGATGGAGATAGGAGGCCAGGACCTTTTTTCTCAAGGCCTGATGGCTGACACTGGTTGGCCTCTTTATTGGATGGAGCACCATTTCCAGAGGCAGGAAGGTTTACACCATTGCTTACATCTTCCCGTCTGGTGTATGAACGGGTTGATGGGCCCTTTTTATCCTGGGTGCCGGCTTGCCAGTATTTATTTTTGTTTTTATTCATATTTTTTATTATTCATTTCCTCATTGTCAACGGTTTCTAATTGTTTATTCGAAGCTGCCCTCTATGAGTAGAGCGGGTGCCCCCGTCCGCAATTCAGGAGACGTGCTGGATGGCTTGAGGAGACAGCACACCATTTGTTTTGAATATTTGGTCAGGGTTTACTTCAAGTAAAAAGTATCCTCATGTCAGAGTCTCTGACAAACCCCTGTACAGAGAGACCGAAGACATCCGAGGGGGGGGGGGTCTAGAATTGATTTACTCCTCTCCAGGAGTTAGGCACAAGGCCAATTTTTATCTTACTCCCACAAGTAAGATGTGACCCAAGGTCGGGTCGGGAAAGTGGGGTTTAAAAATTGCCTGGGCAGCCCCGTCATCATTCCCCGGTAGGGGCGCCTCAGGCAGTAAGCAATAAACTTACTCCTCCTCAAAGAGGGGTGGCGAAGCCTGGGAGGGTGGACCTCCTAGAACTGCACAGGACAGACACATAGACCGGCGTAAATCAAGCCCCGAAGGCCAAGACAATACCAGTCTATGGGGTGCAGTATCCATCGGAACAGATACTACACTTTGATCTTAGCCAAAAGGCCAAGTCTAGTAGGCATTCAAGTCCTAGCGTGTTCAGACAAACTATGTCCATGTCGGTTGGCCGGGAAAACTCTACTCGCTCGGACATGTGAAGCATTTGATCGGTGTTAAGGATAATACATTCCGTGATGAATTTGTAACTGAAAATGTGATATGATCAGAAGATCAATGAAAGGGTTTAATTTGTATCGATCCGACGATAAGACTCTTTGGAATGTCATGTTAAAATTTGAGATGGCATTTTTTTTAGATTCGTCTATGTACTGTATAGAAGGTTTTTCTATTGTCTGCCACACTTAATATTGAAATAGCAAATTTGTTTCTCTGTCACACTAGACTTAAAATAGTATCTTATTTTGTCGTCCGCTTTTGTGTGAAATAAGATCTTCCTTTGTCTGTCACATGTACGTTATAAAATATAATCTTATTTTGTCCGTCACACTACGTTTAGGAATAGCATTTTCTCATGTCTGTTACACTTATATTCGAAATAGCATCTTCTATTGTCTATGACACTACGTTGTAAATAGCATCTTCTATTGTCTATGACACTACGTTGTAAATAGCATCTTCTATTGTCTATGACACTACGTTGTAAATAGCATATACTATTGTCTATGACACTACGTTTTAAATAGCATCTTCGTATGTCTATGACACTACGTTGTAAATAGCATCTTCTTATGTCTATGACACTACGTTTTAAATAGCATCTTTTTTTGTCTATGACACTACGTTTTAAATAGCATATTTTGTCTATGACACTACGTTTTAAATAGCATCTTTTGTCTATGACACTACGTTTTAAATAGCATCTTCTTTTGTCTATGGCACTACGTTTTGAATAGCATCTTCTTTTGTCTGTAACACTTACAATTGAAATGCCATTTTCTTTTGTCTGTCACACCACGTTAGAAATAGCATCTTTTTCTGACTGTCATATATTTTAGATAGCGTCTTTTTTGTCTGTCAGACTTACGTTTGAAACAGCACTTTTTTTGTTTGTCACAGTAACGTTTTAAATCGAATCTCATTTTAGTATGTCACACTTACGATTAACATGGCATCCTCTTTTGGCTGTAACAGTACGTTTAAAATAGCCTGTTTTTGTCTGTCGCGCGTTTTTGATTACATCATTTTTTGTCTGTAACACGTACGTTTTAAATAGTATTTTATTTTCGTCCATCATACTAACGTTTGAAAACCATCTACTTTGGTCCTTCACGTTTACGTATGAATCTTTTTGTGTCTGTCATGTCATCTTCTTTTGTATGTAACAGTACGTTTAAAATAGCATTGTCTTTCACATGTTTTAGATTACATATTTTGTTTAAACTAGCATATATTTTTGTTTTTACACGTATGATCTTTCTGTCACACCTACGTTTTAAAATAGCACCTTCTGTCACACTGTGTCGGGTATAGCATTACTTTTGAAATAGCACATTTTTTCATGTTACAGATACATTTGAAATAGCATCTTCTTTAGTCTGCCACACTTACGTTTAAAATAGCTTTTTGTGTTGTCTGTTACACTACGTTTAAAATAGAATCTTTTTTTGATCTGTCTGTCACACTTACGTTTGAAATAAATTATTTTGTTTGTAACACTTATTTTGTCTGTGACATTACCTTTAAAATAAAATTTTTTGCTTGAAATAATATATTCTTTTTTCTGTCATACTATGTTTGAAATATCATCCTCAATAACCTGTTACACTTGTGTTTTAAAAAGCACCGATTTTGTCTGACAGACTTACGTCTGAAATACATTTTAAACGTAAATGCGACAGGTAAAAGATGTTTTTTTTTCAAACAAAAGTGTAATGTACAAAAAGAAGATAATATTTCAAACATAATTGTGACAGATCAAAGAAGATGTAATTTCAAACGTGTGACAGACAAAAGAAAATTTTATTTCAAACGTCAGTGTGACAGACAAAAGACAATGCTATTTATAACATATTTTCGCCTGTCGCATTTACGTTTGAACTAGCATCTTCTTTTGTCTGTCACACTTATATTTGAAATAACATATTTTTTTCAGACTTGCGTTTGAAATAGTTCCTTCTTTTTTCTATCACACTTACGTTTGAATAGCATTTTCTTTTGTCTGTCACATTTATTTATTAAATAGTATTTCCTTTTGTCTGTCATACTACGTTAGAAATAGCATCTTCTTTTGTTTGTCACACTTTTGTTTAAAAAAACATCTTTTGGCCTGTCGCATTTACGTTTAAAATGCCATTTTTTTGTCCGTCACATTTCTGTTTGAAATAGCGTCTTCTGTTGTCTCTCATAGTTACGTTTGAAATACAATCTTCTTATGTCTGTCCCATCTTTATCTAAAATAGTACTTTCTTTTGTCTGTAACAATTACGTTTGAAATAGCTCCTTTTTTTTGGATCTGACACACTTATGTTTAAAATAGCATGTTTTTTGTATGTTATACAACGCTTGAATAGCGTCCTCTTTTGTCTGTCAGACTTATGTTTGAAATAACATCTTTTTTTTGGATCTGACACACTTATGTTTAAAATAGCATGTTTTTGTATGTTATACTACGCTTGAATAGCGTCCTCTTTTCTCTGTCAGACTTATGTTTGAAATAGCTTCTTTTTTTGGATCTGACACACTTATGTTTAAAATAGCATGTTTTTTGTATGTTATACTACGCTTGAATAGAGTCCTCTTTTGTCTGTCAGACTTATGTTTGAAATAAAATCTTTTTTTGTCACATTCTAGTTTGAAATAGCGTCTTTTGTTGTCTCATAGTTACGTTTGAAACACAGTCTTCTTATGTCTGTCTCATCTTTATTTAAAATAGTACTTTCTTTTGTCTGTAACATTTACGTTTGAAATAGCTTCTTTTTTTTGGATCTGACACACTTATGTTTAAAATAGCATGTTTTTTGTATGTTATACTACGTTTGAATAGCGTCCTCTTTTGTCTGTCAGACTTATGTTTGAAATAACATCTTTAGTTTGTCACATTTACGTTTAAAATTCCATCTATTTTTTCTGTAACAATTTTGTTTGAAATAACGCCTTCTGTTGTCTCTCATGATTGCGTTTAAAATTCAATCATCTTTTGTCTGTCCCATCTATGTTTAAAATAGTATTTTTTGTCTGTAACACTTACGTTTTAAATAGCATTTTATTTTTGTCTGTCACACCTATGTTTAAAATAGCACATTCTTTTGTCTGTTACACTACGTTTGAATATAATTTTCTTTTGTTTGTCAGACTTATGTTTGAAATAACATCTTTTGTTTGTCACATTTACCTTTAAAATTCCATCTATTTTTTCTGTAACAATTTTGTTTGAAATAACGCCTTCTGTTGTCTCTCATGATTGCGTTTAAAATTCAATCATCTTTTGTCTGTCCCATCTATGTTTAAAATAGTATTTTTTTGTCTGTAACACTTACGTTTTAAATAGCATTTTATTTTTGTCTGTCACACCTATGTTTAAAATAGCACATTCTTTTGTCTGTTACACTACGTTTTAAATAGCATTTTCTTTTGTCTGTCAGACTTATGTTTGTAAATAACATCTTTTGTTTGTCACGTTAACGTTTGAAATTCCATCTATTTTTTCTGTAACAATTTTGTTTGAAATAGCGATTTCTGTTGTCTCTCATGATTACGTTTGTCATGGTCTGCTCTTTTTAAATGTCATCGAATTATGTGAATATTTAGATATTTTCGAGTTTTTGTGAAATTTTTACAATAGCTATGAGACATCAATTAATAAATATTCAGTTTCTTTGGGGCTTTTTAAATAGTTTGGGGATGCATAAAATTGACACCACAGTCCATTTTCAAGTTATAATATTTCAGATTTACATTAAATTTGATCAATTAAACAAGATTCCCCGAATTTCAATTTCTTCTTATGACACCTTTAGTTATAGGCATTAATTTTAAAAACATTTTTCCGAATTAAAATCGTGTAATGGATTTTAATAAAAATTGGAATAAGTATTCTAAACATTAGGTAAAGTAGCATTACTTGATTTGGCTCTTCGTAAAAGGGACATAAAAATGTTGAAAAACTGTTCGGTTCGAGGAATTCATTTTACCAGTTCTAAGATCGTTTTTTTTTTTCCTAATTCTTTTATCAGAGGTTATGTCTGTTTGTCGGTCTATCAAACTTCTATTACTAATAGTTTTGTTTTTGGTTTGTCACGCTAAAATTTTGAGCAGCATTTCCGTTAGTCTGTCACGCTAAAGTTTGAAATAGTATTGTTTTTTTTTTTCGAAAAAAAAAACCCGCAGATTAAATAGGTACGGTTGACTTTAGATACGTCCAATAATCTCTAGAAGAAGTATTGTCCAATTGGTTGGTCTGTCACAAACACGTTTGAAAAAAAGCATTGTCTTTGGTTTGCAACACATTTAAGTTTGCTGTTAATTATTCTTTATATCTGTAGCGCTAAAATTTGAAAAAGTAATTTCTAGATACGCACACCGCTGTCCGTCAGTCTGTCACGCTGGAGTTTAAAATAGCATTTTAATCGCTAATCGCGCAGATTAAATGGCCGTATCTTAAGATTACCTGTTCTTATTTAGTATTCCATGAAACTTGTTTTATTTCTTGATTTGTTTCTCTGTTTGTTTGTGAGATGATTGTGTTGCTGTTGTCAGTTTTAATCAAGGGAACTGTTCCGCTATTCCTGGAAGTAGATCAGTCGAAGATAATGATGAAGGGAATCACAGAAAAAACGGCGAGGAATCGTGCGGGTCGGGATACGGCGGTGGGTTGGGGAACGGGGAGAGCAGCGGATGCAACGGGAAACGCAAATTATTGTAGATTTTTAGGTGACCTACTTAACTGCTAATAACCTTCTTCTGTTGCGATGTTGTCGAACAGGAGAGAAAATATGCCGGAGGTGGCGTATGTCGACATGCAATACACGCCATCTTCATTCCTCTGTCATCCCACAACACCAACCCAACAAAAAATTCCGTGCAGCCCCCCCCCCCTCTCTCTCTCTCTCTCTCTCTCTCTCTCTCTCTCTCTCTCTCTCTATCTATCTATCTATCTATATATATATATATATATATATATATATATATATATATATATATATATATATATATCTTTCTTTCGCTATCATATATATTATGTTGTTATCCACGGACACGTGTTTCGTCTTCTCTAGGATTAATCAGTGCAGCTAGACCTAGCGAGATTCCGTACAGCCTCTCTCTCTCTCGCTCGCTCTCTCTCTCGCTTTCATATATATATATATATATATATATATATATATATATATATATATATATATATATATATATATATATATATATATATATATATATAAGTCAGTTTATATCATATTCCAATAATCATGGTTTTATTTTATTATTTTTATTTTTTCACATTTCAAAAAACATAAAATTTCTGTGAGATATATTTTTTACAGTCCGTTTCATTTGTCTTGTGCCAAACAACATTTTTATGCCAATATCGTCTCTGCAGCACTACAAAATCATCAGAAAAAAATCACAAAGATAATAAATAATAAGATAAAACCATGGTTATTGGAATATAATATAAACTGACTTATATGTTGCTCTGTTATCAATAATTGACAAGCATTGAGTTGTATCTTCAAGGGAGACTACAAAATAAAAGGAACTGATGGTTTATGGTAATACATATATTGTCATTAATAATTATATATATATATATATATATATATATATATATATATATATATATATATATATACGAGTGCGAGAATATATGCTATAGTATATTCCTTTATATTCTGTATTTCAATTTAATTATTTATTTAGAAACCATACATTACAGTTCCTGTAAATGAACGAATGTCTCATTGTTACGGGCAGGTCTTTCCCAGTTTTGATCAGACCTTTTGCTTAGTTTGGTAGAAAGTAATTCAACAGAGTGCTCAATTATTTAATAATAAGAGCATATTTATTTATTAATTGTGTTAAAGAAAATCAGGTCAAATCAACATGCCATCGGTTTCAAGCAAGGTGCGATCCCAAACCGAAACTTAATGTTCGTCACAGACTATCTTCAGTCATGTTTTATATTGGAGAAAGTCACGTATCGTTCTGGGATAATTGCGCTTTTTTTTTGTATTTATTCCAGGGGATAGTTAGGTTATATTAATAAATCTAAACAACGTAAAGGTTTTTAGTAAATCGTACACCGGTTATGGTGGGAAGATTTTATATTTAGTTACTTTTTGCGTATAGTATAGTATTTTTCTTTGAAAAAAAAACCCGTAAAGAATCACACTAAATATATTAGAATGTTGGTTTGATAATTTGTATAATTTCCCCTTTAATTGTGTATGCATATACGCAAATTATCTGTTATTTGATCCCCTAACAAAAAGTCGTTTTTCATTATAATAGTGCCATGTAGTTTCGTACATCCATACTTTGAAATGACGCTCTTCAGTTTAACTCTAAATTATATATCATATATAATGATTAAATATTTTTTTATTAAAAATACTTTTTATTAACCCTCAACCAAGTTAACTATTAACTCGTATAACAGTTTTTATTGGGCAGTATTATGCGTATTTTTCATAACTTTTCTTCATAATACAAGATAGCTGCTTTTTCTGGGTAGCAATTTCTACATCTCTCTCTCTCTCTCTCTCTCTCTCTCTCTCTCTCTCTCTATCTCTATCAATGTAGGTGAATTAAAGGTGTGCTGTTTGGTTTATTGCATCGCTATGTATGTTTTCTGATTGAGAACTTTCTGCTTTTCTGATGAGTCCATCGAAGAAAGATCCGGGATTGACATACACATACCGGTTGTTTCATCTGTAAACGAAACGGATCCGTAATTGTACCACATGAAATATTATAAGGAGATATAACATTTTATGTAAAGATTTTCAGTATTTACTTCAACAGTGCTCAATACGTAAGTAGAGCTAAGTACTAAGGTATGTAAATATATTAATGTCAATTACGCAACACAGAGGCTTACGCGTTAATCCCGGAGGGAATTGTCAGGCTAAAATGAATTTTAGCCTGACGATTTCCTACGGGATGAAACCCGGAAGCCTCTGTGTAGCTTAATGCCATAAACATATTAATATATTTTCATAACTTACTATATATATATATATATATATATATATATATATGTATATATATATATATACATCATCATCATCATCATCATCATAATAATGATAATAATAATAATAATAATAATAATAACAACAACAACAACAATAATGATAATAAGGGTTGAGAGCAGAAGTACATGGGATTCGTATTACTTCCCGGGCAACACCTGTGTGCAAGCTAGTATATAATAAAACATATACTTATGGCAAGTAAGCTACACTGAAATGTTTGTGTTGGATTCAACGGAGGAAATCGTCAGTCTACTTATGTACTGTGTGGGTTTAGATCACCGCTTAAAGAACTCTAGCCACACTAAATACTCTAATAGAGCGAAACAGTCTCTCTGTAGATGACAATTATATGAACTTAAATGTTAAATATTAGAGATAAATACATTATATATATATATATATATATATATATATATATATATATATATATATTACTATTTCATGTATATACACATAAAATATAAAGTTATGTAATATTTTACGTATATATATATATTCAGTATTTACTTCAGCAGTGCTACATATGTGAGTAGAACTGAGTAGTAGTAGTAGTAGTAGTAGTAGTAGTAGTAGTAGTAGTAGTAGTAGTAGTAGTAGTAGTATAAAATGTATTTATCGCAAGTAAGCTACAGAGAAATGTTTATGTTTCATTCCTGGAGGAAAAAATCAGGTTAATTGTCATAAATATATTTCCATACTATATATATATATATATATATATATATATATATATATATATATATATATATATATATATATCTGTGTGTGTGTGCGTGTGTGTCTGTGTCTGTGTTTCGTGCAAAATTGAAAACAATATGTTTTGTCAATAATGAAACCCATCCTAATTTTATCATAGAAAATGTCAACACCAGTAGACGCCATAATTACTCTTGACTTGAAATAAAAAAAATATATATATATTTCTTCCAAAACAAAAATGGTTAAAATAAATAAAATGAAGAAATTGATGGCCATTGTCGATTGCTAATCGATATTGTCTGGAATCTTCGCTGAAATCTTTACTCAATTTGCCCGAAGTACTTGCACCAGCTGAACTCGAGTTGATTACCGTCGCGTCACGTGACGACAACGGCGACGCGCGATTTTTATCGAAGTGGCGAGAAAATGGCTGCCAAATAGATAACTAAGATGTCTCGTCTCGCTGCGACTCCTCAACTATGTCACCCGTCTAAAAGCCCCAAGGGGGGACAGCAATGCCAGTTCGATAGGTTCACACTGTCTCTAAATCCATGATAGAGCGATGAGATAAGTCTTTGTAAACATACCGATCTGTCATTTATTGCTTAACGCGAAATATAAGAAATATCCAGCGTTTATAAATAAATTATATATATATATATATATATATATATATATATATATATATATATATATATATATATATATATATATATATATATATATATATATATATATATATATATAACGAATACAAGTTTTGAAATTGATCATCATAGCTACTTTCGGGTTAACGCAGATATATAGAACTGTTATTTGCTCGGTTTCTTTTCGTACTAACCCTAACCCTAACCCTAATCCTAACCCTAACCCTTAAATTCAACACAATATATTATTATCCTCATACAGCAATTATATAATATTCAGTATTCGTTTTAGCCTACACCGTTACCCGTATGAGCAAGGGAGGATTTCGATAAGCACGTCTGCACTGTTCCACACACAATACCGAAGAGCACTCTCTAGCTTTTTAATTTTACACGCCGTCCTTTCTTACGTCACTTCTTGTTTTGCTACGTCACTTTTTTGACACGTTAACTTACTTTCTTAACCTTAATTAAGAATTGGAAATTTTCTGTTTGTGTAATCTGCTTATCTCGCTCTAAAGCTTGCTACGAAAACATATCTAATATATAAAGTAGAGACGATTTTTCCCCTGTACCTTCTCGGAGTATAGGAAAATAACCACATGCATCACAGGCTACTAAACTCACCACTATACTACACTTATTCACTGTTTTAGTAAATGTGTTATTATTTTTTCTACCTAACACTAAATATTACATTCGGCCCACCATCAACGTCTCTCCGAAAAACCAACTCCATATAGGTGGTAGCAAAATCTTTTCTTCCTAACAATTCTGTACTGTCACTCTACTCTTCGACATCGGGAACTAATACACACAGTTTAATTTACACAAAACACCGGTTCTTATTTATTATTTGCCTGGTATTAATTTACTACATAATATAAAGCAATACGCAAAGACTTAATGACCGCTCCCGTTCACTCCGATGATTTTCCGCGAATATCAGATTACGTTATTTCTAATTCTACCTATGACTTCTACATTTATATTCATTCCGGAATTAAGCGAATGAAATTAACGAACACAGTTCCTGCAACATTTATTTATTCAACATGGCGGCTACAAGTTATTTATCTACCTCCCACCAGGTAAGATGTGACACAAGATCGGGAAAGTGGGATCAGATAAGCCAGCGCTCGAGAGGTGAGAACTCTCGCCATTAAAAATTGCCTGGTAGCCCCGTCGGCATTCCCCGGTAGAGGCGCCTACGACAGTAAGCAATAAACTTACTCCTCCCCAAAGAGGGGAGGCAAAGCCTGGGAGGGTGCACCTCCCAGAACTGCACAGGACCGGCAACCCCCAATAGACCGGCGTAAATCCAGACCCAAAGGCCCGGACAATACCGGTTTATTAGGCGGGGTAAAACCCCTGGTAGAATCCCACATGGCGGTTACAATTTCTTCATCGAATCGACATCCTATTTAATTTAATAAGCGCCAAGATACATTTACATTTTCAAAATCATACACCTTTAACACGCATATTATAGAGAACTTGCCCAAATTCAGTCATTTTCATCAACTTCAAATGACCTAAACCGTGGCATTGCTGAATCTTAACATAACACGCATGTCCATAATCAAGCTTAGCTTAATTGACTTATTTTCACATGTATTTTTAACGCGAAACCGTGGCGCAGTCGTTAGGAAGGCAGGTTTCATGATCGCCAGTTTCAGCGTTCGATCCCATTCTACTCTACCACTTTTTACTTTTTTCGGTAGAGGGGGGAGAAACAACAACAGGCCGTTTTTTTTATTCGACGTCATGCAATAGGTAGTACTTTCTCCCGTGCACGGCCGGGCGACGGCTTCCGCTAGTAGATAATAAAAGTAAACTGTGTGTGTCCGATTCACTTCAATAATCACGTATGCAAATTTGTTCTGATGATCAAAAAAGGGAGCCTTAATCGCAATCTTAGTAATCACTGATAAAGAAAAAATAATTAAGTATTCGAATGTATTTTTTATGGGCAAAGAAGACGACACTTAAAATAAATGTTTGTTTTTTTTCACTTTGAATAGACAGAAAAAATATTCCCTCAATATGTTTCTGAATTTTTTACATGACGATTGATAATTTTTATAATTTGGATTATTCGGACGACTGCTCTTATCTTGAACGTTATTCTCACACCGTTTCAGCCGATGTAACCTCTGGCCTTCTGCAGGTGTATCTTGTCGGAGTCGGTAATCTTTCTGTCGAACTCGGGAATCTGAACTGAATTTCGAAGGGAAACTTTTCTTTAATCAACGGGAGTAGTATGTTCTCGTGCCATCAGAAATGGCCGGGTAGAAGTCCTAATTAATTCGCAATTCGTAGTATCGCCCGCACTGAGGATTGAACCTTCAACCTTCAGAAGACTGCACATAGAACTGAATTTTATTTAGTACTTTATCCGTTATGCAAGGGCCAGTGGCGTAACGGATAAAGTACTAAGTAACATTCTATTCTCGCTATCTTGTGTTAGAGTTTATAATGAGTGCTGATTCAAGAAGAATTCGTCGAGATTTATTTTAAATGAATTTAACGAGTCTAGTCTGTTCAAAGTTAAAAGAATGATCGTGTTATAATGCATGGAAGAATATATATATATATATATATATATATATATATATATATATATATATATATATATGATAAAACTAACAAAATATTATATATATATGATAAAACTAAGAAAATATTAAATATATATATATATGATAAAACTAAGAAAATATTAAATATATATATATATATGATAAAACTAACAAAATATTAAATTTATATATATATATGATAAAACTCACAAAATATTAAATATATATATATATATATGATAAAACTAACAAAATATTATATATATATATATATATATATATGATAAAACTAAAAAATATTAATTATATATATATATATATGATAAAACTAACAAAATATTAAATATATATATATATATATATATATATGATAAAACTAACAAAATATTAAATATATATATATATATATATATATATGATAAAACTAACAAAATATTATATATATATATATATATATATATATATATATATATATATATATATATATATATTATACGGCCTCCCCAAGACTTATAAACCAGGCATGCCTATACTCCCCATGATATCTGGTATCAGTAGCATAACACATAAGATCTCACAAGCCATAGCCAATATTCTAACCTGACTAATGGGCACCATCAGCGCTACCCATATAAAAAAACTTGGAAGACTTATTAAACAAAATAAAAAAAACATTAATATACAAAACAAAACTATACAAAACTTAGACTAATATCTTTATATACTTATGTCTCCATTAAAAATATTTAAATTTACTCCAGATGCACGTAATAAATGATACAGATTAACTTACCATTTATTTTCGACACTGTAATAGAGATAATTAGGCTTATCACTGACATGAGCAAAAGTTCAAACTCTCTATGGGCAACCTTCTGAGTTGAGTACTAGCCAGTTCGACGGGTCAATATACTGATTACCTCCCCCCCCCCCCCAAAAAAAAAGAAAACTCCATAATCTGGTCTTAAGTCCGCAAAGAATGAAATTTACAGACAGAGGACGTTGGTAGGAGTCGTTCTGGCGTGACGAACGTCTTAGCTCTCGCAACTTTCTTGCAGGGCATCTTGTATCTAATATATGCCAGGGAGTCCTGAGGATCATTGAACAACTCTACTATTGCTTCACAGCCATAGATTTCCACAACATAATGGCTTTGTTTAGGTAAAGAGAATGCTTTTGAACAGTCTGTCATTGTCTTTTCTCTCTTGACAATTCGTTGGAACATCAACGTCTTTCCTATTCCGAATACCCTAGACACGGAATCGCATCCCGTAACGGGATGCAGGAACAACAGATCATTACAAACTGCTTCGCCAAGCACCTACTTGAGAACCTTGCTATTGTAGACGTCGGATTTAGCCTTGTAAGAGTAGAAAATAAAGTGCAGTACATTTGGAAATGTATGCATGGAACAGTAAGAGAGCAAGAATATCCGTGTCTTCTCCAATGAGGATGGTTGATTTGAAAGCAGGCTTATTGATGGCTGTCGTTGCAATCTCAACGTCGACATATCCTTCTGCTTGAATAACGTCACAGCGTTTCTGTCGCATTCGTTCCATGATCAGCTGAATCAGCACCTGCCTGTGTGCATCATTCGACAATGCCACGGTTGACATGCTTTGAAAAACGATAAACAAGTCAGCCGTTGTTTTTTTTTGTGTTTTTATGCCCTGACTGATTTTTCTTCCTGGTGTGATAGCTGCAATTATGCCCATTGCATGGAAGGTACCCTTTCCATTTAACTTATAATGTTGTGATCCATGTTGTCGCCTAACACATATGGAGAAAGGGAGCATGTCGCGTTCACTTCAAATCTTTGTACCTCTGGGTATGATGAAGCGAATTCCATGGTTGACAGATTATCGATCAAGAATGGTGACCTGTACAAGTTGTGCATTTGCACCGAGAGACCCAGCTGTAAGGATGCAATTGCAACTCTTAAACGCACTGCTTGAACAACAGCATGTCCTACGGCAGCAATCATTGTGGATGTATCATTCCCAACAAACAGATCATGCAACAAGAACCGGAAACTAGCAGGAATGAAGTCTAATGCTGCCGCTAGTTTCAGTTCAATCGTTATTGGATACGTATCCTTCACTGGCGCCACTGTCGTCTTCGTGTCAGCTTTGATAAGATTCGCTGCTGTTCGGAGAATGACTCGTTATTGTGCTTTCTCATCATCTGTCGGAGGTGAATTGTAGAATCCACGAAGAATGTCAAAGGTTTTACCCTAAATGTCACAATATTTTTGACACCTCAACAGCTCTCGGTCACAAATCAAGAGTTTCCATATCGACTCATCAGTTTTTCCCTGAGATACTGATTTCTATACGCCGTTTATTTACTACCTCGTAAGTATTCTCCCATTGTAGCGACAAGGGCCGATATCGTTATTTGTTTCTGTTTCTCATCGTTTTCCTCCAATAATACACACACACCCTTTCGAATACTTCATCCTGATCGCTGTCTTTTGTGTCTTCCACTTTTTCGTCGTTTGGTTGATTCAACTGACGTGAACTGTCTTGGAATGCTTCACATTGTACGGAAGTTGACGTTACATGACTGGTGGTACACACAGTCTGCAACGTGAAGATCACCACCAAAATTGTCGATCCGGCCTTGAACAGCAACGGCCGACACATCCCCTCTTGTTTTGCAATGACCCAGAATAGTTTGAACAAATGCATCAGTCTTTACCTAACTTTTTCGTAGTATAAGTTCCACAGAAAAAAAAGCAATGCGTTTTACTGTCATAGAGTCCTAGAGAAACACGAGCGCTGCTTTGTACTGGGCGAGCAGAATCATTCTTATTTAGGCTAAAGCAATGTCCTTTTTGATTATGTTGTTAACCCGACATGTTTTGCGAATACTAGTTCCGGTTTAGAGGCACGGGTACCAATGTGGGTGCAATAAATGCGTTTAGGGATAGGGTACCCCTAGATATGGTATAAGGGGTGATTTGGCATCACTGGTAACCCTTTCATGTGAAAGATTGACCCTAAAAACCTTGGTAAAATTCCAATATGTATTAATTTATCATGAAAACTGACCGAATTAGTGCTTCACACGTAAATGGAAGATGACTTGTACACCGAAAAAAAGTCATCTTCGAAATTTGACACTTTCCCATACTACGATTTTGTCCAACTTTTACTGGTGATACCAGATCAGGCTGCCCTGTGGCTCCCTGAGACGACGAAATTCACCTACATTGACGTTTTTTTTTTTTTTTTTTTGTTTTTTTTTGTAAAACTTAATTATGTTCTACAAAACCAAAAACAAAAACAACAGCCCCTCTCCCTTTCTCCCTCCCCTTTTTTATTTTATTTTTCGAACTTGAAGCATAAATCTTTTACTATAATGACCAGATTCGGCATTAAATAACCCAAAAAGGGTTGATATGCCGTAAAACAAAACTACCAAACCAAAAACGATGATTAAACATTTGAAGATATAAAGAACTTGAAGCATAAAAACTTTTACTATAATGACCAGATTCGGCATTAAATAACCCAAAAAGGGTTGATATGCCGTAAAACAAAACTACCAAACCAAAAACGATGATTAAACATTTGAAGATATAAAGAACTTGAAGCATAAAAACTTTTACTATAATGACCAGATTCGGCATTAAATAACCCAAAAAGGGTTGATATGCCGTAAAACAAAACTACCAAACCTTGTCCAACTTTTAATATGTTGTAGACTAGACCCAGCCTAACATAAAACCACCGAAAACAAAATGTTACAATGTTTTTAAGTAGAGGTACTCTGCCAGTATATTTGCCCGTCTATGTTTATTCTTAGAATTCCTTAAATCTGGTCCATTCAAATTTAGATTATCCCCAAACACTTGATTACTTTAGATATATTGACGCCGTACTAATTTTTCTTCCTGGAGACACACAAAATTTTAATATCTAAAACAAATTAAACAGAGTCGAACCCTCCATAAAGTCTGCCTATGAAACAGAGAAAAATAACTCGATACCATTTCTAGATACACTTATAATAAAATTCTAAAAATAAGTTTTTCTTTTAAAATGCATCGCAAAAGCACACACAAACATGACTATATACATTTTTATTCACTGCATAACCACAGCATAAAAACAGGCATGATCATTGTGTTTTTCCTACGTTCTTTCGGAATCTGTAGTCCACAATATCGAGACGAACAATTCAAATACATAACAAATTCACTAAAAATATTGCAATACCCCACATATTTCATATTAAATGAAAAGAAAAAAAGCCCTACAAATATTTTCCTTAAAAGAATAAGCAACTATCTTATCCACCGGACACTTCTCTCATACAAACATCTTCTCTTACCTACGACACCTACCAAAAACATCTTCACCTTCGCCCTTGAGACTAGCATTCACAAATATCCGGGGGCTTAGAACTAACATCAATGACGCAGAAACCGTTCTCATAGTAAACTCCCCGGATATCATAGCACTAACTGAAACAAACCTACAATCCTTAATCTCCTCAGAACATTTTGACATGACTTAATGCCTCCCACTCTACGGTAAAGATTCTGACAAACATATGCCCAAGCTAGGAGTTTATGTTCTGAACACCCTCCCCTTGACTAGAGAACATAGGCTAGAATCATATGATCAAGTCTCATGTGCTTTAGATTAAACTTACAGCACAGCGTTAGTTACTTATGTTTCTCCTTCGACCCAGAACTACTTAACTTTGTTTCTGAAAGCATAGATACAGCACTCTCACTTGACTCGAGTGCCTAAATACATGTATTTGTGGGATTTTAATGTACATGACCATAACTGGCTTGGATTCTCCAGATATATAGACACAACTGGTAACTGTACGTATAGTTTCTCCATAGAGCACTCCCTCTTACAGACTGTCACTTTCCCGACCCGTCTCCCTGGTCGTGTGGACCACCAAACCTCACTCCTCGACCAGTTCTTGACCTTACTGCCCGAGGCTTGTGCGACGAATGCCCATAACCCGCTCAGGAACGTTGATCACCTTGTGGTAATGATTGATATCACCCTAAAATCTCGTCCCAAAGCTGACGAGCCATTGTGCAAAACAACGAGATACTACACGCGGGCTAATTGGGAATCCATCAGAGATCACATCAGAGACGCCCCATAGAGTGAAACTTTTTCTCTCCCTGCTGATCAGTGCGCAAATGAGATAACCAAATGGGTCAAAGCAGGCATTAAAGCACATGTATGTCCCCATGCGAAAATTCTACAGCAACCCCACTCTCCACAATGGGACATCTCGAACTGTGCAGCTGTTATTGCTCAGAGGCAGCAAGCATTTTGACGATTCAACCGCCACAAGTCAACTACAAATGAACAGAAATTTATAGCGTTAAGAAATCATTGTAAGACTAATAGATGAAGCAAAGAAAAGTTATACAGAGATGACCAGAAAACGCATTGAGTCACAGAAACTAGGTACTTGCGATTTCTGTAAAATCTTCAATGGTGTAGTGAACAATGGGAAATTAACAATTCCCCCGCTATCAAACCTCAATGATGACTTTTGTACGGCAACTGATAAGGCTCAAACTCCACTTTGGACTCCGCAAACCACTCTTTCCCAAATCTCCAATTGCGGACTAGAACCATACTTGATGACCTGGTCATCACCCCATCTCATGTCCTGGACATCAAAAAAACTTGACACCTCCAAAGCATATGGGTCTGATCTTATACTAGTAATAGTAATAAGTAAATGCTCTTCTGAACTGGTCCCTGTCCTCTCCAAACTCCACAACAAATTCCTTATCGAATCTTGCTTCCCTGATAGCTGGGGAATTGCCTCTGTGGTACCAATCTTCAACAATTCTTGAGACAGAACTGACCCTCAGAATTATCACCCCATCAGTCTACTCCTGCTATTCGCTAAAATCTTTGAATCCTTAATCAATCTAGCGATAGTCCGTCACTTCGTTAATGCTAAACTTCTTTCTGACAATCAGTATGGATTTAGACAAGCGCGTATACTTCAGATATACTAGCGGTCATCTCTGAACGCATATACCATACACTGGACAAGGCAGGATAAACTAAAGCGGTCTGGCATAAAGGGCTTCTTATAAAAAGTAATTAATATGGTATTACTGGACGAATATTCAATATAATTAGATCCTTTCTATCTAAAAGAAAGATCCAGGTTGTGCTCGATGTTCGTTTAAAAAAACAAAACACTCATTCTATTTCATAAACGCAGTACACATATTAAATTCTAACGGCTATTTTTCGTTCCAAAAAAGAACAAAAAACATTCTTTTCACATCACAAACGGACCCAACTTTTTCAAATATTTGTACTTGTGTGTTATTTCCTCGTATTAATAATTCTGAGGAAATATTGAAATAAAGACGAAACGTTGATGAATACATTTTTTCATTATCCACACACACACACATAAAAGAATACCCGTCCCAGAATGGGTAATGTTTATTACCCGAACTGAACCTTATGTCTAGAATCTTTTTCCAATTTTGATCATAAACTATTACATGATTTTTATTCTAAAGAATGTCTTAAATTAATAGTTCTGAAGAAATATGAAAATTCAGGAAATCTTACTTAATTGGTATCTTATTACCATGGATCAAATTCAATAAAAATATGATATATTTGAATTTTCAAATGGGGTAGTGTCCATATTATCCCCTCTAAAAACTCTTTCAAATATTCAAAAAATTGTGGAATATTAATTTATTGATGTCTAAAAATACTTCTTGTAAAAGTTTCACAAAAATCGGAGGTATCTGAATTTTCACGATTTCCCCATCTTTGCTTGAAACAAAATTAAGCTAAATATACCCAACATTACATCCTCTTACCCTTAACAGTTTTTTCAAAAATTCATGATCATCGGCTATTTAGTGTAAGGGTGAATTCTGTAAATACAAATATATAAATATATAAATATATTCCATGATAAATGACAGTATACTGAAATCATATGCCCTTAATAGAGTTAAGATGAAAAGTCATATACACTAAATGTACAAAAGCAAGGAAATACACATTTATTGTCATTAATTAAGGGTATGACTACATTTCATTATCACATCACTACAGTATAAATCTCTATGCATGAGTGGATGAAGTGTGTGAGGTACGCTGAAGAAAAATTCCTACCAGTAAAATACATAGCCCTGTTGTGCTCGCATATCCTTAATGACAATGAAAGTGTAACAATTTGGGAATTTCCTTGCTTTTGTACATTTAGTGTATATGAATTTTCATCTTAACCCTATTAAGGGCATATGATTTCAGTATACTGGCATTTATCATGGAATGTCATTACTTTAGTAAAGGCTATGCCTCAATACAATGGTCATTTTAAAGTTTTTTTGGAATTTTCTGGAAAACTAAGGTATATGGTAAACTGAAATTAAAATGCCATCAACTAGACCCTAGAACCTCTATCTCTGCCAAAAATCAGTTGAATCCATCAAATAGTTGACGAGATACAGGGTGGCACATACGTACGTACGTACGTACGTACGTACACACGGATAACATGATTTCATGATTGAACTTTCTGGATCTCTGGGTTGTCTTTACTAATGATGCTGAAATTCAACACAGTTATAGAACCTATCAAATAAAAATTTTGTGCAAAGTTTTAACTAATTTGCTTTATTGTTTTTTGAGTTATGATTGATAAAAGAAATGAGATTTCCAGCATAAGCCGTTTTTGAAGTCTATTAAGGGATAGAGCGCTCTCGCGCCTCCCTTGATACACGTACCTAACTTTATAGAGATAGAGATATAAGAATTTCTTCAGCCAAACTCAAAGGTGAAGACATATTTCATTCGACTTATACACGAGTAATGCACGACAAGAGCCCCCCTCTCCTCTTTTAATAGAGATTAAACGTCCACGAAATTTGATGAGCATTTGTTTTATTTTCTAATCCTGAATGATTAACCGATAATTGAAAATCTAAGTTAATCCTAAATTAAGTAGGATCTTATCAGATTTAGGGTCACCAATGTGATTATCCGGTTATCAAACCGCAACTACGTACCCTTTATATATATATATATATATATATATATATATATATATATATATATATATATATATATATATATATATATATATATATATATATATATACTAGTAGAATACCCGTCCGGGGAATCAGCAATAAATATAGCATTAGTTTAAAATTTATTGGCTTTACGAGCGCCTCTCTATCGCCATTATTCGTGGAAACGCCTTGAGCCTGCTCTCGGCCTGCCAAGTCAGTCGGACATTCAAAGAAAACTATGGACTGTGATACAATTATATATGAGGAATCAGGATTTCTCGATATTGTGTAAAAACAATTAACCGAGATTTATTTTTTTAGGGCTTACAAACGGTGCTCATTTACTGAACAACAGACTTGCAGCTGACAGACTTTTGCCCGACCAACTCAAAAATCATGTGATTAACTTGTTTAAAATGTTCATATATTTTTTGAGGGGGGATTGTGGAACGGTTTCGGTGGCACCCTCCTTAATGTCAAAGTTTCACAGAAAAATAATAACGTGGCCACGTTACTCACCCTGTTACCTAGTATACATATTCCATTCAATAATTTAGGATTTTAAAATTATATGCATACTATTGAAACGCCCACGCGCGTTACGAACCTTTCAAAATGTATTACTTAATATATCTCAAAATTTGATGTAGAGCAATTCTTTTCTCTATTAATTTGTTTGTATCTAACTTATTTATAAAAAAAAATCGGGGCGGCTGCGAGTTTGATTGAGGCACCTCTAAATGTTAGCATTTACGAAAAGTAATGTGTCCATGCTATTCACCGTGTTGTCTAAAATATACATTCCAAAATTCATAATGATCTGTTCATTAGTTTAGGAGATTACACTGTAAATAGACATTTATATAAACATATACGCATTCTTAACATAATGTATATATATATATATATATGTATATATATATATATATATATAAAGTTAAGAATGTGTATATATTTATATAAATGTCTATGTACAGTTTAATATATATACACATTCTTAACTTTATATATATATTTATATAAATGTCTATGTACAGTGTAATATATATATACACATTCTTAACTTTATATATATACATATATATATACATATATATATATACACATATATATATACACACATACATATATATATACATACATAGTACATGTATTATATTAGTTTCTGTAGATGTTAATCTGATGAAACTCCAGTGTTTTTGTAAAAAGTTAAAAAGTGCTCAATAACAAGTAGAGCTGTTCTTTAGTATAAATCTTTATTTATAAAAACATTATTGGTTACATATGTGCATACATGTTTCGGTTGTAGTCTTCATAGAGAGTCAACCTCTTCGGAGCAAAAGGAGGAATTGAAAAATAATGATTGTATAAATAAAAATGTATACTATATATATATATATATATATATATATATATATATATATATATATATATACTTTGTTCACCCCAAACAAGGCATATTGCTACTAAGACGTACGGAGCAACTGTGATATGACGGAATTCTAAGAACGGAGTTGTGCAGTAAGATGTTTGTTCACAGTACATTTAAATTTCTGCATGTTGGTACAGTCGGGGAAACAGGGAGCAGGGAGGTTATTCCAAGGGCTGGGAGTTCGAAGAAAGATGCTATTAGTGTAGAAGGTTTCTGAAATCTGATAACCTCTACAGTGAAGGGGTGGGATTTTGCTGACAATCGGGTTTGTCAGGGATGTTTACGTTGAGGGGGGTACAAGTGCAGTAACTTCTGACTTGCTATTTGCTTTCTCGCTTCCCTTCAGCACTGTAAATAGTTTCGTGTAGCAGGTTTGTTACTCGTTGAAGTTTGTGTGGCCGTACGGATTTATATTTCCTTTTTTATATACAAAGAAATACGCATTATTCTTTATTTTAGAATGGAAGATATATAATATTATTATACACTAGCGGCGCTACCCGGCGTTGCCCGGGAAAGTGGTAAGTAATTGGTGTGTCTATGACAATTGATATCCTACTGTTGTCACACGCGAGATAAATCGTACTGTAAAAACCGAAACAATTCATCGAGGAAAAAACAAAACGAATACGCGAGTTAAATTTTATTTAAAGACTAAATACGAGAATAAAGTTTTACCAAAAAATACGCGAAAACAAAAAAAAACAAAAAATACTTTTAAAAAAAAAAAACAGCACTCTTATAGTTGACGAACTATGTTTTCTTGACTTCGCGTCGTCAACGTTCGGACAGGTTACGGAAGCGTCCGAGACTTGACGAGGCGAAAACTGACAAATGCTAAATTGAAGACTGGCAGCCGATAAATTACGACGAAAAGAATTAAACTAAAATGCATATATGCAAAGAAAGAACAAACAAACCATAGCTAAACAATAGTTAGTAATTAGATGTTTATTTTTGTTCTTTTTGTTGAAAGAACCATTGTTAATCAAATGTTTTTAAATAAAATATGTTTGTGCACCGGAGAATTTCAAATGATGAATTTGTTTGATTTGTTAAGCAAATGTTATTGTTTTTTTGTCAATTTTTTTTACATCTTTTGTCAATTTTTTTTACATCTTTTGTAAATGTTCTTTTTTTACATCTTTTGTCAATTTTTTTTTTTTACATCTTTTGTCAATTTTTTTTTTTACATCTTTTGTCAATGTTTTATTTTACATCTTGTGTCAATTTTTTTTTGTCAACATAAACACCGCAACAACTGTTTTTAAGCAAATTTTTATTTTGTTTTGTTTTCTTATTTGAACGAAAACAAACTGTTTATAAGCGAATGGTTAATAGTTTCGTCAACTCTCGGGTGGTTCCGAGACCTGCCCGAATGTTGACGACGCGAAGTCACGGAAATAAACGACCCCCCCTCTCTCTCTCTCTCTCTCTCTCTCTCTCTCTCTCTCTCTCTCTCTCTGTCGTTCTCCTAAATCTCTAAATGAAGCAAACCATCCGTGTGCCGGTAGATTAAGTCGTATTTTAGTGACAAAAATGTTAAGAACTATGGAATATTTGTATGTCTATTAAAAGCGAATAAATTCTTCACTTTAATTCTGTTATCAGTTATTAATATTAATCGTCTTCTTCTTCTTTGCTCATAAAAATAAAATGTGCATAGCTGATTATTCTTTCCTTTGTTTATCATTATCAGTTATTATTAAGATAAAGATTAAGCCTCACTTTCTTTGCTCATAGAAATAAATTTTCATACGTGATTATTGAAGCAAGCCGGACACACGTACGTTCACTTTTATTATATAGATTATTTGATGTAGACCAAGAGTCTTTTACAATTATTTCAAAGCCAATTTATTTCGAAGCTTTTATTATTTTCTTCTACATGAATGAATAACACGGTTTTCGTTATTTATCACACCTATACTACCATCAAAACGTTTCAGTTATTTAAATCAATGATAAAGAAAGCATGGTCTTTTGAAATACTTTATATAAAGTAAAAAACAAACACCCATACATGTATTTGTATGCCTAATTTACATAATTATTTTTAAACAGTTTATAATAAATTAATGTTTAGTGTTATTATTTGTAAACTTATTGTCCTATTCGCTGATGTAGAGTCTTTTTACAATTATTTCAAAGCCAATTTATTTCGAAACTTTTATTATTTAAATCAATGATGAAGAATGGTCTTTTGAAATACTTTATATAAAGTAGAAAACAAAGACACACACATGTATTTGCATGCCTAATTTACATAATTATTTGTAATCTTATTGTCCTATTCACCTCTGTTCAGTCGGGAGAGACAATTGAACCCCCTGTAAGGGTGACTGCGTGTGTTATTGTGAAGCAAGGGTTGCGCATTTTTTTGGAGGTCGTCTCCATATTCTAAAAAAGATAATAAACCAATCAGGGTAGCGACAAAATAATAATAACGCAACGGTAAACACCGGCTGTCTATCGCGAAAAAACAATAACAAAAAATCAGCGTAACATTATAGGCGATAAATAGTCGAGCAGAAAATGTTGCAGGTTATTCTGGTCTAGGGGTAACACGCTAGACTACTAATATTTACATCATGATGACGGCTTATAGCCAGAAACACGTGTCCATGTTATCCTTTTGTGCACACAAAAATTAATTTATAAATTCATTAAAAAATCTATATTTACAGAAATTAGTTTATAAATTAATTAATTAATTGATATATATATATATATATATATATATATATATATATATATATATATATATATATATATATATATTAGGTAATAAAAATAATAAAAAAGATAGAAACTAATTGAAAGAGATAACAAGTAAAGAATGTAATCCGATACTAATTTATAAAAATAGCTCATCCCAAAAAAGGATTTATTTAAAGGGAAAGTTTTCCAAATCCATCTCACTTCTCTGTCTTCTTTGGTCTGAAGAGGTTGACTCCTTCTGAAGAGTGCAACCGAAACATGTATGCACATATGTAACCAATAATGTTTGTATAAATAAGAATTTATACTAAAAACAGCTATACTTGTTATTGAGCACTTTTTATAAACTCTTTAGTTTCAACGGATTTACATCTACAGAAACTTATACAATACGTGTACCATATATATATATATATATATATATATATATATATATATATATATATATATATATATAAAGTTAAGTATGTTTATATCTATATATATTGTGTGTATGGTGTATTTGTTCATCGAGGTTAATCATATGAAACTACAATTACCACACGGTGTTGTCTTGGCGGTTTTGAATTCAAATTCTGGTTGTTGAACAAGGAAGCATGGACCATGCTGGTATTTTAAAGAACCCCAAAGAAAACATCGCGGATAACACTCGGTAAACTGACGTTTAAAAAAGTTTGTTTATTATTTTAATTTTAAAACAATGACACAATATTATTCACCTCTGATGATGGATTTTAATCCGAAAATTTCAAGATTAAAATTAAAAAAAGAATAATAAAATATATTTCATTGAAAAAAGCTTCTATTGTTAATTTTAATATTTCTAGCCTATCAATGCTTTGAAATTAACGACCTGTTTATATATATATATATATATATATATATATATATATATATATATATATATATATATATATATAGAACAGATATTTATTATATTCCAATAACCATGGTTTGTTTTATTACTTTTATTTTTGTTTTTATTTTTTTCACATTTCCAAAAATTCCAAATTTCTGTGAGATATATTTAACGGTCCGTTTCATTTGTTTTATGCCAAACAACATGTGTATGTTAATATCGTCTCTGCAACACTACAAAATCATCAGAAAAAGTTCACAAATAATAAGAGTTCTTAGATTAGAGTGTCTTGAAAAACACCCACATCATACATCAGTTTCATTTTAAGGTGAAAATAAACAAAAGAACAAACAAAAATTTTAGAGCAGACGCTCACATGTGTACGATCAAACTAATCAGAATAGTTCAAAGTCCTTTTGGTTTTTACGTTTAACACATGTTTCTAAAAAAATGTTTCATTATGGCTGGACTGAAGCAAAAAGTTATGTTAACCAATTTTTTTTCATCAATCAAATCAATCGTCGTATATGTTCAGAAGGTGTTAAAATAGTAGACACATACCGTGGTTTCATACTTAATCAGAAATAGATTTGCAGAATACGGAGATTATATGTTCAAAAAAGAAGTCGAGAAACTATTAGAGAAAGACACGATTGATTTCTACGAGCGGTGTGTCTAACCAAAATGGCGTCTATAACACCTAAGTTGAAAACACTTGTCTGGTCGCATGAAAAGGATTCATTGCGCACTCCGCTGCTTATCCAACTTGACGTCACACTTGAACATGGCTTAAATCAGGGGCGGGCAACCTTTTCAGAGTGAGGGTCAGATGAGACTTTTGGATGGAGATCGCGTGCCGGAGTTAAAAAGGAACTCTTAGAATTACTATATTTTGTTTACATGAATAAATTGTACAAAAATTGAATTGAACACTTTACAAATCTGATATTTTTTTCTCAGGAGATTTCTGTATGTGATGTTATAAAAGGCGGCGACGAAAGGCCATTTTGGAATCATAAAAAATAATGACGGGGGGAAGTAGCAAGTTGATCCAGCATTCGTTTTGACACACCTCGCATAGGTAGTCTGTGTCATGCCCTTTCCTCGTCTCTCGTTTCCTCTTTGCCTCTCTCTTTCTCTTTTTCTATTTTTATCTCAGGCCAAGGATTTGAAATTAATAGTTAAAGAAAAATGAAATATACATGCATCGTCGCTCGCTGATATTTATGCATTTTTATCCCACTGTAAATCTTAATTGAAACCTACTTTTACGTCTATGTCACAAAAGTTTTACTGGGAGGTCCGTGGGCCGGATTGCACTAATAAAGCATAGCAGGGTGACGGGCAGGACGCTAGACCTTCGCGAGCCGGATGTGGCCTGCGGGCCGGAGGTTTCCCGCCTCTGGCTTGAATAAACGTGGTAAGTTTTATATCTCGTTCGCGTATCCTGTTTTCTTTGTACCAAATTCATTACGGATAGTTTGTCTATCAGAACATAACAGAAATAGTTTATTCTCTGTAGGTATTCCCGACGTAAAGAAAAGTCACAAGAGCTTACATTTAGTGATCTTGGTGAGCATTTCAACGTTCGTGTAAAGTGCTCGAACACGCTATAAAATTTTTTATCAACACTTCATGGTCATTGATAGAGAAGTTGGTATAATAATTGATGAATAAAACGAAAACAATGCAGCCTAGTTTACTGATTTAGACCTGCCTGTCCCTACCCCTATAAACACGACTGTTCGCACAGAACTGCCCTCAAAATCCAGGTGATCTACAAGCCTCGACCCGTATATGCACATATGCCGGTGTATTTCCACCGTATTGTTTAGACTTAGCTGGTGTTTGACAGACAAGTGTACTTGATGAGGTCATTAATAAGTTGGGGCTTGAATCAAATTAAAACAATTAAACTAGTTTCTCATTTTTAACCGGCTTATCTTAAATTCTTTTTGATCCAGTCGTCGTCGTCATCATCATCATCATCATCAGCAGCAGCAGCATCATCATCATCATCATCATCAGCATCATCAGCATCATCATCATCATCTATTTAATAATACGCCGAGTCATTTCATGTTCGTACGTACGTTATCTCCTTTCACGCCCATTAAAATAATGAGTTTATCCGATAAATTATCGCAAAATCATAATACAAATATGCATGCAACATATTAAACGGTTTTATATACGTATATGATATCATAAAACAAACACAAATAAAAAAGTAAAGTGGTAGACCATCGTCGAGGGCGACCTGAAGACTCCCTTTTCATTAGCAAACTACACCGAGGTGTTGGGGGGGGATGGCATGTCTTTTCCCAGGATTACTCCACTTGCCCTTGATCCTCACCATATAACGTTGAGTGATTAGCAATGGGCAACAAGTACTATTTCTGAGTTTTTGGTATGACTTGACCGCGGATGGAACGCCTATTTCGCAGTCCATTAGCGAATACCCTTGCCATTATTCCAAATGGTCCGGGTCAAAGAACATTGTAATTTCTCAAAAATAGATGTAACCAGCTTACGGCAGCATGAACTTGAATTCAGCATCTATGAATTCGTGTGAAAATAAGATGTGTAGCAATTCGCGTCTAAGAAGGCGACCTGAATGTGCCGGTCTCAGGTTAGAGTAGCTGTTTCAGTCGATATGATGTGAAAAGACCCGAAATCACTGACGAACTCTCTTTATTTTTAGATTCCTTACATATTTATATGTTTGAGTTTACAATTATATGCATGTACAGATGTATCAATATAACATTAGTCTAGATCGGGCATTCTTAAAATACGTCCATCCAATCTGCGCGTTTAGTGATGAAAATGTTAGTTCAAACTTAAGTGGGACAGCCCGACAAAAATTATTTTTCAAACTTAAGTTTAGCAGGCCAATAAAAATTATATTTAAAACTTAAGTTTGCCAAGACAACAAAAATTATTTTTCAAACTTAAGCGTGACAGCCCGACAAAAATTATATTTAAAACTTAAGTTTGACGGGCCGACAAAAATTATATTTCAAACTCAAGTGTGACGGGCCGATAAAAATGACATTTAAAACTTAAGTTTGACAGGCCAACAAAAATTATTTTTCAAACTTAATTGTGACAGGCCGATAAAAATGACATTTAAAAATTAAGTGTGACAGGCCGACAAAAATTATATTTTAAACTTGAATGTAACAAACTGACGAAAATGATATTTCAACCTTAAGTCGGGCACATTTTTTAATAACTTCAAAATTCTTGAGTAAATCCAACCCAACTTTTAAGTAGGTATTCAGGTATATTGCCACAATCGACACACAAGTTTTCATGCAGATTGGCCGAGTCGGTATTTTTTTGTTGTTGTTTAATTAAGATATATATAAATAACTTAAGTGTGACACACTTTCCGAAAAATGGTTCCGCCTTTGGAATAGAATATTTGTCTTATCTGAGAGGTCATCAACTTAATGTATTACCCACTCCTTTCGGGATTGGAGAAAGGTTTATTGGCTTTCGACTTTTACTTTCGGAGATAGTATCGTTTTTATTTTCTCGCCCGCCTGAGGTTCTCTTAGCCGTGCGAAAATATCGGGGGGATTGCGCAGGCTTTTTTTTTTGCAGCCGAACCATAATGCCCCTTTTTGAAAAACCGCATTCTCACTTAAAATGGAACTTTTCCCTAGACTCACTGTAGAATCTATTATGTTCTGTCATCGTCCGAGGCATAATCCGACGCGATATGAGAGATGATGGAGTTATTGCCTGTCGCCTGTATTTAAAAGTTAGAAGTGACTAAGAATAAAATCAGCACCGCAAAATTAATTTACAACACCAATTGGTGTGCGTTGCGTCAGAATTATCAAGGCGTTATCTCCCTTAGATTATATCAAGTCACCCCTCTTTAATAATTACTAGCCAACGAGAGAATGCAATCTTCTACTTATGGAAAACAAAAGCATATCCGAAATAGACTCACGTGCTAATTTAGAACCTAATATGCTATCTCTTTTTTTGCCCGACGGACTGCCAATCTTGACAGAGCTTTCATTTACTCGATAGCAGCCGTTTCTTCCATTACATGACCATTGTTTTTATTCGTTTCAGATATACGTTCCCAGATAGATTCAACAAAACAAGTCGTATTTATTCCTACATAATCCACACACGTCTCCCTCCATTTGTTTTCTCTGGCAATACACGTATTTCGATTGTGTTCGGTCAATTAACCTATTAGTACCCACGTCTCGAATCTCCACTTCGTTTATATGTCATGTTTCGTGTATCCCTCTTACGTTTGCGTTTGACAAAGCGTCCCTATATATATATATATATATATATATATATATATATATATATATATATATATATATATATATATATATATATATGATTATTTTTATTTACACAGACATGTACAAAATCTGCGACACTGGCATGTCGATGTTATCGATCAACAGCTATTACAAACTGAGATCTCATCAGACAGAGTTAGAATCCGATCTTAACCCTAGATCATATTTGAAAAGAATGGAATGGAGAAGGAAAGAAAAAGAAAAAGAAAAAGAAAAGAAAAGAAATTTCAATTTCAAAATTTAGGGAGTCACGTGGTTAGGACCGTTAAGAATCAAAATATTAAAGTCCAAAACCAAAATACAAAAAACAAAAAATAATTAAAAAAATATTAATATAAAATATAAAATATAAAATAAAGTAGAAAAGAAAGGTAAAATTAAAAAGGATAGATAGATAGATAGATAGATAGATAGATAGATAGATAGATAGATAGATAGATAGATAGATAGATAGAAATAAAGAAAGAAGTCATATGCGGCTCAGACGGAGAGTAGGGGAGGGAGGTACATACAACTGAATGTGTCTAAAAAATCGAAAAGTTGTTTTCCCTCATCTATATATTCCCGAAACAGTTTTTCATGGTAAACAACTGATGATCCCTTAAAATAGTGTTAGAAACAAACTAATATAATAACTGTAAAAAATAAATTGACTTACATGAGTGATTTTCCACTGAAAGACTTGGGACTAAAAGTTTTTTTTTATATATATATATATTTTTTAATATAGTTTTAATGGTTGAGAAACTTCCGAGACTATATATATATATATATATATATATATATATATATATATATATATATATATATATATATATATATATATATATATATATATATATATATATATATATATATATATATATATATTCAAGTCTTGTCTACAAATATAAGCTATCCTTTACAGTGCATCGCAAAGGCACAAACAAAATTGACTATATACGAATATGAACATCGAAGGTTCGATCCCTGCCCGGTGAGGCATGCTGATGACGGCTTATAGTCAGAAACGTGCATCCATATCTAACTTTTGTGCATGCAAGGAACGAAAATATACTATACAAACCACCAAAAGAGAATGTAAAGCGTCGGAGTATCCCCCCCACATACACATAGAAATGATTTGGTTATGCTTGATCGGAAATCCCCCTTCGAGATAGAGAAGGTAATACCTGGGAGTATCACCCCATAAAAGGAGAAGGTAATGCCTGCGAGTATGGTATGGCAAGTTTTATTGTACACGTAAAATGCTGAAATGTAAAGTGGGCTAAAAAAAATATAGCCGTCATCATTATAAACAAAGAAAAGTATGCAAGCTAAGGAAGAACGATGACTTCATTTCATTTTTTTAAATTAAAAAATACATGTTTATAATCGTGAGTAATCGTTTTTCCTTAGCTAGCCGCTTACTTGGCTTGTTTAGACGTAGACTATATTTTTCCGATCTAATTTTTATTTTGGAGTTTCACGTGTACGATGAAAATTGATATAACTTAGGGTTTTTTAATGTTTACTTTTGTTTTTTTGTTTTTTTACTAAAACATGGTTTAAGTAAAAACAAAATAAGTTCATTATAAGTAATGCCGGAACTTATTTCACTTTAAATAATTTACGTGACTGAAATAGGAATTAACGCCAAATTAAAGGAAAAATATTTATTTTCCTAAAGAGTAGGGGTTAATTAAAAAGGTCAGCATTCCTGTTTTTTTATTATTTATTTCATATTGAGAAAGGGGAGAACTTTATTAAGAAGTGAAAGAAAACTTTACATTAAAAAAAAGCTTACAATTTTAACAGAAAGTCCAATTTTATTGGTTTGTATTTTAAGTAAAAGACGTTTTTATTTTAGACTTTATATTTATATATTTTAGCTCTTTTATTTCGTATATAAATCATGTACTTCAAAAACAATAATAAAAAAAAGAAAATCTATCGTCCCTAGAAAAAGGGCGGGTGAGAGAGAAGAGAGACAGGTAGTGATGACGACGCCAATTTTTTTTTATATAGTTTTAAGGATTCCTCCCTCTCTTGAAAGAGAGAGAGAGAGAGAGAGAGAGAGAGCCCAATCACCTCCTCCTTTCTGTGAACTCTGTATATCTTTCTAGCTAGCTAAGATCTTAGTTTCATCTAAATTATCTCCCTTGATATTTTAAGAAAGTTTTTTCGTAATTTATTCATTTTTTTAAATTAAATTACTTACATTAATAACTGTTAATTTACACAAAACTATTGTAGATACACAAAGACAATAAAATAATATAATCATAAATGTATAACAGTAAACATTAATTAATGATAGACGGTTATAAAAATAAGTTATGCAAATTGGACATATATTTGAATGTCTATATGTGTGTTTTTAGTACGATATATACTGTATTTGAAAGTATAATAATGTATTACTGATTTAGATAACATCATCCCGTTTTGATTATAATAAACGAATGATCAATAAGAAAATTTTTCGCCTTTATTCATTTAGAAGATTAGAAGATGTATGGATGTATAAATACTAGGTTTTTGTTATTGTTTTTTTACAGGCGATACAAACATAGCTGATTTATTAGTATTTTTCAACTTCCTTGCATTAAGTGGTTCTTAATATAGGACGTGTCATTATTTTTATTTTATATATATATTCATACACGCATATATATATATGTATATATATATATGAAATATTTGTTATTATCTATGTACGTATACGTTTCGTCCCTTTTCAATCAGGACTCATCAGCATAGAGATATGACTATTCACTGCCGGTCGTACGATTCGAAACCCTGGATTAAAAGTATTTTTAAACTCAAATCCAACGTCGTTAACCGCGCGGCCAATATTTGAATAGCCGATAAACAATGATAATTTTAACACATTTAAAAGCGGCACGAGGCATTCTACTTCTATTAAAGAAGGAATGACGCATATAAAGCAAGTGACGTCATGCTGTGTTTGTACTACCATTTAGAGTGCTCTACTTATTTTACGAGGAGCGACAAATATATAAAATATTTGTTATTGTTTATTATCTATGTAAGTATAAGTTTCGTCCCTTTTCTCATCAGCATAAAGATATGACTATTCACTACCGGTCGTACGATTCGAAACCCTGGATTACAAGTATTTTTCAACTCAAATCCAACGTGTGTGTGTGTGTGTGTGTGTGTGTGTGTGTGTGTGTGTGTATATATATATATATATATATATATAGAGAGAGAGAGAGAGAGAGAGAGAGAGAGAGAGAGACAGACAAACATTATTAAATCACATGGAGTGGTTTTGTTTGATGCGACTTTTTTTTTTCAATAAACTACTTGCCGTTATAATTCAAAAATGAGCACAACAGTAAAGTCATAATTTGTAAAGACGCTAAAACTAATACCGCCTGAAGATGATTTGACGATTCAAATCGAAAGTACTTGAAAAAAAGAAAAAAGAATGGAACAAGAAACCCATGGATCATATTTACATCAATTTGACCGAAACATTAGATAGACAATTCGGAAAATTGAAAAAAAAAAAAAAAGTATATATATTTATAAATCAATTTTTACGTACATAAACGGAAATATGTACGAAAAAATTAATTAATGTATATATATATATATATATATATATACATATAAAGTAGAGAACTAAAAGCGAACTTTTAGGAAATGGAAAAACCTATTGTGAAAAGTATACAGCTCAATATACCGGATAGATCAGATATATAGATAGAAGGATGAAAAGGAATTAGAAAAACGACGGAGGCAGATCTTTTTCAATTCAGTTGCTCAATGCAAGGTATATTCCGCAAAAAGGGAATTTATTTAATTATTTTTTTCTTAAGCCAGGCTTTTCAAAGAACAAAATCTTATCATCAGAGGGAATTGCTGGGATAGATAAGTTGGCGAAAAGCCAAGATTTAAAATCTGAAAAAGTAAAACAAAGATTGTGGGGGAAAAAAACACAAGGCAAAAAGCTGTCCGAATGCAAGCAAATGTCCGATTGTAAAAAAAAACCGGTGTCAAAAAGTCCAGCGGAGAAGAGATGTGTGTGTGGGGGGGGGGGATACGTTGTGCCTTATAAATACAATGTCTATAGAATGAGTTCTTGGTTCCTTCAAATAAATGATGTCTGTAGGAAATGCCTGCAAAGGTTTTCTTTAATTTTTTTTGCTTGAGAATTTTCCTCCGGATGTGATGTTATGGTCTTCTGATGAGCTGCATGAACGGAAGATCCTGGTAATTACATGTTAATTCTTGGTTGTTTGTTTATGCACGAAACAATTGTCAAGCTACATTGAATTATTTTGAAATTCAGGAAGAAAAAGTGAAAAAAGACCTAGGCATTGTAATTAAAAATACCATTGTTCCTTTGATTACTTTATATATATATATATATATATATATATATATATATATATATATATATATATATTATTTGTAAATATTATTAAAAGCCCCCTTTACTAAGGCCGAGCACTCTGAGTGAGTTTAATAACCAGCAGTACTAATAGCTTCATTGTGAGATCCAACACAGTTTGTTGTTGTAGATCACTTTCGCTGCTCGTTGTAAAATACCCGCCGACTCGGTATTTACAAAGTTAAATTCCTCCTTAATTATTAGCTTTTTTTGCTCTTGACTACTAATCAGTGGCGATTTGTGATTGGAGTTCGAGCCCGCCGACCGTCGGGTATTAGCTTCCCGCACTGAAGATTGCGCTAGCATGAAACATCGATGTCTGTAGGTAATACATAATTAATATGTATTTATAAATATTATTGTTGTGAAGTTGTCCAACAGTAAATAATAAATAAAGGAAGTCAAGTCGAGGGTTGGTTTAACAAGTGTATTAACAAAGTAAGAAAGTGACTAGCACTTGGCTAGACAGTTACAAGACTGTGCTTTGTCTTCTCTGTGTCTCTGGTGACTCGCACTATTTATAGTGACAACCGGGGTTGTTTCTCCTGTGTAAGAACGGCCGGTGTAACAATTATATATATATATATATATATATATATATATATATATATATATATATATATATTACTATTTCATGTATCTACATAAAATTTTATAAGGAGATATAATTTTTTATGTATCAATTTTCAGTATTTACTTCAACAGTGCTCGATACGTAAGTAGAGCTTGGTAGTAAGCTATGAAAATATAGTTATGCCACTTAAGCTACACAGAGGCTCTCGCGTTTCATCCCCGGGGGGAATCTTCAGGCTAAAATGCATTTTAGCCTGAAGATTCCATCCGGGGATGAAACGCTGGAGCCTCTGTGTAGCTTAAGTGCCATAACTGTATTTTCATAGCTTACTATATATATATATATATATATATATATATATATATATATATATATATATATATATATATATATATATGGAAAATGAAAAAGGGAAAACATAAAATTTTTAACATATTCATCAACATTTCGTTTTTTTTTTGAAACCTTCTCAAGATGACTGATTTGAAGAGAAACATAGAAGTCAATATTATATTTGAAAATACGTGGTGCGTGTAGGACGTGAAAAGAATGTTTGTGTTCTATCTTTTTAACAAAATATCGATGTAAGTATTTAAAATAGGCGATGCGTTTATGAAGTTGAATGAATGTGTTTTTTATTAATTATATCGATGTTATTTGCAAAGTTTTGTAGAGAATGAGGTGTATAATAGGTTATAATAGGTGTATACTAGGTGTATAATAGGTGTATAATAGGTGTATAATGGATCTAAATTTAAGTTATGTTCGCTTAGTATTAGTTTGCTGATTAAAGGGGATGAATTCCAGAAGCCGTTCTAATGTCTATCTTCATTCGTAAAATGAAACAAAAACATTCTTTTCACATCATATACGCACCACGTATTTTGAAATATAGTATTTACTTTTGATTTTCTTCAAATCAGCGATATTGATAAAGTCTTGAAATAAAGACGATATGTTCATGAATATATGAACAATTTTTGGTTTTCCCTTTTTTTTCATTTTTAACTATGTTGCATTACTATTTCAATAATTATCATATATATATATATATCTATATATATATATATATATATATATATATATATATATATATATATATATATATATATATATATAAAATAGATAGATATGTAGAAAACCAAATAACGATGTGTTGTTTTTTTCTCTAAAATGAATTTCGTTACCTTAACGATTAAACAAGCTTAAAAAGTCATGTTCAAGTTGAGACATTTTTTCCTTTTTTTATTATTTCCGTTGGATATAAAATCATTATTGGGTACTGTCTGGCGAGTGTGTGTGTGTGTGTGCATACACACATACATACACACACACACACACATATATATATATATATATATAAGTAATTTCAACCGTTTCTTTATCTTTGTATCATTTATCTTCATTGTGGAAACCACGGTAACCCAATACACAATATTGCGACTATCTGTTTTGAAAAAAAAACCAAAACACGTGGTCTTTACAAAAACGTAGAAATTGAATATCAAAGTTTTCATATGCTTATCCCACTGTTTTGTAAAGCCAGTGTTATCTTTTATTTCCAGTTTGTTCATCCGTAGGAAAAAAACTATGATATAAAATGTATCCCTTTTTCGTTAGATTTATTTTTGTTTTTAGCATTAGTGCAAAATAATTGCATTTTGCGATGATTCGAATCATCCAATTTCTTTATGCGTCCGATGGAAGACTTTTTCTTCTTTTTTTAGTCTGACAGTTAGTTGATCACGTTTATATTGCTATAAAGTGTTATTAAGTTTGTTTTTTTTTAATTCGGGTCTGTCACTGTGAAGCTCGGATAGCGTTTTCGTTGAAATAAAATGTGATCAATTAAAATAGACATCCTATCTGAAATCAGCAAATCAGTTTAAACACTTGTTTTATGCTTATCTCAATGTTTTATTTAACCAGTATTATTTTATTTATTGTCCAATTGTCCATCCATAGAAAAAAAAACTCTTATATAAAAATGTATCAATTTATTTTTCTTATTGTGTTCGTGCGAAATAATTACTCATTAGAACCATTGTATTTTGCGATGATTCGAATCCTCGACGAGAAATCTGTATTTATCGAATTTCCTTAAAAATCCTTTATGAAAATTGTTTTTTATTCAATTTTAACACTATATCTGAATGTGTGCTAAAATTGTGGGTTGGATTGACTCAAGAGTGAAGAAAGGTATTTATAAATGTATTTTCTTGTTAGAGACAGAATTATCATCGCTAAACGCGCAGATTGAATGGATGTATCTTAATTGTTTTTGTTTTTCTTCATCGATTTTTAGATACGCTCTTGCCTCTCTATAGATTTATCCGACAATCTATCACAGGTAATTTTAAACAGCATTTCCGTTGGTTTCTCATACTTAAATTTGAAATAGCATTTTCGTTGGTCTGTCAAGCTTAAATTTGAAATAGCATTTTCGTTGGTCTGTCACGCTTAAATTTGAAATAGTATTTTCGTTGGTCTGTCACGCTTAAATTTGAAATCACATTTTAGTTTGTTTGTCACGCTTACATTTGAAATCACATTTTCATCGCAAAATGCTCATATGGAATGGACATATCTAAAATATATGCGTCTGTTTTTTAATAATGATTATTTTTAAGAATTAAAATACATAACGTATCTCACGAAATCAGATGATGTCATTAAATTTATAACGATACAGATCGATGGTGTTTATTGTAGATATAGATTTTGGATCGATCTCTGGTGTTTATAATAACATCATTTCTGCACTGACAACATGTTTTCTTTGTTTTTGTTTATTGACTAATTTATTTATATGCTACTATAATTGTTATTGAGTGATATTCAATAAAAATATTGTTCTGCGTAAAATTGAAAATAAGCTAGGATGACGTGTGCAATATAAAAAATATAGAAATGCTATGTGTCATAATTTGTTACAATGCAAACAATAAAATTACATTTTTAGGTAAGTCTTTACCTGTCGATCGATCACGCGTAATTTTTAAATAGAATTTGCCTTAGTCTCTCATGTTAAAGTGTGAAATGGTTCTTTGGTCTGTCACGTTATAATCTGTATAAGCTATGTCTTTGATCTTTCACGCTAAAATTTTAAATGAAATTTATTCGGTCTCTTTGTTCGTAATAGTATTTTCCTTGGTCGGTCACGCTTAAATTTGAAATAAAATTTTCATTGGTCTTTCAGGCTTAAATTTAAAATAGCATTTTCGTTAGTCTGTAACGCTTAAATTTGAAATAGTATTTTCGTTTGTCTGTAACGCTTAAATTTGAAATAGCATTTTCGTTTGTCTGTAACGCTTAAATTTAAAATAGCATTTTCGTTAGTCTGTAACGCTTAAATTTAAAATAGCATTTTCGTTAGTCTGTAACGCTTAAATTTGAAATAGCATTTTCGTTTGTCTGTAACGTTAAATTTAAAATAGCATTTTCGTTAGTCTGTAACGCTTAAAATGAAATAGTATTTTCGTTTGTCTGTAACGCTTAAATTTAAAATAGCATTTTCGTTTGTCTGTAACGCTTAAATTTGAAATAGCATTTTCGTTTGTCTGTAACGCTTAAATTTAAAATAGCATTTTCGTTAGTCTGTAACGCTTAAATTTGAAATAGCATTTTCGTTTGTCTGTAACGCTTAAATTTGAAATAGCATTTTCGTTGGTATATCGTGCTTAAGTTTCAAATAGCATTTTCGCTGTCCTCTTATGCTTATGTTTAAAATAGAATTTTCGTTGGTCTGTCAGCCTTAATTTGAAATAGTATTTTCGTTTGTCTCATGCTTAAATTGTAAATAACATTTTCGCTGGTCTCTGATGTTTAAGTTTAAAATAGTATTTTACGAGGTCTGTCAAGCTTAAATTTGAAATAACATTTTCTTAGGTTTCTCATGCTTAAATTAGAAATAGCATTTTTGTTGGTTGGTCACACTTAAATTTGGAATAACATTTTCTTTTATTTCTCGTGCTTAAATTTGAAATAGCATTTTCGTTGGTTGGTCACACTTAAATTTGGAATAACATTTTCTTTTATTTCTCGTGCTTAAATTTGAAATAGCATTTTCGATGGTTGGTCACACTTAAATTTGGAATAATATTTTCTTTGGTTTCTCGCGCTTAAATTTGAAATAGCATTTTCGATGGTCTGTCACGCTTAAATTTTGAGTAGTATTTTCGTTGGTCTCTCATGCTTACGTTTGAAATATAATTTTTGTTGGTCTGTAATGCTTAAATTTTTAAATAACCTTTTCATTGGTGGTTCACGCTTACGTTTAAAATAGCATTGGATTAGTCGTCCACACTTCAGTCTGAAATAAAAATTTTCATATGTCGTTCAAGCTAAAGTTTGAAATAACATTTTCGTTCGTCTGTCACGCTTAAATTTCAAATAGAATTTTCATTGGTCGTTCACGCTTAAATTTCAAATAGCATTTTCATTGGTCGTTCACGCTTAAATTTCAAATAGCATTTTCATTGGTCGTTCAAGTTTAAATGGTAAATAGGATGTTTAATTAAGCGTTCAAGCTTAAGTTTGAAATAACATTTTTGTTGGTCTGTCATGCTTAAATTTGAAATCGCATTTTCATCTCTAACGCTTATATTTAATGGACGTATCTCAAGAAAACACGTCCGTTTCTTTACTAACGATTTTGTAAAAGAATTGAAATACATAACGTATTTCACGAAATCAGATGATGTCATTAAATTTATAACAATACAGATCGATGGTGTTTATTGTAGATATAGATTTTGGATCGATCTCTGGTGTTTTTAATGACATCATTTTTGCACTGAAAACATTTTTTGTTTGTTTGAGACTACTTAATTTATATACTACTATAATATTTATCGAGTGCATTTTAATAAAAATATTTTTCTTATTATCAAAATTGAAAATTTTGTATTATGATGTGTGCAATATAACGATAGAAACGCAACGTATCATAATCTGTTACAACGTATCATAATCTGTTACAACGTATCATAATCTGTTACAACGTATCATAATCTGTTACAACGTATCATACTCTGTTACAACGTATCATAATCTGTTACAACGTATCATAATCTGTTACAACGTATCATACTCTGTTACAACGTATCATAATCTGTTACAACGTATCATAATCTGTTACAACGTATCATAATCTGTTACAACGTATCATACTCTGTTACAACGTATCATAATCTGTTACAACGTATCATAATCTGTTACAACGTATCATACTCTGTTACAACGTATCATAATCTGTTACAACGTATCATACTCTGTTACAACGTATCATAATCTGTTACAACGTATCATAATCTGTTACAACGTATCATAATCTGTTACAACGTATCATACTCTGTTACAACGTATCATACTCTGTTACAACGTATCATAATCTGTTACAACGTATCATAATCTGTTACAACGTATCATACTCTGTTACAACGTATCATAATCTGTTACAACGTATCATAATCTGTTACAACGTATCATACTCTGTTACAACGTATCATAATCTGTTACAACGTATCATAATCTGTTACAACGTATCATAATCTGTTACAACGTATCATACTCTGTTACAACGTATCATAATCTGTTACAACGTATCATAATCTGTTCAACGCTTAAAATAAAATTACGCTTTTTTCCGTGTGAAAGCGAAACAGACGTAAAAAAATCCTTTTGTTAATTTCTTAATTTAAAATTCAGTTTTGTGTCTTTTTCATTCGGTGGGATATATAAAATATCTGTCTATTTGGAGATAAAATCTTATTAAACAAATACACGGTAACTGAATAAATTATTTAAACTATTTAAATATGCTTAGTTGGTGTCGGCTGTTAAGCCATTCCAACCGTTGTTCGCTCATTTAATGTTTTGTATATGATTGGTCTGTAGATTAATTGGTTTTGAAAGTGTGTATTTTATGAACAAATGGTCTGTGAACATTCCTCCCATCACAAGAAGGTGTGTCACAAGGCTAGAAGGTAGGGGATATTAAGCCATCGCTCAAAATGTAGTACACTCCGACAGGGGCGTTTCGTGTGATAGGCAATACACCAACCCCTTTCTCAAAGAGAGAATGGGATGGTGGGCCTCCTAGTACTACACAAGACAAGTACCTCAGTTTGACAGAGCCGGGCAAGAAACCAGCATGGGCCACACTCTCTCGGACTGATTCGTCGAGGATACGTCTTCGGCTGGTATCAATGTATCTTCTAGCGTCTGAACCAAGCAAACACGTGTGTTTATCGAACAGAAATATTTATACAGATTTGAAATGTCGTCGCTTTCATTTTAATTTAGAGTATTTGATGGAAATGTGATCAAAATCATTATCATCAAAATCATCATCATCAAAAGTATTATCATCATCATCATCATCATCATCATCAACAACATTATTATACAAAATAATCATCATCATCATCATCATCACCAAATATATAAACATATACGCATAGCTAACTTTATATAGAGATATCTTTGAGAATTATAACATAGTTTTTGTTACAAAATTTCTATTATTTCTTTCTTATTCAATTTAATTAGTTGTTGTTGTTTTTTATTTTGTAAAAATTTATGTGGTTTCAGATTATTATTTCTAAATGTTCGGCAGATCTGTAAAAAGTGAGGTTCAGTAAAAAATTATTCCAACTTTATTAGATAACAACAGAGTAAAAATAAAGAATATATATAAATACATATATATATATATATAAGTAATTAGAATAAAAAGTGAATATAATGCAATATTTATGTAATCATCAATCGTTCAAACACATAAATTTCCTCTCCTTAATCCATGTATTTTCAAATATATATTCTTATCACAAGAGGAAATTCGACAGATAGTTCAGTACAATTTACTATAATGCAAACGTTTGAAAATATAAAACTACAAGAAATGAAAATACAAACAATTCAAAAGTTTAAAATATTCAAAGAAAATCATCACCATTGAAGAAGCATAGAAAATTCGTGAAATAAAATCTCAATGACAATCTTTTTTGTCCGACGCCAAGTTCCTTCTCCCGTTGTTGACTCTCGGACTCTCTCGAGGATCTCCCCAAACCGATCTGCTTTTCAATGGCCAATCTCCAAAATATTTTTATTAGTGACTGGAAATCCTCGATGTGGGCTAATCCCCCAGCCTACTACCGGAAGTGGCCATATCAGCTTTTTTTCCAGCTGATCATCGGAACTAGTTACATCCGCCTGTTCTCCAGCGCATCGTTATCCCACTACGCAGTAGCTAACAGCTAATTGTCATGGCGTCATTCGTCTGAGGACTTCAAATGTATCTGCCGGTCTTATTCGTGTCGTTCACTTATCTATTTCTTCATCATTTTTGTATTGTCATCTATTTCCTAACTTGACATTTTACGGTAGTCCCGGCTGTCCCCGTACGATGCATAGTATCACAAAAATAGTGTGCACCTACTCCACACTCTCAGAAGCGCCAACATTTGGAACTAATTATCAGATGCAGTCATACCTGAGACAGTTGAAGGATGGGCATCTGATATAGCAGACTAATAGATGTACCTGAAGAAAGTCAAAGTTACATCGGCAGAAAAGCTGTGAAAATAAGATGAAGATAGTAGTCCGAATTATCCAAATAAAATAACAGATTATATACTTAGGTAAACTGTTTTCCTATTCCGCATTCATTTATCATCGTACCCTGTGTGCGCTGTGGTTTTACATTCGCCATTAACGGAGAAAATAATCGAGGGATAATGTATTGTTAGATTACCTCCCCCGTCTTAGGGGAGGTTTAATGTCTCACACGTCACAAACAAATGAAATACGTGGACTTTCAAACACGTGCCTCGTGTCTCCCACGTTAAACTACAGCAATCCCCCGGACTGAGGCAACCATTCCACGATCGTCTGCAGGGGTGAATTCTTGCTGAAATTTAAGTTAGACCTAACAACACGCCAACAATTGTTGGTTAGTTTATAACAACGTTTTATTTCCCAAAAGGGCAGACATAAAGTTGAATGCGTGAGAAGTAGATAGATAGATAGATAGATAGATAGATAGATAGATAGATAGATAGATAGATAGATAGATAGGTAGATAGATAGATAAAGAGAGAGAAAAAGAAAGAGAGTGAAATAGAGAGAGAGAGAGAGAGAGATGGAGATGAGATGCTTATACATAGTTTTTACTACATCAATCGCTCCACGCGCAAAACACGTCTTCCCTCGTTCGAGTCTCGCCGGCTAAGAGAATGAGAGGAATCCCACCGGAAGTAACTTGATTTGCAAAACTTCCGCCCGGTGTCACTCTCCGGTCCCTTTCATCCATTAAACTGTTCTGTTCCACTACGACACGACTACTACTACGTCACATTATGACATGTCGCTTTATGAAAACATGTGACAACAAGTCTCAATTCGACTAGCAATTGAAATAACATCGTGGGATATTCATGAATGTCAAAACTGAAAACACCTAATTGTTACATAACCGAGAACAGGCTTCAGTCGAGTAGATCGACTTCTTTCATTTCGCCAGTTTCATTGCTGCAAGAATCATAAAAATGCTATAGTTATACGATTAGAACCTTTGGTTATCAGTACAGAATAAGTTAATACTTATCTTTTTGCTAACTATTAACATGTTTATGAAATCAGGAGAGTGCCGGTACTATTTTACCCATAACTGCTATTCGGTATGCTTATTTGGATTGAGTAGGTGTTCGTATCAGTCGGGTACGTCAGTATAATCAAAAATACTATTCCAGAGGCATTCAAAAATGCTCGTATTAAATAAAACTCGAGATTTACAGAATTTTGAAACAGATCCTCAAAGAGATTCCCCTTTTAATGCTCAGCATCAAATCAATAATCCGAAGAAAAACAAAACAAAGCCACGGCGTTGTTCAATTTCCCGCGCGTTAAACTTGTGCATTCTTCTTCAATACGACTTTGAAGATTAAATAGCCAATGGAAGCAAGTGAAATACATACCCAATAACCTGTGCAATTAAATGAATATAAAAATACTTACTTGAATTCTGTAAATTTGGAGACTGCAATTTTTGAGCCCGTCTCTCCAACGCCAAACGTCTGTTTCTTTCCATCTTTTCTTTCAACTCATCACTAAGAACCTGAAAATTATTTTAAAAATTAAGTAAAAGAAAAGAAATAGATAATTCAGGGTCACGAAAAGGTCAATTAAATAAATAGATAATAACCTCATAACTTACGAAAACCTTACTCAAAGAAAGATTTTGCAATGTTTAGAGGGTGTCAAAAGCGATTCTATACCTCTTTTGGAGACAGCAGTCGAAAGGAAGCAGTTGTCTCGCTAAACTTTGGCAAGTCCACATGTATTGGCCTGCGTAGTCTTCACTGTTTCTTCATCATCATATTCGGTGTAACGTCCGTTTTACGTGCTGGATGCTTCTCGGTTGGTGTTAGTGAAACACTCTCGCCATCAACGTGTTTCCAAACCAGAGGTCAACTGGTGTGAGGTCGGAGGAGATAGGCGAACAATTTCACTTGTATCCTCTCGAGATCACATTCTCTTCTCCGAATGATACTTAACTGACACAGAGTGCGCTGGCTTTTCACACCTGACCGTGTGTCTAGCCTCCTGGAGACAAGGTAAATAGAAATATTTTGACTTTGTGTCTACCTCTTCTCCCGGATGTAAATAAAATACTTAGCTTCAGTAGGTGTTCGTACCGGTCGGGCTGAGGTATGATTCTGTTCAGTTCTAGAAGCCCCACCCTTCCAAGGCTTTAAATTCTCCTCTCTGAGAAGAGGTTAGTATATCACTAATCGCCTGAGGCGCCCCTTTCTGGAAATGCCGACGTAGGTCATAATGCGCTTTTCCTGGTGCTTTGGCTTTTCAAAACCACACCTGACCTTGTGTCCAACCCCCCGGAAAAGAAGGTAAATAAAATACTTATTTTAATTAGGGTTGGTAATACTGTTAATTACATTTCGGGGCTGAAAACAGAAAATTAAAAAAGAGAAAAATGTGATTCGTGCAAGATTCGAACCTGTGCATCAAAACTTCTTCATACTACTCGCCAAACGGGACTACGATCAACCGGAAGTCAAATTTGCAGAGATAACTCAATTTCATTCTTTTTTTAATGTTATTATTACTTTAATTCACCCCAAACATAGCATGTTGCTACGGAAGCGTAGGGGCTACTGTGTAGAGGCCAGATTGCAGTACTTATACAGATTAGGATGCAAGCTAAAGTCGACTTAACGTCGGTAGTTTCTCGGATGTTTACGTAGACGGTCAGGAAAGGCCGAATGAAAAATCGGTTGCCTGCGTCAAAAAAATCGAAAGCGAGGTTGGATGTACAAGTGTAAAAAAAGCTGTTTTTTTACACGTTAATTTTTTTTTTAAAGAACAAGTGTTAAAATGATGTAAGGGTTAGAGGGTAGGGTTATGAATTAGAGGTTAGGGTTGTAAAATGTTTGTTTTTTCTGAATGTAAAAGTTGTTTTTTTCACTGAACAAGTTTTAAAACGATGTTAGGTTAAGGTTTGGGGTTAGGGTAAGGGTTCATTAAATTTCAATATCGCTTTGATCAATTTTTATTTCCAATTAGTGAATTTCGCGATCCAATCAATTAAAATGTTAACTTGTTATCTACTTATTTTCTCGTATTTTGATTGGATAAGCGCTTCGGCATTTACCGACCATCTATGTAAACATCCGGAAACTACCGACGCCGAGTCGATTTTAGCTTGGATCCTAATCTGTATAAAGAACGCCAGATTACCAGAGGGCAACCTGGGTGGGGAGTTTAGCAGCAAGATGTTTGTTACATTAAATTTCCGAGTGTTTTTACTGTCGGGGAAACGGAAATAGGTTTTTCCCCTCATATCTCATTCGACTTTTAGTTTTTAATTTACCATTCTGACGTTTCCTCTCAGAGGGTCAGACGATAAGGCCTTAAGGTAATTTTAACAATTTTCCTTTTTTTTCCACTCGTCTGTTTCATTGAATAAAATAATGCTTCCTCTAAAATTGATCCTACGATTCTGTTATACACGAAATTTACTTATATATATATATATATATATATATATATATATATATATATATATATATATATATATATATATATATATATATTAGACTCGATCGAAGTCACTACTTGAATTCCCGACTGCCTGCGTTTAATATACACAGCTCATTCTCAACTTCTGAAAAACTACTTTTATTCCCGGTCCACGGAAGTATTTTACAATGGCCCTAATTCTCAAAATTACATTCGAATTAGTGCGTTCCATTTACGATTGAACTAAACATCTTTCTATTGTATTTACTTCATTTTTTAACATTTTCAACGCTGCCTTCACGAAACATTTTTCCATCTTTAAATCTCCTTTCATCGGACACTTTATCTACGGACATTCACCAACTGGACAGACTCCATATTTTTACACGCACAATTTTACTCTCCATTACTTTATATTTTTTCAAATTTTGAATTTTGATTTTTTCCACTGCCAACTTATCCATCTATGTAATTCCTCTGATGATAAGATTTTAATCTTTGAAAAACCTTGGCTTAAGGAAAGGAAAATAAACATGTTTTTACCGAGTACACCTTGCATTGAACAATCGAAGTTGAAATAGATTTGTCATTCGTACATATTTATCTCTCTTCTTTCTTTTATATATATATATATATATATATATATATATATATATATATATATATATATATATATATATATATATATATATATATATATGGGAAGAGAAGGATGAAGGTAATCCGACGTGATGGTAAAATGAAAAAGGAAAACCAAAAACTGGATGTTTTTTTATGTGTACATCAACGTTTCGTCTTTATTTATAAGACTTCATCAGGATGATGATATAGGGAAAAGATATCATGCAAGCACGGATACATGTAGGGTAGACATGTTGGGAAGAAAAATAAAATAAAATGAAAAATAATATATATATAATTATTATTATTATTATTATTATTATTATTATTATTATTATTATTATTATTATTATTATTATTATTATTATTACGTATGACCACGGTATATGACAAGTATTATTATATTTGTTACCATTGAATTTGAACATCATCAAACTTGTAGTCTGTAAGAATCAGTCCCCTGTAAAAGATTTCGAAGGTGAATATTCCTTGCACAGAAGCTCTGTCTATGAAAAATCCGCTTGACGCTAGGCATATGGGGGGAGGAAAGCTTTTATTTCGATGTGGTAGAAAAAACGCGAATGTCTTACAAGAAGGAACCAAAGATTGGAGATCTATCGAACACCTTCCATAGTAATAACGATAGAACAGAAGGAGACTAGCAATATATCTTCTGTGAGTAAGGGGTTGCAGGGAAGAGAAAAGATCACTCCCCGCAAGATTTTTAAGTCGAGTTTGTACTCTGTGATGGCAGGAAAGTTTGTACTCTGTGAAGGAAACTCTGTTCATGGAAATTTATATGCGTCACTTTGTATGCGAAACTGTAAGTTCATTTCAGCACTAATTCCTGATAAAACTAATAGGCGGTATTTTTTTTTGTTTCAGTTTGTGGCAAAATGGCTCCTTCACAAATCTGTGTTTGCTGGATGAAATTCCGTGCGCTAAATGAGATTAGTTGTTTTGTGTCTGTCTTATCAATGGAAAACAAATAAGCGAAGTGCGTAATTTATCTCTAAGTAAACAATGAGAAAAGCAAACAAAAGATGGAAATAAAAATGGATAAAGCTTGTTATTATGGACTTTCCGGAAGAGACGAAATGCATTCTCGTTCGTTCACGCGAGAACATGATAGAAAAAAAATTATTTACCGATATGCTTTCTTATCTCTTAATTATAAAATTGTTTTCGTTGTTTGTTTTTTTTATTTTGAATGAAATCGCAGTCGAAAAATAACGAAAAAATGTTAAATTATTAAAACAACTACATTATTGTCATAATAACAACAGCAAGTCAAAAAGCCTAGTTTTATTTTTACCGGTGTAAAATATTAAAAGTTGGATATGTATCCACTAGTTTTAACTGGTTTTATTTATTTTACGCTTAAATAAATGGCTTTGTGAGATTGGTGGCTATGGAGGATAGGGGTTGATGCGCGGTGTCAGATAGAATGTCAATGGCTTCTATGAGAAGAGGGGAGCATGAGAAAAATTGCAGTTAGACTGGAGTCTGTCTTTGCATCTCATTTTCCATATCAATTTGCTTCCACTGTGTGTCGATAAGTAAACAATGATAACTCTATTACTAATAGATATTTGATATATGTCTATCTGAAGCGAACCTATATTAGTACTCCTATTTGATTTTTATGGCCCCAATTTGAGCGTTTGTTGTTGGAGTGAAGTTGGGAGTTGTTTCTGTTTACGCCGATGATAAAATATTAGGAGGTCAATCCTAGAGCCTCTTACGTCTGCAGTTGTTTGGAGTGAACTATGATTTTAAAAAATATTTAATTTATTAAATGTGTCTAACAATAGATCTTAATGACCTAAATCTTCGAGATGCTGTTCATTAAACCAGTGAACCGAGACTAATTTCTTCCAGCGAGATTCGCTGTTTGTTTTATAACATTTTATAATTTTAAAAAGAATGACTGTTGAAAAACTATATTTTATTTCAATGTGTTTGCGAAAATGTTACTTTATTGAAAATAAACTTTATTTTATTTCAATGTTTTTCTTTGATTTCTCAAAGTATATTTTATCACAATGTTTTATTCTATTTGCAAAAATGTCACTTTATTGAAAATACACTTTATTTTATAACAATGTTTTTCTTTTATTTCTCAAACTATATTTTATTTCAATGTTTTATTCTATTTGCAAAAATGTTACTTTATTGAAAATAAACTTTGTTTTATTACAATGTTTTTCTTTTATTTCTCAAACTATATTTTATTACAATGTTTTATTCTATTAGCAAAAATGTTACTTAATTGAATATAAACTTTATTTTATTACGATGTTTTTCTTTGATTTCTCAAACTATATTTTATTACAATGTTTTTTTCTATTTGCAAAAATGTTAAGTTATTGAAAATAAATTTATTTTATTACAATGTTTTTCTTTGATTTCTCAAACTATATTTTATTACAATGTTTTATTCTATTTGCAACAATGTAACTTTATTGAAAATAAACTTTATTTTATTACAATGTTTTTCTTTGATTTCTCAAACTATATTTTATTACAATGTTTTATTCTATTTGCAAAAATGTTACTTTATTGAAAATAAACTTTATTTTATTACAATGTTTGTCTTTGATTTCTAAAACTATATTTTATTACAATGTTTTATTCTATTTGCAAAAATGTTACTTTATTAAAAATAAACTTTATTTTATTACGATGTTTTTCTTTGATTTCTCAAACTATATTTTATTACAATGTTTTATTCTATTTGCAAAAATGTTACTTTATTTAAAATAAACTTTATTTTATTACAATGCTTTTCTTTGATTTCTAAAACTATATTTTATTACAATGTTTTATTCTATTTGCAAAAATGTTACTTTATTTAAAATAAACTTTATTTTATTACAATGCTTTTCTTTGATTTCTAAAACTATATTTTATTACAATGTTTTATTCTATTTGTGAAAATGTTACTTTATTGAAAATAAACTTTATTTTATTACAATATTTTTCTTTGATTTCTAAAACTATATTTTATTACAATGTTTTATTCTATTTGCAAAAATGTTACTTTATTGAAAATAAACATTATTTTTTTTTTTTTTATTGATTTCTCAAAGTATATTTTATCACAATGTTTTATTCTATTTGCAAAAATGTTACTTTATTGAAAATACACTTTATTTTATAAGAATGTTTTTCTTTTATTTCTCAAACTATATTTTATTACAATGTTTTATTCTATTTGCGAAAATGTTACTTTATTGCAAATAATCTTTATTTTATTACAATGTTTTCTTTGATTTCTCAAACTATATTTTATTAAAATGTTTTAATCTATTGGTCAAAAATATTACTTTATTGGATTATCTGCCGCTGTCTTGAATGTAACTCTTCAAAATTGAAAACAAAAAATGTTGGTGTTTACTAAACTGCATAAGTGCTGATTTGTTAGATCTGTGGCTTTGAGAGAACGGAACATGTTCGATTTAACATAATTTATCTCGTCTGATTCGTTGGTCAAATCAATTATTTTCACAAAACAACGTATTTACACTATATTCGTTTTCGACTACCATAAAAACATTACGTTTTCTCGGAATGATCTAAGTAGATGTATGGGTGGATTTCACTTCAAAACATCTATATAATAATACGCCAGACTAATTTCATGTTCGTACGTATGCTATCTCCGTCCTACCTTTTCTAAAAGATGGGATTGCTCGATCGCCGAAAATTTATTTGTTTGAAGAATATTTAGCTAACAATTATTTTTACGGTAATAAAGAAGATATTATTTATTTTGGAATCATTAAAATTGTTACAATAAATTAATTAAATTAAACGTTTAAAACTTTCGTTTTATTTATTTAGCAGAAAATATTTAGTTGACAATTTTTTACGGTAAAGAAAAAAGAGAATATTTATTGTTTAAAAAGATATACATTTTTACAATTTTTCAATAAAAAAAAATATTCGTTTAACTTTTAATGAATATTTAACTTACAATGGAAATTATTTGCACGGGAGAAGACAGAGACTATTTTTGCTTAATACCATTAACCTTCCATAAATGTATTATTTCAAACGAAATATCATTGACAGTAAATTATATACAGATAGAAGAAAAAAGCCAACGTAGAATTTCCACGGTGTCTCGCAAATTTATTTATGATTACTTTCCGGTGATGAAGGGGAGAGTATTAGTATGAAAATATTAGAGATAACAGTTTTTACTACTATCTCTATGGAGTAGGTTTGATGGAGAGTCTGTGATGGTGGTCTAAAAGTAGTATTTATTGTTAGATTTTTAAAACACACTCGAGTGAATAAACTGAATAGAGTGTTGAGTTTAGTAGCCTAGGCAGTATGCGGTTATTTTCTTACTCTCGCCGAAGGTACAGGGGAAAACACATCTTTATTATATATATATATATATATATATATATATATATATATATATATATAGAGAGAGAGAGAGAGAGAGAGAGAGAGAGAGAGAAAGAGAGAGAGAGAGAGAGAGAGAGAGAGAGGGGGGGAGAGAGATGAAACAAAAGGTAAGCATTAATGATTAATTACAATGAAAATAATCTAGGGATGAATATGAAGACAAAGTGTTATATAATAATAATAATAATAATAATAATAATAATAATAATAATAATAATAATAATAATAATAATAATAATAATAATAATAGAGCTGGGATAGGAAAAACTGTCGAAATTTCAATTAGGTTTAATTGCACCTATATAGGGATAGAGGAAGTGAAGTCGATGAACGAAAATAAGGAGGGTCACGTGACGATGAGAAATTGTGAGCTTATGGACGGTAGACGATGAGAAGCGAATTGGTGCAGATGGATAAATGAGGTCTTAAAACATTGGCCAGAGAAGGTTGAAGTTTTCTCTCTCTTCCCTCCCCCCTCTCTCTCTCTCTCTCTTTCTCTCGTTGTGCCTGGAGAAAAAAACAATAAAGAACAAAATGGGTAATATAAAATCGTCTCCGAGTTTGTTTGTTTTTATTAAATGTAATCGACAACGATGCAGTTAATCAGGTGACCCCGGAAGAATTATCACTAGTCCCGCTCAGACAAGATATAATGAACAGTGGAAGTAAGTCGAGCATAGTCGTCAAGTTTGCATTTCTTTATGCCTTCGTCATCATCAACGTAGTATGCAACACATACATGATTCGTATTTGGATTATTCGGACTACTGTTCGCATCTTGGATTTTATATCACAAGATTTTTATCTGTCTGGGGTTGTCTTTGCTGTACTTGACTGTTCTAATACCGTGATGTGGTGGAATTCTGTTCTCAAACACGCGATGAAGCTTTCTGGTCAAATAGGTCATGTCCGGTGCCTATAGAGATATAAATAAATATATCGCTATTTAGAAATACAGCTGTTTCTTCAAAATAGAGTTCAGAATCTGTAGATGTTAGGATTTATTATTTGGCCTTCCTAACCATTACTTGATTTTACTTGTGCTTGAAACAGCATTCACCCGGGATGGGTTGAGCCCCCATCCATCGATCCACGCCACTGGGTCAGTGGCAAGGATGAATGGAGTCGGTTCACGAAAGCCAACTCAGCCTTACAATTTTAAGTCAACAATTGGGTGATTTTTAGTTTGACACGGGAGTATAGGTTAGGTTCGGAGCCAGCTTTAACCGTCATCAACTAGGTTTTCGTAGGTTCCCACATCGCTTTCATCAGCCCTGTAAGGTGTTAGATAGTGAGGGGGATCAGAAAAAGACCCAAGATTATGGCGGAGCCATCGTGGGTGGGATAGACAAAGAGCATGTGTAACCAGCTCCAACACGAATTTGAAGAACCATCGGGTAAGGATTTAGAGGGTTGTTTCTGGAGTCCATGTTGAATAGCGGACGAGTGTCGAATTGTATGATAGATATATCTTACGGAAAATTAGATGGCTGACCAAAAAGAAAAAAATACGAATGTTAAATGCGGGTTTGCTGTTTGCCCGGTTTTAATTTTTAGAGATCGAATGGCACGAGTGGTTAAAGGGGGTACGTGGACAAATACCTCCCAGGCTTTGCCTCCCCTCTTTGGGGAGGAGTAAGTTTATTGCTTACTGCCTGAGGCGCCCCTACCGGGGAATGCCGGCGGGGCTGCCCAGGCAATTTTTAAACAGCCAGAGTGCTCAAATTCTCGAGCGCTGTTTTTTTTTCTCACTTTCCCGACCTTGTGTCACATCTTACCTTGAAGATAAATAGAACAGCTAAACGTTTTAACTCTTGAGTACCTGAGACCATTGCTGTACTTAGCACGCAGTTGTCGTGAAAATAAATGCTGAATATAGTAATTAAGAAGTATAGCCATTTTTTAATAGCCTGATCTTTTGTTTACAAAGTTCGTACCGTGTTAAAGGCTTAAGATGAAAAAGGTATCACCATTATCTTAACATAAGAGATATTATAGACACACTGGTAGCATTAGAACACCTGAATGCATTCAGCAAGTGCAGCACACCGTTGGTGGTAATCCTAGAAGATAGATAAGGGCAATTGCAAAATAACACCGTGTGTTAAAAGGAACCATCTGAAATATTGTCTACAAAGACATCAGATACAACGTCCTATGTGATGAATGAATTTCATTTTACGCCAGAAAAGGTTAAGCAAAATCGCTTAGTTAAATATAATACAATACAGAGCCCAAAAATTGATTGCGGACAATTCTCATGATCACATATCGTCTAACACTTATTGGCTTGCAGCAAAGTGTAGTATCTGTTCTGATATTACACTTCATCTTTTCTGTCCTCTGTCAGTGATGGAGAAATCTAGAGTGCTTCTTTTGGGGTAGTTGAAGTTTTCTTACGCTAAAAACCGACCTTGTGATTAACTCTGCTCCCGGGTTAGGGGAAGGTAAAATGTGTTTAAGGAAATCGCTCCAGACAAGGCATGAATCCACTTGATGTAAGGAGCTAAGAATAAAATTACCACTTCAAGGTAAAAAAAACTAACCAACGATAAATGTTATATAGATTGATTCTGGCCCAGAAAACAGCAATTCTTCCCCCTTTATCAGAAACATCGCTCATGAAATGTGAGAACTAAAGAATAAAATAAGTGGAGACGGGAGTGAGGGCTGCCGAAAGTAACCCAAAAGTTCACTTTCCACTCCCCATAAGGGCTTCTAATATATGGCATCTTAGCTTTCCTATCTTCTTCTTTCGTTTGCTTCACAGCATCTCACTGTTAGATCACCAGCTCGGTTGAGAAAAGCCATGCTAATGTTTTGTTGTCTAGCACAGCTATGCCGGCTTCGCCGTTGGGTGGTCGATATTTAAGGCATGACTCGATGATGTAGTCTACTGTCTGTTCAGAGTGACCACAGTCGCAGACAGCCGAGTCCCTGAGTCCCCATCCTTTCATGTTCGCAGCGAAACGGCCGACACCTGTCCTGAGGCGGTTGAGTATTGTCCACTGCCGGCGAGGGAGGTCCATGCCTGGTAGGTTACCCGGGTCCTCCACAAATCTGTGCAACCTTTGGAGGAGATAAAGTCAGCCTTTTCGTGGCCTCCTCCATAAGTACCTGCTCACAACAGTGAAACTAATGACTTTAGACCGCTTCCAGCGACCCCAGCTTTCCTGTCTGAATCTTTTGGATACTATGTATCTAGTGTAGTTAAGAAAAAGGTGAATGTAATGTGCTCTCTTATAACAGTAAATGATCCCTTAAAGTCTTTCTGGTTAGAGTAATGTCCAACATGAATCGGGACCGCCTGACCCTAGCATGTACACGATACATACCTCACATATCAGTCGGTAATGAAGAACAAAACTACAAAACACTATATTCATTTTTATCTCCAAAAAAGTTTTTCAGTAAAGCAGAGAGTACTATTTGTCTATAAGTCATTTTTTATGTATAAATCTGTCTTCAAATATCTTCCGACCCCTGCATATGCTAAAATATTTGGTGCGCTGTTATACTATAGACTGTCCATCCACAGCCGGGACCGCTGGAAAATCTTACCTATAAAGTAGATAAGTGAACGACACTAAATATACCGGTTGATCTATTGAACTTCTCAGACGATTGACGCTATGACAATTAGTTGTAAGCTTTCTGGGTGACCAGATAACGATGGAGAGAGTGAGCTGGGGAACAAACAGATGTAACCAGTCCCGGTGGTCAGATGAGAGTAACTGAGAAATAGACCAAACATTTAGGATTTTCGGCCGATGGTAGATATATGTGAGAACGATAGATCGGTTCGAAGAGATCGCAGAGACGGGCTTAAGACGAAAAGACGAAGCAGACGTCGATGAGGTCGATAAAACTATTGTGAATTGTCTTTACAGATAGGTTCGAGAGATCTCAGTTAAGTCTTAGTTGATATCGAAGACTTCGAAGATGGGAGGTTTAACTCAGAACAACTAACGCCAACGACGAGGCCCTGACGACACCCATACACATGTGTTAAACAAGTCAAGTTTACACAATGTATGTTCCTTGCTTTGAATGCGAATTGTAAACTAGTGTTTGCGCTCTCGGCGATCGTCAATCCTAGAATCGACACGACCAGAACAAGAAGACAAAGAAAAGGCCAAGGACACGTGCGTTTTGAAGGTCGGCGATCGTCGAGAAGCCAGCATGGTTATAAACGCAACGCTGATCGTGTGATATGTTTAAATGGATGCATGTTTGGCCGAATCGATTCGAAAGCGGACAATAGAATCGATTATGCCGAGTCAAAATCCGGAGATAATATTGTTGCCTATGAAATCAGTTATGTCGAATTCAAATTCAATCTAATACATCAAGGGAACGGCATGAACGTGGATTTCCAGTTACTGAGTCACCACTTATTAAGTCTAAAAACAAAGATGAAGATAAAAGTCAATGAGATTGTCAACAACACTATGAGAAAGGCAAAAAAATGATTAATTAATAGGACGGCTCGACAAGTATTTGTTGACATTGGACTTTAAGGCGAGTATGTGTATAGTCAGCAGAGAAGCAGCCATGTGGTATTGTGTTGCACAGAGAGAAAATTATTGGAAAGAAATTCTCTTCATAGAAGTTTCGTTTGGATTTAGGTACGTAGAGGAAGAAGAGAAAAGTGCTTTGCAGTAGTGGTAGCCAGATAAGTTCTTGCTGTGAATGTTTCAGAGGGGGAGGGGCAGAGATTGGAACTCAGTCAAGCACCTTCCATGGAAATAACGGTAAAGTAGAGAAAGACTAGCAACGTTTATGTGCGAAGGAGAGTGTGGGGTAGAAGATAGATGATCCCCACTAGATTGCCAAGTCGATTTTGTAGTCTGACAAGAGAAGAGCGTCATCCAGTTTTGGATTAAAATACTAACTTTTGTTGAATTAACTTTATACAGTGGGTCGTTTAACACATGTGTCGTGCTTCGGCGTTAAATATTTTTTTAAAACGGCTTGAAATGTTCTTAAAATAAAATTTTAAACATAACCATAATAACCGTAGTCGAGTGCGATCAACGGTTCTCTGTTCATTTGTTACTACATCGAGATGTTTGGGAAAATACCGCTAATTTTCCTGAATTGCTCCTTGATTCTCATCTTATGATAATGTTTGCTTAGTACGGAAGCATCAAGTATCATGTTTAGTTTAAGTTTTGGTATGATCCGACCGAGGATTGAACCCCGGTCTACAGGCCCATTAAGCGAACAGTCTAACATTTATTCAAAAACAAGTCGTTACACAGATAAAAGTCAACCGAAAATGTTCAAAAGATTTATATACACTTATATTTGCGAAGCCAAGATGATTATTCGCACCTATTAAATAGACACTTATTCGCGTCGCAATTTCGACTGTAGCTGCTGCTGCTATTGTCGTCGTTAAAAAAATTTCATTGTTGATGCGTTTGTTCAGACATCTGACCATCTTATCTACTCATTACCTATTCACATAGATAAAACTCCAGTTCACTGAGTACGTCTTGTATAGCACCCAATGCGTTCGCGCAGCTATTTATTTATTTATTTATTTATTATTATTATTATTATTATTATTATTATTATTATTATTATTATTATTATTATTATTATTATTATTATTATCATTATTATTGCATTAGCATTGTTTTTGTTGTTGTTTTGTTACTTGTTGATTTTGTGAGCTCGTTTATTTTAATGTTTGTTTTTGTTTGTTTGTTATTTTGTTTGTTTATATTTTATCACTCTTCTATCTTTGAAGATTCCAACTGTGTCGGTCGGTCGCTTTTGGAATGACTGATTTTCCCAGGAGACATTTTTTTTTGGCTTAAAACTAACGCAAGCTTGCTTCACAAAATAAGGTAAACAAAAAAACAACAACAAAAACAAAGACAGCAACAATAAACACATAACAAACACCGCCATTAATCCAACTAATAATAATAATAATAATAATAATAATAATAATAATAATAATAATAATAATAATAATAATAATAATAATGATGATGATGTCAAAGGAAATCAACTGCAATTTCTAGTGTTATTCGGTGCGACGCTGTCTTTGAAAAGAACTGAATTTACCGCGCAAATAAGTCGCCATCTTGAAAGTACAGCAGCCATTTTGTTTTTTGTTTATAGTTTTTTTTTATTGCCTTTTGTGTTTGTTTTCTTGTTCATTTTTTCTTAATTTACTGGTGGCTATTTCGAATTTTATATTTTATATTTATGAATAAAAAGGTTTTACGAGTTTTTTTCATTCGATTAATGGTTTGAAATGAAGTATGACGCATATATATATATATATATATATATATATATATATATATATATGTGTGTGTGTGTGTGTGTGTGTGTGTGTATGTGTGTGTGTGTATTTTTGTAAATATTATCATTATAAAGCTCCTTTAAGAAATTAAACTTGAGCACTGTTCGGAGCTATAAAAAACAAACTGTCACTTAGCTATAAGCAAGGTTCAGATAACGTTTGTCGAACCCTCTAGACTGTCTACTGTTTACTGCCCGCTGCTTTTAGGCAAAAATATGACTTCATTTCTCCTGTATCACGTGATAAATTCTGATGGCACCGACTCCTAAATATATCGACTTTCGACCGAAAATCCTAGATGTCCAGTCTTTCTCTCAGTCACCCTTAGCTGGTCACAGAAACTTGCTACATCCGTTTTTCTTCTCAACTTATCGCTATCCGGCCACCCAGAAACTAACAATCAACTGTCAGAGCTAAACCCCACCTGGTGAGTTCAATAGATTGTCCAGGCCTCCATATCACCGTCCACTTATCTCACTTTCTCATCATTTCTGTATGGAGGACAGACCATGGTATCACAAGCGTATGTTATTTAAATAATCTTTCATTGTTGATGTGATTCAGCATATCATACGGATTCAATATATAAGTAGAAAGTCACAATAGACACATAACATAAACCGCCATTAATTCAACTACTAACATTAATGCCATACGTAATATAACCGCAATTTCTAGTGTTATTTGGTGCGCAGTTTTAAAAAAAATGCATGTATCGTCAACAAGTTTTTCATCTTGAAATTACAGTCGCCATTTTATTTATTTGATTTCTTCATTATCTCGGTTGTTTATATTCGTTGAATCTTTTGTAGTTGCTTTTATTCTTGACGTTTACTTTTTACTTTACTGGTTTCTATTCATAAATCTGCATTATTTAGAAAATAAATCATTTCTTTAAAAAATGTTGGTCTTCAGTACATTTGGTCGCATACCGTCTAAATTCTTCGGGGCTGTTGAAGCAAACGTTTATTATAGTTAACAACCAAAAAAAGGAAGCAAAAACAAATATACAAAAAATAACTGTTACCAAACGCAATAAAATTTACTTTTCTACCTAATTGAAACGAGAAACAGATTTTTTTTTAAAGCAGCAATCAAACTTGGATGATTTCCAGAAAAGGCTTAGAATATGATTTTAACGATAGACGATTTAAACGAAACTTTTATTGAAATAAAAATCAAAACTTTGAAACACATTTAGAAGAATGAAATTATGCAATTAAGTAGAAACGTACATTTTCTTGCGTTTGGATCTGTTGAATATTTTTTTTTTTCACCCCTTTTTACGTAGTTAAATATAATACACTTTTGCTGATGTTGATAATTATTGTATCAAGAAATGAAAAGAATAAAAAATAAAACATAATTTCCAGGGTCGTGTGTTCGTTGCTATTCAACACAAAATAACTTTTATATCTCAGGTACATTACTCGGGCAGAAAGAGAGGGAGAGATATAGATATAAAGAGAGCGCCCTCCTATCGGCTGTATTAAAAAGTTACATTTAAACACGTTCCTTTGTCTCGCCCCTATGGGTTGCGTTTCGTCTTTGCCGTTTACATGGGTCAATTTTTTTTTTTTTTTTTTATTCTTGACGGATTATATATATATAACTTCTTTTGTAATATGGTGGGGAAAATCCCAGCGGAATGCCTCATTAATTGAGAATCGACATTAGAAGCGTAATATTTATTTATTTATTGATACAGAAAGTTAGTACAGCATTAGTACCGTCGGTTTCAAGTTTGAAATACTTAACCATCCGGCTTTCTTCAGCTTATGTTGTCACCCTAAACATAAGCTGAAGAGAGCCGGATGGTTAAGTCCTTCTGAGCTTGAAACCGACGGTACCAATGTTGTACTAATCTATCTGTACCAATATATATATATATATATATATATATATATATATATATATATATATATATATATATATATATATATATAAGGAGATTTAGTGAATTATAAGATTGCAATTGCTCAAAGAATTAGAACAAGTCTATTATGGCGTACGGTCGTTTCCAAAACATTCTGGAAATACTTTATTTAATTCTTTAATATTTTTAAAAACAACAAAAGCTACTTCAAAACGTCTTCATCGGCGCCTTTAGCAACACATCTTACAGAAATTCAAGGAAAAATTAACAAGCTCGTCTTAGAGGAACATCCATTGGCAGAATGGCGTACATAGACCAATATTAGAAAAAGAATAAGTTACAGATATAAAATAAGAATATAAAGATACAACTGATAATGATAATAATAAAACCTTATAAACATTATAAACATTAGTAAGAAAAAATGAAAAAAGTAAAATTAAGAACAAAAATATAGAGTAAAAATAAAATAAAATATAATATAAAAATAATAGAATATATGAATGAAAAATAAAATCAGACGATAAGAAGTAAAAAAAAAAAAAAAATAACAAATAAATAAAAAAAAGTAAAAACAAAAATAAAAATAAAAATAAAAATAAAAATATAAAAAGTATTAAAGTATAAAAATATAAGAAAATATAAAAGAATTAAAAAATTGAAAAATTAATAATTAAAAAATAAAAAATATATAAAAAATAAGTAAAAAAATATAAAAAAAATATAAAAATATAAAAATACATAAAATAAAGAATAAAGTGTAATAGAGTAAAATAAAATAAAATAAAAAATAAATAAAATATAAAATATAGAAGATAAAATAAAGTAAAATAAAAATGTAAGTTCGATAATAGAAATATAAAGGAATACGAATATATTAACAATATAAAAATATATACATATGCAGACATATATACATACATATATATATATATATATTCATATACAAACGCACATATATACACATACATAAAAATATATAAGAAAATAATAAAGTTAATAAAATTATAAATAAGTAAATAAAAATTGTTAACTTATAATATAGAATAACGGTAAATTAAGAAATAATGGAGGTAAAATTAATAATAAATAGAATTAAAGATAAAAAACAAAGGTACCAATAAGGAGATGATATTAAAAATTAGAAATATAAAATGAAAATATATGATAAATATAAAGGAGATAATTAATAATATTAGAATTTATTAATAAGGACTTAGAACTATAAATGAAAATAAGATAGAAGTTTAAATAAGTTCAGGGGATAAAGGTTGATTATTATCAAGGCTCCTTTACTAGAGGTTTTTTAAGAAAAACATTGCGTAATGAGATGATTAGGGTAGGAGGAACAGCACATGGGAATGTATGGATAACGGTAAAATTTAGGGGGAGAAAAGACACCTTATAAAACAGTATTATAGGTGAAGGGTCAAGGGTGACTAGGAAAATAAATAAATAAAAAGGATGTAATATAATAGATTTGCTGTATAGTTGGGACTGTATTAACATCTGTGCACGGACAGGTGCATGAGTACATGAGAGAAATGGGGGAAAAGAAGGAAGTTTTCTGTTAATTCTGTTGGTTTCCCGTTAATTCTGCTGGTTTACAAAGAGGATAGAACGCATTTCATAGGAAATAATTATCACTATTTTCCGATTGGGGTCTTATATGAATTCGGCGTTCAAACCAATAAGTCAAACTGGAATTACATTAGATGTGGGAGAGTGAATCATATCAGGAAACGTTATAAATATGGTCCGGGTGTTAAGAGTTATTTAGGAGAATATCGAAGTAAGACAGAATTTGAGCTTCGATGAACTAATATAGTTTTTGAATGAATTGGTTGGAGGAAATGAATAAATTGGTTTTAACCCACATTCTATTGGGGAAAAAGTCGTCATACCTCGGAAGCGTTAGTCCTTATATTTTTAGAATTCCCTTTTACATGCGTTATATGTATGTAATCCAGTTATTATGGGAGATTCAAAGCGGTAATTTGTAGATATTTGTTCACAGCATATTTTCGCCGTGGAAGTCAATCGAGTGTTCCTGTTATTGGTTTCTATGTTAGAATGAAGGTGGTTGACGTTTAGGATTTTTGAGTTATTAAAGCTAAGTTAGGGGTGGGGGATAAATGTCAGGGTGTGAGGTCGTTGGTCTATAGAGGGAATGGACAGAGACGCTGAAAAATAGGGTTGGGAGATGAAATTCGAGCTTTATGGCCTTAAGATGATGAGACTCCTATTTGCGAAGGTGTTTATTATCAGACTAAAACTGTTCTGCTGGTCGCAGGATTTGAACCCCGGACTTAAGTCACTTTGAACACTCATCCGACGCCTTTATTGGCGCGGATATCTTAACAGTTACAGGAAATATGTGTTCGACAATCCAAGGGAATAGACTTGCAATTTATGCTAAATTGGAAGCTTTTTAATAGTCATTTAAACAATGCTCAACAGATAGAGCAATGATCAATGATTTTTATTTTTTTAATCATTGATCCGATATAAGGATTCAATTCATGACCATTAATCGAATCACATAAACAGTGACACAATGTTTTATGTAACTAACGTTTATCAAGTCCAAAATGCCACTCGGGGATAAGGGTTAATGGGTTTATCAGCTGAACGGTGAGACAAAACCGAGAGACTTAGTAACGATGGTTGAGACTTGGCACAATTTGATTATTTTAGAGGAGGGCTCAACAACAATTCTTTAGCATTGGACTTGTAAACCACCATGTTGTAGTCAACTGGGAAGCAGCCCGTAGTATTGTGTTCCATAGACGGATAGTTCTTTGAAATACACTGTACTCATGGAAGTTTCGTTTAGTTTTAGGTACACAGAGAAAGCAAAGAAAAATTATTTACAGTGGTTGTAGCTAGACGAGTTTTTGTTGTGAATTTTTTACAGGGAGCGGGGCATAGATTGGAGCTAAGTCGAGACCCTACCATGAAAATAACCACAGAGTAGAGAAAGGCTAGAAACCTCTCATCTGTAACAGTTTCCATCGTTAATAACACTGTAAGAAAGATGTATTTATTATTGTCTGTTATTTAATAAGTAAATACAAGATTCTTTGATGTCTATCCTATTCTTATAGGTTTTATTCTATTTCTATGGAACTTTCGTTGCTTCCGGTAATTTAGGTCGATTTGGATCCTCTTTCGTCCGACGTATATCTTCTACGTGTTGAAATAAATACGCAACCTTTTCAGTTTGAATAAGTATATTTTTTCATATTTCCATACGTTCTTCGTAAAAAGAATGATAGATAAAGAAGAAGAACATTCCTCGTTCATCAGTCCAAAACTAATCTGGAACGACGTCATTGAGACAAGATCTCTCAGAATATATTTTAACAGTCCATCAAAATTGGTTAGTTCGTCTTTCTTATCTCTATGTGTAGGAAGCGACACGTGTGTAGTGTTGGTGTATTTTGGTGAGTCTAAAACGGTAAACTATGACTGAGAAGCCAAATCGTGAGAACGGAAGTCTATAATAAGAATAGGCGGAAGTGATGTCATATATACAAAACCAAAGGTATTTTGTAAACATATTTCATCCAAAACAAGGCAGGCCGCCACTGTAGATGTAAGGGGCTACTGAGAATTAGGGTGTAGGTTTTGGGTGTCATCCTAAGCTAGGAGCAGTGTAGCGAGATGTCTGTTTATATTAGTTTTAAACCTCTGCATTTCGGTACAGTCGGGGAGTTTATTTAGTCTTTTCAATTTTTAATATTTCTAAATTATTAATACTTGCAAATGAATGACTTGTCTCTTTTAAAATATCAACACGCCTGATGCTTCCTCGTTCAACACCTAGAATTTGAATTTACTAACCGTTAAAACAACATTGCGGAATAGAAACATAACACAGACGTTAAAACATGTTTGGTTGTTTTTTATTTAAGAATAATATGACCCAATTCTGGTCATCCTTGAAGATAAAATTTGATTGCGAAAAAATTACGATTAAAGTCAAAAACAAATAATTAAAGAATCATGTATTGCAAAAGGCTTTTATTTTTAATATTTAATATTTCAAAAGTTCCTTGGTTTTAATTGAGCTAACTTTTCAAGTCACCGAAATCATATAGCTTCTTCTCGTTTTTAACTAAAACTACTTTTTGTTTACCATACCCAAAAGTAATATTATATCGGATTTTTAAAAAATATTCGAACATTATTTTGGTTTTGTTAAATCGAATTTCTAAAAATTCCTATTTATTGTCTTTGTTGTTAATACTGGGTGACAACCGCCTTTCCAAAGGAAAAAATGCCTAATCCTATTCCTAACCCTAACCCTAGCCCTAACCCTAACCTTAACCCTAACCCTTACCCTAACCCCTGCCTTCCCAACAGAAAAAAATGATTAACCTTAACCTTAACCCTGACCCTAACTCTAACCCTAACCCTAACCTCCGCCTTCCCAACAGAAAAAAATGATTAACCTTAACCTTAACCCTAACCTTAACCTTAACCTTAACCTTAACCCTAACCCTACCCTAACCCCCGCCTTCCCAACAGAAAAAAAGAATAACCTTAACCTTAACCCTAACCTTAACCTTAACCCTAACCCTAACCCTACCCTAACCCCCGCCTTCCCAACAGAAAAAAAGAATAACCTTAACCTTAACCCTAACCTTAACCTTAACCCTAACCCTAACCCTACCCTAACCCCCGCCTTCCCAACAGAAAAAATGATTAACCTTAACCTTAACCTTAACCTTAACCTTAACCCTGACCCTAACCCTAACCCTACCCTAACCCCCGCCTTGCCAACAGAAAAAAAGAATAACCTTAACCTTAACCCTAACCTTAACCTTAACCCTTACCCTAACCCTACCCTAACCCCCGCCTTCCCAACAGAAAAAAAGAATAACCTTAACCTTAACCCTAACCTTAACCTTAACCCTAACCCTAACCCTACCCTAACCCCCGCCTTCCCAACAGAAAAAAAGAATAACCTTAACCTTAACCCTAACCTTAGCCTTAACCCTTACCCTAACCCTACCCTTACCCCCGCCTTCCCAACAGAAAAAAAGAATAACCTTAACCTTAACCCTAACCTTAACCTTTACCCTAACCCTAACCCTACCCTAACTCCCGCCTTCCCAACAGAAAAAAAGAATAACCTTAACCTTAACCCTAACCTTAACCTTAACCCTAACCCTAACCCTACCCTAACCCCCGCCTTCCCAACAGAAAAAATGATTAACCTTAACCTTAACCCTAACCTTAACCTTAACCCTAACCCTAACCCTACCCTAACCCCCGCCTTCCCAACAGAAAAAAAGAATAACCTTAACCTTAACCCTAACCTTAACCTTAACCCTAACCCTAACCCTACCCTAACCCCCGCCTTCCCAACAGAAAAAAAGAATAACCTTAACCTTAACCCTAACCTTAACCTTAACCCTAACCCTACCCTAACCCCCGCCTTCCCAACAGAAAAAAAGAATAACCTTAACCTTAACCCTAACCTTAACCTTAACCCTTACCCTAACCCTACCCTAACCCCCGCCTTCCCAACAGAAAAAAAGAATAACCTTAACCTTAACCCTAACCTTAACCTTAACCCTAACCCTAACCCTACCCTAACCCCCGCCTTCCCAACAGAAAAAAAGAATAACCTTAACCTCAACCCCCGCGTTCCTAACAGAAAAATGATTAACCTTAACCTTAACGCTAACCCTAACCTTAACCCTAACCCTGATTCTAATCCGACCCTAACCCTAACTCTACCCCAAACCTTAACTCTAACCCTAACCTTAAATTTAACCCTAACTTTAACCCCCGCCTTCCTAACAGAAAGAATGATTAACCTTAACCTAAACCTTAAACCTAACCTTAACCCTAACCCTAACCCTAACCTTAACCCTAACCCTAACCCTAACCTTAACCTTTACTCTTACCTTAACTCTAACCCTAACCCCCGCTTTCTCAACAGAAACAATACCACCTATGAAATCGTTAATAAAATTAACAACCCTTTATGCAATCCAACCATATTCGATACAAGTAATCTTAAATCCATGCCTGACTTGTCTATTAAGTTTCAGTCATAAATGTCCAACAGTCTTTGTTTAATCGCCGTTCAATGACACGCGAGGCGGCATGATCTGGAATGAACTTCACACTCACCGGACATTGACCCCGCCCAAGATTTGTATCTGTAGAATTATCTCAAAGATAATGTCTATCAAAATAATCGCAAGATTATTCCTAAGTTGAAGAGGGCAATCGCGGCCAAAATTAAGGCAGTGCCATAAGACGAGGGTGTCAGAGTTATTGACAATTGTGCACACCATATCAAAGTGTGCTTAATATCTACTGACAATCAAGCAAAAACTTTTAAACATTCATGAATCAAACTTTGCGGACATGTCAAACATAGACTGACGTTTATTTCACCCAACTATTTGATTGGATGAAAGGATTATAAATGTTATTAACGATTACATGTGTGTCATTTTTGGGGTCACTCAATAATATCCAAAATTGAAACAAAATCAACAGTGTTCTATTTTTTTACAACGCGTGTATTTTTAGTGTATTTTTGATAAGGCTAAACAACGATCGTGAGCACGAAAGTCTATGATAAAAGTAGATGGAAGTGATGTCATATATGTGAAAGCAAAGCAGTTTAATATTCTACAAGCGGAACCCGTAGAAATTAGTACTACCGTGCATTATATGGACGTTCAGTGTTCAAACTGAAGCAGATTTATCTAAGTACTCTGGTTAATGTAGTTTCATAATATATCTTCTTATGGGGACCCAAAAGCCTTGTAAGAGTTTCTGATATATTCCCATTCTATGAACATCTGGTGCGAACGAAGACCCCAAGATATTAGTGTACAATCTTTGGACAAGGCAGATACTGCATCTTAATCCTAGCCTGAAAGTTAAAAAAGTATATTTTAGTTCGAGTTTCATTCGAAACAACACCAACATCAGATAAACATTTTAAAAATCTGTTTTTACATTGCATCTTCGGCGATCCGCGATTGTATCTTCTAAATATTACGTGGAAGGTGATAACGTACGTACGGACATTAAATCTCCTTAGCGTATTATTATATGCTATAGAAAAAGTAAACAGCTAATTTTCTTTTCTTTATACTTTTTAAAACTAAATAAAAAAACTAAAATATTTAATTTTGTGTATTCATAATTTAACTTCCCCATCAAATAATATCCCTTTTCTGTCTCCCTTTTAAGGGACGAATAATTATATCTTAATATATGATTCCTTATATAACCACATCTAAGCCCTATTTATCCCCCCTCTTCTTTCTTCCTTCTAATACCCCTCTCTATCTGTTCCTAATACCCCCTTCCCCCATTTTCCAGACATGACCTCTCTTTTCCTACTCCTTATCTCCCTCTTCATCTCTTTTTCTAAGCGTCTTCCATCTGTCATCTACTAATCTCTCTCTCTCTCTCTCTCTCTCTCTCTCTCTCTCTCTCTCTCTCTCTCTCTCTCTCTCTGTCTATCTCTCTCTCTATCTATCTATCTTTTTCTCTCTCGTTTTCTCTCTCTCTCGCTCTGTCTCTCTCTTTCTCTCTCTCTCTCTCTCTCTCTCTATCTATCTATCTTTTTCTCTCTCGTTTTCTCTCTCTCTCGCTCTGTCTCTCTCTTTCTCTCTCTCTCTATCTCTCTATCTATCTATCTGTCTCTCTCTGTCTATATCTCTCTCTCTATCTCTCGTTTTCTCTCTTTCGCTCTCTCTCTCTATCTATCTCTCTCTATCTATCTATCTATCTATCTATCTATCTATCTATCTATCTCTATCTATCTATCTATCTTTTTCTCTCTCGTTTTCTCTCTCTCGCTCTCTCTCTCTCTCTCTCTCTCTTGTCCTTGACTGTTGCTTTTTCCCCCTTTTCCAACTTTTCTCCCTCCTTTCCATCCTCTCTCTTTGTGTTTCTTTATAACCTTTTCTTTTTATCCCCCTCTTTTTTCTGTCTTCGTCACTTTCCCATTTTTCTTCGGCTTTCGCCTCCTCTCCCACTTTCTCTCATCTTCGGCCTCTTTCTCTTTTTC
>OY744538.1:25916405-25921405 GCA_963556195.1 Sepiola atlantica
ATATCTGGTGTGATATTAGCGCTGGGCGGGCTATGCCGGCTTCTTTCGAATGAGAAAGTTTACGGGGAATATAAAATTCACAAGCGGTCGCCAGCTGCGAGTACAGGGGTGTCCAGAAGTCCCTACAACTTTTTGTAAACATCAACAAGTGAATAAGTAACCAGACTTTTATTTAAAGCAACAACAATTTATTATAAGAAAATATGGTAATAACTGTTGAGTCATAAAATAGATCAACTTGCCGTTCATTTGATCACTACACATTTGATCAATACATATTTGATCAATACATATTTGATCAATACATATTTGATAACTACATATTTGATCACTACATATTTGATCAATAAGTATTTGATCACTACATATTTGATCAATACATATTTGATCACTACATATTTGATCAATACATATTTGATCACTACATATTTGATCAATACACATTTGATCATTACATATTTGATCACTACATATTTGATCACTACATATTTGATCACTACATATTTGATCACTACGTATTTGATCAATACATATTTGATCACTACATATTTGATCAATACACATTTGATCAATACACATTTGATCAGTACATATTTGATCACTACATATTTGATCAATACATATTTGATCAATACATATTTGATCACTACATATTTGATCAATACACATTATATCACTACATATTTGATCAATACATTTTTGATCAATACATATTTGATCAATACACATTTGATCACTAAATATTTGATCACTACATATTTGATCATTACACATTCGATCACTACATATTTGATCACTACATATTTGATCACTACATATTTGATCAATACATATTGGATCAATACATATTTGATCAATACACATTTGATAAATACACATTTGATCACTACATATTTGATCACTACATATTTGATCACTATGTATTTGATCAATACATATTTGATCACTACATATTCGATCACTACATATTTGATCAATACATATTTGATCATTACATATTTGATCAATACACATTTGATCACTACATATTTGATCACTACATATTTGATTAATACATATTTGATCACTAAATATTTGATCACTACATATTTGATCAATACATATTTGACTAATACATATTTGATCAATACATATTTGATCAATACACATTTGATCACTACATATTTGATCATTACACATTTGATCACTACACATTTGATAACTACATATTTGATTAATACATTTTTGATCACTACATATTTGATCACTACATATTTGGTCAATACATATTTGATCAAGACATATTTGATCAATACATATTTTATCACTACATATTTGATCAATACATATTTGATCAATACATATTTAATCACTACATATTTGATCACTACATATTTTATCAATACATATTTGATCACTACATATTTGATCAATACATATTTGATCAATACATATTTGATCACTACATATTTGATCAATACATATTTGATCACTACATATTTGATCATTACACATTTAATCAATACATATTTGATCACTACATATTTGATCAATATACATTTGATCACTACATATTTGATCATTACACATTTGATCACTACACTTTTGATCACTACATATTTGATTAATACATATTTGATCACTACATATTTATTCACTACATATTTGATCAATACATATTTGATCAAGACATATTTGATCAATACATATTTTATCACTACATATTTTATCACTACATATTTGATCACTACATATTTTATGACTACGTATTTGATCAATACACATTTGATCACTACATATTTGATCATTACACATTTGATCACTACACATTTGATCACTACATATTTGATCAATACATATTTGATCAAGACATATTTGATCAATACATATTTTATCACTACATATTTGATCAATACATATTTGATCAATACATATTTGATCACTACATATTTGATCAATACACATTTGATCAATACATATTTGATCAATACATATTTGATCAATACACATTTGATCAATATGTAAGATAATGAAGAATGGCAAAAATGAATCGTGGACGAGTCCATTGTGGGTGGGACGTCGAGAAAAAAAGCAAACGACTTGATAACTGTTAAAAAGAAGAAGGTTCCGCAGTACAAGCGAGACTTGAAAGGCGATTTCAGAAACGCGAAGAGCTGGAGCGCTTGGTAATCGGAGTATCGAAATACCGGAAGAATGGGAGTTTACCGATTTTTATGGCACCGATGAAGCTTTATTGGCTATGGTACCTAAGCCCGTCTTGCTGTTAGGCTTTCGTGTCCGCTGACTTAATATGCGACTGATAAGCAAGTTGGTACATTGAAGGAATCCCCTTACTTGTATTTCATCAAAAGATTGTTATATGTGTGTGCGTAGCCGGCATAAACCATCCGGTGATGGGAAATTAAAAAAAAGGAAAGTTTTTCCATATACGTTCTGTTCTTTTTCATTCTTGTTGGATCTTACCGGGTACCCCAAAAGAACGGGTAATGCAACAAATATATATTTGATAAATACATATTTGATCAATACATATTTGGTCAATACATATTTGATCAATACATATTTGCATGCGTCTGAATGTGCGATTATCAATAGCTATCAATACAGACGTGTTAATGTGCATACTTTTCTGTTTGATGATGTTATTGGGTTCTTAGGTTGTGTGACATTTTATAGACACGATGTTGGGCTTGGACATTCCCCTTGTCGCAGGAGGTGAAGTCTGGGCTTCTTGTTCACTTGTTGATGTTTACAAAAAGTCGTAGGAACTTCTGGGCCACTCTGTACATCCTGCCCGTTGGAAGATGACATACAGCGCCTAGCATTCCCAAATGGTCACCCATCTTGTACTGTCCAGGCTCCACGTCGTTTAATATCGGTGATCTAACGAGCACCGGTGTGTCAATGCATTTATGCCAACACCTTGCTTAAGCGATAAGCAAGTTATCAGACACCGTATCCTGTCGCATATGTGGAGAATATAAGACAACAATGGGTTACATACTATCTGGATGCGGCCATCTGGAACCATTAGATTATTTACAACAACGTAATAAAGCTGTTCAGTACATACATTGGTTGATATGCGGATCATTCAACATCCCCTCATAAAGGGAATTGGTTGGAACATAAGTAATCACAGTGTATAAATGATCATAAAGTTATGATTCTCTGGTCTTTCAGTGTCCAGATACCGATAAATGCAAACAGAACGACCAGAAACAATCGTTAAAAATGATGTTGAAAAATCTGCCTTGTTATTGATGTTGCAACCAAAGTTGACAAACCATACATTCTTAAAAACAGTTAAAAAACTATCGAACAGTCGAATGCAGAATAGGGCCTGTTCTCACAGTGGGAAATCACAGACGTGACAAGGTCAGCGTGTGACGAGATCCCAGATCAAGGGTCAATGTGCACCTGCGAGAGGCTCTGTGACGTCACATGCCCTGCGTGGGAAACAGAGGGAGCCGTGATGTCACTCGTTCTTCGTGAGAAGCGAGTTTTAGTCAGTCTGAGTTTTGGAGGCGGAGCTATCAGACATGATTTTGATGTAGTCAGCAATTTGATTTAAGGGAAATATTTCCTTGAGAAAATACAGGCGAAAGATCTCTTCTTTCCCCCTCCACGAGTGATTAAGGACTTAATTGTTAAGTAATTGCGAAAGCAGTAATATGCTCTCTCTCTCTCTCTCTCTCTCTCTCTCTCTCTCTCTCTCTCTCTCTCTCTCTCTCTCTCTCTCTCTCGACGTTGGTGAATATCCCCAAGCCGATAAATAACTAACGCCTGAAATAAAAAGAATTGAAAGTAAAGGGATTGTTTGTCTTCGGAGTTCGTCATGAAGTTTTTGTTGTAGCGGCGATGTTCACGGCAGTACAGAAGAGAAGAAGGAAGAAAACCACTAGACGACACGCCCCTCCACGCGACGAGGAAAGAAGAGAGGGTACGAGAAATTTAAAGGTATGCAAACTATGTGATTTATGATGTTTTAAAAATGACGAGTATTAAATGTGAACTGCCACGGCCCTTTCAGGGACGAGTATAACAAACGAGAAAAGCCACGGCCCAAGAGTGGGGCTATGTAACACAACGTATTCCTTAGATGGACAGTTCTTAGAACTAACCTCTGTTCGTAGAAATTCCGTATGATATTAGGTATACGGAAGAAAAAAGGAACCTTCTTTGCAGTGGTGGTATCAAGTTGTTTATGTGAAAGTTTTACAAGGGGGGGGATCATAGATTGAAGCTGAGTTGAGCACTTTTCATGGGTAGAAGTTGGTCAAATCTGGCGTTTGAAGAAAGCAGTTGTACCTTTTGTAATCAGAGAACTTGGAGCAATTTCCAAAGAATCCAATAAGTATCTAGGGCAGATTTTTTAAGGGTCCACATTATTTGTATTACAAAACTCATGTGAATATCTTGCATGTTGCGTAGAATCATCTCAATAAAAAGTAATGCATTTGTTTTATGTATACAGAAGATAAAAGGAAATGTATTTACAGTTGTAGAAAACGAGTTTTGTTGGGGATGTTCTTTTATTAAATTCATTTGATTACAAAAAAAAACATAAAAAACAATTTACATCAGAAATCTAGTGGAGGGGGGTGTCCTCTTCTCATCCCTACAGTCTCTTTCTCACAGAAGAGACGTTGCTAGTCTTTCTCTACTCTATCGTTATTTTCATGGTATGTGTTCGACTCAGCTCCAATTCATGGTTCCTCCTGCACCATTCCCAACAAAACTCGTTTAACTACAACAACTGTAAATAAAGTTCCTTTTATCCTCTGTATACCTAAAACTAAACAGAACTTGCATAAGCAAAGTGTCTTTCCAAAATTACACGGGACTGCTTCCCAGCTGACTACAACATGGTTGTTTTTAAACCCAATGTTAAGAAATTCTTGTTGGGCCTCCCTCTTAAATAATCGCATTCTGACCAGTTTCAAACATCGTCACCAAACCTCACGATCTATATGTCTACCATAATCTACATAAATATC
>OY744538.1:25926405-26001405 GCA_963556195.1 Sepiola atlantica
CCTTGTTTTGAACAATTGATGATTTTATAGATATTGTATTCGACACAATTTTTATTCTCATCGCTATCTTATATATATATATATATATATATATATATATATGGTATAATTTTGATTTATAAAAACATTATTGATTACATATGTGCATACATGTTTCGGTTGTACTCTTCCCTGAGGGTCAACCTCTTCAAACCAACGAAAACAAGGAAGCATTTCGTATTTTCTTTGGTCTGAAGAGGTTGACTCTCTGGGAAGAGTACAACAGAAACATGTATGCACATATGTAACCAACAATGTTTGTATAAATAAAAATATATATTAACGAACAGCTCTACTTGCTATTGAGCATTTTTTATAAACACTGGAGTTTCAACGATTTACATCTACCGAAATTAATACAATACGTGTACTATATATATATATATATATATATATATATATATATATATATATATATATATATATATATATGACAAAGAATGGAAAAAATGTTCCGACGTAATGGAAATTGAAAAAGTAAAACTAAAAATATTATTTATTCATCAACGTTTCGTCTTTATTATAAGACTTCCCTCCTTACATAACCCTGATGATTTTAACCCTCCCGCTCTCTCATTTTAAGGCTAATTTTTAAAAATTCAATAAACATGTCTCATGTCCCCTCCCCACGCTTCATAGTTTAAATTAATGCTAACCGCTACCAATGTCCGCCCATTCCTTTCCACAATTATTGTAATGTCTCTTCCTTACCTTATGATCTTATAACTCCAATCATCACCACCCCCACACTCTTAACTGGGAACTCAATTGCCCACTGCCACCATTTATTTGTATCTCATAATTTATTTTTTCATAAGCGGCCCCAAGTGTAAGCTCACACCCGCGACCACCTCTTGTTTTAAACATTTGGTACTTGTGTTTGTTTTTTCTTCAGACAATCATCCTCAAGTAGTCTTATAATAAAGACGAAACGTCGTTGTCTGTGACTGAAGGAGTGTTAGAGTTACGGGTTACGGGTTAGGGTTAGGGTTAGGGTTTGGGTCGGGGTTTGTGTCTAGTTCATAACAACTTATTAACTTTTATTCATATTTTTTAATTCAATGTACTTAGCATTGATTAATTGTGTAAAGGTGTAATAAAATAACATTTAATCGAAATAAATTTCGGTAAACCCTACCTCGTGGCTCACCCTGTGTTTCCCGCGATTCAGTATGGGTTCCTGCGCACTACAGCTCAAAACCCTTCACCCTTTCATTAACATTTCTATTCTTATTTGATTTTTTTAAAACTTATGTCATTTTCAACTTATTAATAAAATATGATAAAATAAAGTGGTGTACACCCTTGATCAAGATAAAATATACTTATCCATGGTACCCTCGTTGATGTAGTATTAGACTATATTTACTTATGACGGTCTATCTCTAAAATGATATGGTTGCTGTGGTATTAGACTATATTTACTTATGAGGGTCTATCTCTAAAAAATTGGTTGATGTAGTATTAGACTATATTTACTTATAAAGGGCTATCTCTAAAAAAATATTGTTGATGTGGTATTCAACTATATTTACTTATGAGGGTCTACCTCTAAAGAAATATGGTTGATGTAGTATTAGACAATATTTACTTGTGAGGGGCTATCTCTAAGAAAATATGGTTGATGTAGTATTAGACTACACATATTTATGAGGGTCTATCTCTAACAAAATATGGTTGATGTAGTATTAGACTATATTTACTTGTGAGGGTCTATCTCTAAGAAATGTGGTTGATGTAGTATTAGACTATATTTATTTATGAGGGTCTATCGCTAAGAAATGTTGTTGATGTAGTATTAGACTATATTTACTTATGAGGGTCTATCTCTAAGAAAATATGGTTGATGTAGTATTAGACTATATTTATTTATGAGGGTCTATCTCTAAGAAATGTGGTTGATGTAGTATTAGACTATATTTATTTATGATGGTCTATCGCTAAGAAATGTTGTTGATGTAGTATTAGACTATATTTACTAATGAGGGTCTATCTCTAAAAAAATATGGTCGATGTTGTATTAGACTATATTAATATATGTGGGTCTATCTTTCAAAAAACATGGTTGATGTAGGATTAGACTATATTTACTTATGACGGTCTATCTTTAAAAAATATGGTTAATTTAGTATTAGACTATATTTACTTATGAGGGTTTATCTCTAAAATTATATGGTTGATGTGGTATTAGACTATATTTACTTATGAGGGTCTATCTCTAAAAAAATATGGTTGATGTAGTATTAGACTATATTTACTTATATGGGTCTATCTCTAAAAAATATGGTTGATGTAGTATTAGACTATATTTACTTATGAGGGTCTATCTCTAAAACATATGGTTGATGTAGTATTAGACTATATTTACTTATGAAGGTCTATCGCTAAAAAATATGGTTTATGTAGTATAAGACTATATTTACTTATGAGGGTCTATCTCTAAAAAATATGGTTGGTGTAGTATTAGACTATATTTACTTATGAGGGCGTATCTCTAAAAGATATGGTTGATGTAGTATTAGACTATATTTACTTATGAGGGTCTATCTCTAAAAAATATGGTTTATGTAGTATTAGACTATATTTACTTCTGAGGGGCTATCTCTAAAAAAATATGGTTGATTTAGTATAATACTATATTTATTTAAGAGGGGCTATCTCTAACAAAATATGGTTCATGAAGTATTAGACTATATTTACTTATGAGGGTCTATCTCTAAAAAAATATGGTTGATGTAGTATTAGACTATATTTACTTATGAGGGTCTATCTCTAAAAAATATGGTTGATGTAGTATTAGACTATATTTATTTATGAGGGGCTGTCTCTAAAAAATATGGTTGATTTAGTATAATACTATATTTATTTAAGAGGGGCTATCTCTAAAAAAATATGGTTGATGTACTATTAGACTATATTTACTTATGAGGGTCTATCTCTAACAAAATATGGTTCATGAAGTATTAGACTATATTTACTTATGAGGGTCTACTTCTAAATAAATATGGTTGATGTAGTATTAGACTATATTTATTTATGAGGGTCTATCTCTAAAATTATTGTTGGGGTTCCTGAAAAAATAAACAAACAAAGAGACAAATAAACAGACATAAACTACAGATTGATGCATAACGATTCAATCTGACTTGGATTAACAACGTTCTATAAGCTTTTTTGCCGTTCATTTAACCACTAAACCGAACATGCTATAATAATAACAATGATAATAACAACAACCACAACTAGTAGTCGTAGTGGTAGTAGAAGTAGTTGTAGTAGTAGTGGTAGTAGTAGTGGTAGTAGTAGTGGTGGTAGTTATTGTTATTATTGCTTTCATCCGTGTGCTATCGATGATGCAAGGTTGTTACAGAAAAATGGCTTCCGCGTAGCCCGAGGGAACTGCGTGGTCGGGCCTGGGTGTGAGAGCAGGACAGGGAGACAGTAGAAAAAGGTGGGTCATTGGTGAACGTTCGACTGATATGGCCTAATAGCTTTGCAGACTGATCCAGGGACAAGGTTATGTACAAGTGAGTCATTCGGTTAGGCGTACAGGGAAGCGTCGGTAGAAGAGGTAAACAAAAAAAAAAAACGGGGCCAGTGGATGATGCAGAGTTATGCGGGAGGAAAAAGGGGCCACAAGAGGGTTAGTAGTGCGAAGAAGAAGAGAGGGGGCGTTTGAGTGAGAGAGAGAGAGGGGGGATGGGGTATGTTGGTTAGGGGATGTTTGGTTTGGGAAAGGGACTGTCATCGCAAGACGGATCGATTTGAAATAAGCTGAGGTAGGTTGCAACGCCTTTGCCAACTGGAGTGATTAAGAGTGCTGCTCTCGCAAGTCGTTGATAGTAAATTAGATTTGCAGACAGCGCAGTGGCTGGATTCAACTGGTTCGCGCCGGTTTTCGTGGAACCGGTTGCAGAAATAAGAAAGGGGGCAAACCAAAAGAAGATACAATAAAAAGGAAAAGGAAACATAGTTGGCCATGTTTTGTTTTTTTTCCTTCGGGGACCCGTAGCTATAGGCTATTTTAAAGATAAATCTCCCTACAATTTTATTTTAAAACTATTTTTCGGCCACCTTGAGCCCATTTTTTCAAATTTCAAACCGAATATCAATAACAAAATGTTTTATGTTTCTGATTTTTTTAAATAAGCATTGATAATTTGTATTAGTTTTTATTATTCGAACTGTTCTCATTTTGGGTGTTACTCTCCCAACCTTCCAGTCGATATAACCTCCAATCCTGTTCAGGTGCATCTTGTCCAACGCTCTCTCTCTCTCTCTCTCTCTTTCGCCGTTAAATATATATTCAGGGAGACTTTGATGGTCGTCTCATCAGTAAGAGGTGTGGCCCTGAATGAAACATTAACCCTATGACTTTTATCTGTGGAGGTGAGACCAGCAGTTGAGAGAAAGGAGAGGGCACAGACGGCAGAGGGCTGCAATAGAGCTCTCGCAACAATACATCACCTACATGTGTGGCAACTGCAACAGAGCCTGCCGATCCAGGATTGACTTGCACAATCACAGCAGACGCTGCAATCGGGCAACGGACAAATCTGAGGCGCAGAACTCCATTGTCTCCTGATACAGACAGATGCGAACAATTTTATCTGTGGGGTTTTCTCAAAGATAATGTCTACCAAAACAATCCCTAGAATAATCCTGAACTGCAAAGGGTCATCACAGCGAAAATTAGGGGGGGGGGGGTCAAAAGAGAAGTGTGTCTGAGTTATTGACAATTTTGCACGTCGTTTCCAAATGTGCTTATAATTGAACGGCAATAAAACAAAGACTGTTGGACATTCATTACTGAAACTTGGTGGGCAATTCAGACAGACTGAAGTTTATTTGTACCAGATGAGAGTAGAAAGTGGACCTTGGGTTTACTTTTGGCAGTCTCGTAACTCTCGCTTCCCTTATTTTGTCCTTTAGTCTTCACATTCCATGAGCGATGTTTCTGACCAAAGGGTGAAGAATTTTTGTTTTCTGAATCGGAATAGTATTTGCTGTTGTTTCTTACATCAAGTGGCTTCATGCTTTATCTGGGGCGATTTCCATTGAAAAATATGATTGGATTGTAGAAAGAAATGTGAATTTTATTTACATTTCTCTTCGTAGCATACTTTCTTTTTTTTTTGGAGGGGGGGGTAGTATGTAGACTTTATATAAAGAGAGAGAAAGAGAGAGAGAGAGCGAGACAGCAAGAAGTCAAGCAAGCAGTTTCCTCCTTCCCCTCTATATGAAATATACCTTTCTAGTCAGCGATGTTAGTTTGAAAATTAACGAACAAATATTTGAAGAAAGGTTTTAGTAAATTATCCTTTTTTAAATTGCTGTTAATATCGAATAAACTATTGCATATATATATATATATAGGAAATTGGACATTAAAATTACAAATGAATTGCGCTTAACATTAATTTATTATAAACTCTATAAAAATAATTATGCAAATTAGGCATTCACATAAATGTTTTGGACCCTTCCTATGCACTATATATATGATTTCAAAATGCTGTATTATAGATTTAAATAACAGTAACCCGTTTTGATGATAATATAGGAGTGATAAATTAAATAAAAATCTTTCGCATTTGTTTATTTACATACACGGGCGACGTCGAGTATCCCTGCTAGTTGTTTATCATGAATGTATGAATACGGGCTATACATGCGAACCTAACAAGTGCTGACTTCGACACGAACGCAGCCATCACAGATTGCATCGTATTACAACATGGCAATGTAATGTGTGCAGACATGAAGACAGACAGTCGCGCGGTACAATTTAAGGAATTTGTCCCCATTCCGTGTCTTTTGTTTCCAGCTAACCCACTTTGCGTATCTTCCGTATTCCCCTGACTCGTCCAGACGCCATACCACCACACAATTTACTGACCCCTTTCTGCGTTTTGAATCTGGAATTTGTATTTGCTGCATTGAAAAAAAAGGGGCGTACAGAAAATGGAGAGCAAGGCGGAGAACAAGGCGGTGAGTAAGACGAGAGATAAGGCGAGGGATATCGAGGGATGAAGCATAAAATAAGAAAACAAGATGCGACCATTTGATCTGCGCGTTTAAAGCGCAGTACGTTATTCCAAACTTAAGCGTGACTAACCGACATACCGATAAACTGAGCGACGGATGAACGAAAATAATATTTAAAATGTGTGCATGGAAGACGAACGAAAATGCTATTTCAAATTTGTGCATGGAAGACGAACGAAAATGCTATTTCAAATTTGTGCATGGAAGACGAACGAAAATATTATTTCAAATTTGTGCATGGAAGACGAACGAAAATATTATTTCAAATTTGTGCATGGAAGACGAACGAAAATATTATTTCAAATTTGTGCATGGAAGACGAACGAAAATATTATTTCAAATTTGTGCATGGAAGACGAACGAAAATATTATTTCAAATGTGTGCATGGAAGACGAACGAAAATGCTATTTCAAATTTGTGCATGGAAGACGAACGAAAATGCTATTTAAAATTTGTGCATGGAAGACGAACGAAAATATTATTTCAAATTTGTGCATGGAAGACGAACGAAAATATTATTTCAAATTTGTGCATGGAAGACGAACGAAAATATTATTTCAAATTTGTGCATGGAAGACGAACGAAAATATTATTTCAAATGTGTGCATGGAAGACGAACGAAAATGCTATTTCAAATTTGTGCATGGAAGACGAACGAAAATATTATTTCAAATTTGTGCATGGAAGACGAACGAAAATGCTATTGCAAATTTGTGCATGGAAGACGAACGAAAATGCTATTTCAAATGTGTGTATGGAAGACGAACGAAAATGCTATTTCAAATTTAAGCGTAGGAGACAAACCAAAATTTTATTTCAAACTTGAGCGTGGAAGACGAACAAAATGCTATTTCAAATTTGAGCGTGGAAGACAACGAAAATGTATTTCTACCTTAGGCATTACAGTCTGACGAAAATGCTATTTCAAAATTAAGCGTGACAGACCGACTAAAAATTTAATTTAACCGTAGTCATCACAACCAACGAAACAATTTTTTTAAGCTTTCGACATTACAGACCGACGAAAATGCTATTTCAATCTTAAGCGTGACAGACTGACGAACCGATAAACCGAGATACGGACAGATGGACGAAAATGCTATTTCAATCTTAAGCGTGACAGACCGACGAACCGATAAACCGAGATACGGACAGATGGACGAAAATGCTATTTCAATCTTAAGCGTGACAGACCGACGAACCGATAAACCGAGATACGGACAGATGGACGAAAATGCTATTTCAATCTTAAGCGTGACAGACCGACGAACCGATAAACCGAGATACGGACAGATGGACGAACATGCTATTTCGGGAAAATCAATTATAATTTTTTTTCGACAATTTTATTTGGAAATCATTTTATAATTTATTATTTTCAAGTATTCTATTTGAATATCATTTTATAATTTTTTATTTTCGAGAATTCTATTTGGGAATCATTTTATAATCTTTTATTTTGGAGAATTCTATTTGAAAATAATTTTATAATCTTTTATTTTGGAGAATTCTATTTGGGAATCATTTTATAATCTTTTATTTTCGAGAATTCTATTTGGGAATCATTTTATAACCTACTTATTTTCAAGAATTCTATTTGAGAACTATTTAATTTTTATTTCGAGAATTCTATTTGAAAATCCTTTTATGATTTTTTTTCGAGAATTCTATTTGGAAATAATTTTATAATACATTTTTCTTTTTCGAGAATTCTATTTGAGAATAATTTTATAAATATTTATTTTCGAGAATTCTATATGGGAACTATTTTATATTTTTTTATTTTTTTGAAAATTCTATTTGGGAATAATTTGATAATATATTTTTTTTTCGAAAATTCTATTTGGAAATCATTTCATAATCTTTTATTTTCGAGAATTCCATTTGGAAATAATTTGATAATCTTTGATTTTCGAGAATTCTATTTGGAAATTATTTTATAATAATTTTATTTTCAAGAATTCTATTTGGAAATCATTTTGCCAAAGTTTTCATTTTTTCGAGTATTTTATTTGGAAATCATTTTATAATCTTTTATATTTTAGAATTCTATTTAGAAAACATTTTATCATTTTTTATTTTCGAGAATTCTATTTTGAAATAATTTTATAATCATTTTATTTTCAAGAATTCTATTAGGAAATCATTTTATTATTATATTTTTTTGTGAGAATTTTATTTTGAAATCATTTTATAATCTTTTATATTTGAGAATTCTATTTGGAAATCATTTCATAATCTTTTATTTTCGAGAATTCTATTTGGGAATAATTTTTTAATCTATTTATTTTCGAGAATTCTATTTGGGAATCATTTTATGATCTTTTATTTTCGAGAATTCTACTTGGGAATCATTTTATAATCTTTTCGTTCGAGAATTCTATTTAGGAATAATTTAATGATCTACTTATTTTTGAGAATTCTATTTGGGAACTAGTTTTTTTTTTCGAAAATTTCATTTGGGAATTATTTTTTAATCTTTTTTTTTCGAGTTAATTTTAGTAAATTTCTGTTTATTTTCAGATCATTATAATTGAATGTAAAGTTAAGAAATATTTTCGGCACCTACATTTTTGCATTTATTAATCTTTTTGTTTATATTTGTTTTGTTTTTATTTCTACGAACGAGGTATTGAAAATCTTGCTTTTTTGGTATTGAAAATCTTGTTGAACATTGGGAAGAAGTTTGAAACAACAAGTGAGAATAGATTATTGATGAATTAGTTGGTATTTTAAATCTTTTTGATTTAAATTTAAAAAAGATACTGATGCAGTTTACGGACCGCGTTAAAACCGGCGATGCGTCGGCATGTTCCAGCAGTTTACATACATCGCTGGAAGGTGCCGAAACGCTTAGCCAGTAAAATCGAAGCAGCCGACAATTGGCAAACGCGATGAAAAAAATATTGCGGAAAATTTAACAATTTTTAAAAATTTGTTAAAGTCAGCATGAATCTAATTGAGTTGGGAGAGACACTTCAGTTTCCTGAAGCGATTATAAACTTTTGTCAAAAAAAGAAGCTGTTAGGCGAAAAGAAGAGTTGGCAAACGTGTGCACATACATGCAAATTGAAAAAAAAAATGATTTGAAGGACAAGTCTTCTTGGAGGTGCACATCTTCAGTCCACTCCCTCTAGCCTTTTTTTGTCGTTTGCGCTTATCTGCTAACAAAACACCATAACCCTAACTTAATCCTAACCCTAAAAGAAAAAACACTCTAGCCCTCACATAAATCTGCTAACAAAACAATTTAATCCTTACAGAAAAACACCCTAACCCTAACTCTTACCTAATCCTAACATAAAAGCACCCTAACAATAAGGAGAAAACTACCTAACCCTATCCTAACCCTAACTTAGTCGGTAGATAAATAATTCTAAAAAAGAAAAAGAACTGTTTGCTAGCAGTTGTTGCACTACATCTTCTTCGCTAAAAATAAGTATTTATTCATGAAACTTACCATAAGATGAGTGTTTTTTCTTGATTTGAAATCTTTTTCATTCATTTGTGAAGTTTTGTACAAAATTACATATTATCGCTTTATAATCCTTTTTTTTTCAATAATTCTATTTAAGAATATTTTTATGAATATTTATTTTCAAGAATTCTATATGGGAACTATTTTATATTTTTTTTATTTTTTCGAGAATTCTATTTGGGAATAATTAGATAATATATTCTTTTTTCAAGAATTCTATTTGGCAATCATTTTATAATCATTTTATTTTAAAGAATTCTTTTTGGGAATCATTTCATGATATTTTTTTTCGAGTATTTTATTTGGAAATCATTTGATATTTTTTTATTTTCGAGAATTCTATTTGGAAATTATTTCATAATCATTTTATTTTCAAGAATTCTATTTGGAAATTATTTTTAAAATTTTTTTATTTTTTTCGAGAATTTTATTTGGAAATCATTTTATAATTTTTTATTTTAGCGAATTCTATTTGGAAATTATTTTAATTTTTTTTTTTTTGAGAATTTTATTTGGAAATCATTTTATAATTTTTTATTTTTAGAATTCTATTTAGAAATCATTTCATAATCTTTTATTTTCGAAATTCTATTTGGAAATAATTTTATAATCATTTTATTTTCAAGAATTCTATTAGGAAATCATTTTATTATTTTTTTTATTGTTTTCGAGAATTTTATTTGGAAATCATTTTATAATCTTTTATTTTCGAAATTCTATATTATTACATTAATTATTCATTGTATTTTCTTCGTAACAAAAAAGACATCTTTTATTTAGATGTTTTCTACTTAATTATTACTGATTGCTAGCGTTTTAAAATTGGCCAGCGTTTTCGCCAAAAATAAAACGCGAAGTTTTTGTTCGGCACCTTTCCGGCTGGGTACGTAACCTGCCGAAGTGTGCCGACTATAACGCGGTCCGTAAACTGCATAAGTACCAAAAAAAGTGACGGGAACTTAGTTGCCAACCCAATATAAAAAGTCTCTCTTCTGTTCTTTAACCCATTTTTTATCTTTCAGCGCTAAACGATCAATACATTGGTATGAATAAATCAATCCTCTCCAAAAAGATCGCGTGTCACATTAATTTATTAATTACACAATTAATGTTCACAACATGACGTGACTTTGATTACGGCTGCGAAATTATCCAATATCCGCCAATAATAGACACGCACCCAAAGACTACTAGCCAACAAACACCGTTTGATTGAATATGTTTAGAACTGTTAATATTTTATCTATATAATAATACGTTAAGCCAATTCCATGTTTATAAGTACGTTATCACCTTCCACCTTTTTTTCAAAAGATGGGATCGTCCGATCGTTGAAGATGCCCATACAAAAAAAAGTATATTTGAAATTTCATCTGATGGTACCGTTGTGTTAAACGTGAAACTTGAACTAAAATACACTTTCTTAGCCTTCTTTGCTAGGATCAAAGTCTACTGGCACGGTAGAGGGAGCCCACCTTCTTTGCAGCAGCCCTGGCAATGTTTTCACTGTATTTGTTCCAATTCATGTTATCTGTGAAAGTTAGGCCGACGAGTTTGAATGATGAACTCTCAGGTAGGGTGTTATTTGCCATGACAATCGGTTGTTGAAGAGGTTTCTTGTAGTTATTGGAAAGGAGCTTTGTCTTTACGGCATTAAAAGTTACCATCTATTTTTTACCCCAATCCACTACAGACTGAAGATCATTTTCTAAGGATTCATCTGTTTTGTCCAAAGATGGTGAGAAATTATAATTGAGGTTTGCGTTCGCGCCGGTTGTCACAAACTCATACAAAGGTATATCGCTAGATATATCCTGAAACTACACTAACCATAGTAATTGGATAAGTATGTTTCAGTTTTTAAAATAGGTGGTACAATAATATCGTTAGGTCTGCATTCGCACCGGACGTCCATAGAATGGGCGGCAGCAATATACAACAGGTGAGAGATACAACTTCCACTAGTGACTATTTGATAAATCAATGGATCGTTTACAAATATAAAATTGTTGATATGCCACAGAACAAACACGCCAAACAAACAATAAAGTAACAATAAGAGTAACAAAAAGATTCGCCGAATGCATAAATGGAATAGCTACTGATAATCACACAGAAAAACACGATAAGATCAAACTATATGAAATCCAAGATAGACAGAAATGCAGCAAATGTTGACTCTGTGGACAAAGATACGAAATGGTGAACCATATCACAATTTAATGCAACAAGCTGAAAGTTAAATCAAACAAGCTGGCTCAAATGGAATATAGTAAGAGAGAAAACTGTGTTTGGAAGGAGATCCACTAGAAACTGTGCAAATAGCTTCACTTTGAACACTGAGACACCTGATACAAATACAAACCGGAGCCAGTATTGAATAATTTAATGTATAAAATTATCTGGGATATGGAAATACACACAGACAACTATCTAAGCAGGAGAACAAGATGCGATAATAGAATGAGAATAACCTGCCAAATAGTAGAATTCGCCGCCTCAGCTGATCACAGATTAAATCTGAAAGGGGCAGAAGTAATTAGATGCACCTTACTAGGGAGTGGAATAGACAGTGAAACATGGAAACTAAGGTGATGTCAATAATTGTATGAGCACTAGAAACAGTTTAAAAAACTGGAGAAAAACTGAAAAAATTGGAATCAAAAAGGAGATTGACACCGTAAAAAAGACGGTACCATTAATAAAACTATCATAGTCAAGATTTGCTCTCACAATTACGAGAAGTTTATATTGATCTGCTACTAATATTTATTGTCTATTCAGTTTTGAACACGGATCATTTTTTGGGGGTTGCAATGTGATACTATAGACTGCCCTCACTACCCCACAGCCAGGACAGCCGGGGAGATATGAGATAGGAAAGTTAATGAAAATAAAAAGACCGACTGATCCATTGAACTTCACAGGCCAGTGACGCCGTGACAATTATTTGTTAACTTTCCAGGTGGCCAGGTGACGATGGCGGAAGTAAGCGGAGGATAAAACGTATGCCACCAGTTTCCGGTGGTAAGCTAGAGGAACAGGAAATGATCACGATGGTTAGATCGGAGACAGAGACCGATGAGAGATCTCAGACTTAGCTGAAATTTGGAGGTTGAAAGATGGATTTTTAGCTAATATCTAGCGACTAGCGACAAGTCCCTAACGACACACACACGTGTTCAGCAAGTCAAGTGTATACAATGTCTGGATCTGTGTTGTCTTTCTTATTAGATACTTTTTAAAATATTTTTTTAAAGGAGTAGAAAAAGAAGAAGAAGAAGAAGCATAACATAATTGGAAGAAAAAGAAGTGGAAGATTTGTTTTTCATAGAAATCGCTCCAGACAAGGCATGACGCCACTTGATGTAAGGAACTAAAAGAATACCACTTCAGGGTCAAAAACTAGCCAACGATAAGTGTTATATGGATAGATTTCGACCCAGAAAACAGCAATTATTCTCCTTTTGTCAGAAACATCGCTCATGGGATGCCAGGACTAAAGGACAAAATAAGGGAAGCGAGAATTACGAGGGCGTCGAAAGTAAACCCAAGGTCCATTTGATACTTTCCTAAAAGAATTGGAAGCAGAATAATTTGAAAAAAAAAAAGAATTTGAAGATAAAAAAAGAAAAAAGTGAAGAATTCACTTGGTGATGGCAAGTGGAGAAGGCGGAGAATTCAAATACGTTTCATAGTTAAAGGGAGAATAGGATAATCGAGACCGATTTCTTTCCTTCATCCGAATGGGGATTCCTTCGTGAGTGTGAGTTTTCATGCGTCCCGAAATCTTGTGTCTGTCTGTGCCTCAAGTGTGCGAATACTAATCGTGTGTGCTTGCGCAAATCCCAATTCGAAAAAGCACGCTTCCATTTTTTAAATTAAAAAAAATAAATAAATAAATAAATAAATAAATAATGATAATGATGATGATGATGATGATGATGATGATGATGATGATGATGATGATGATGATGATGATGATGATGATGATGATGGTGGTGGTGGTGGTGGTGGTGGTGGTGGTGGTGGTGGTGGTGGTGGTGGTGGTGGTGGTGATGATGATGATGATAATAATAATAATAATAATAATAATAATAATAATAATAATAATAATAATAATAATAATAAAAAAAAAAAAAATAAAAAAAAAAAAAATTAAAAAATAAAAATTAAAAAAAAAACATAACAAAGTGTCCCTAATCGAAATGGGACGACGTGTGTATATGTGCTTCCGCAAAGACTCTTGTCGAAGAATGTCGGCCATTGCAGATTACGTGTTCTTTGTATCCCCTTTTCTTTTCAATACGCAATCAACGCCGTTCTCGCGCATGCGCATCGATGTATCTGGTGTAAACGGCGCATCCAAATATGGCTCGACGCATATTTTTTTTTTTTTTAGTAGAACCTTCGAAGAATGGGAGCCTTATTGAACAAATAGTGATGAGGAAATCAGTTCATAAGTAGGACACAATAACTCAACTAAAAATAGATAAATAATATATAGAATTGCCATATATATATATATATATATATATATATATATATATATATATATATATATATATATATATATATATATATATATATATATTCCATGATAAATGCCATAATACTGAAATCATATGCCCTTAATAGGGTTAAGATGAAAATTCATATACACTAAATGTACAAAAGCAAGGAAATTCCCAGAGTTTTATACTTTTATTGTCATTAATAAAGGGTATGTCTACATATCAACCAAACCATTTCATTATCACATCACTACAGTATAAATCTCTATGCATGAGTAGATGAAGTGTGTGAGGTGCGCTGACGAAAAATTCCTACCAGTAAAATACATAGCCCTGTTGTGCTCGCATACCCTTAATGACAATAAAAGTGTAAAAATTTGGGAATTTCCTTGCTTTTGTACATCTTAACCCTATTAAGGGCATATGATTTCAGTATACTGGCATTTATCATGGAATGTCACTACTTTTGTAAAGGCTATGCCTCAAGACAATGGTAATTTTTAAGTTTTTTTTTTAATTTTCTGGAAACTAAGGTATATGGTAAACTGAAATTAAAATGCCATCAACTAGACCCTAGAACCTCTATCTCTGCCAAAAATCAGCTGAATCTATCAAATAGTTTATGAGATACAGGATGGCACATACGTACGTACGTACGTACGTACACACGGATAACACAAAATCATGCCTGACCTTTCTGGATCTCTGGGTTGCCTTGTTATTTTTATATATAAAAGCTGTCTTTTTAATGAATTTATGAAAAATTATTCCCTGCATTCTCTTAGGTTTTGATGACATTAAATTATATATATATATATATATATATATATATATATATATATATATATATATATATATATATATATATATATATGGGAGCAACATGTTTTCAGCTGATGCTACCAGATGTGGCTGTTTAAAGATACCGACTTCCTGATCAAAAAATTTGCCAAACATTAATATTATTGGGTTTTTTTCCTTTTCCCTTTGCAAAACTCAATCATGTTCTGCAAAACAAAAAACAAAAACATAATTTTCCTCTACAAAACAACCAAACCAAATACTTGAAGATATAAAATACTTTTACCAAAATGACCGGAATCGGCATTAAATAATCCGAAAAGATTTGATATACCGTACAACAAAACAACCAACATGTTGTCATTCAAGGAAATGTTATTTAAATACTCAGATTTTTTTTTCTTTTGTCAGGCTTCTTTTATTTTTTTCAATTTTTTGAATAGATTATTTAGTATTTCGGTTAAATTGGTATATATATGAATCTCTTGCTTCATAGGTTTTTTTTTGTTGTATTTTTGCGATCCATCAAATCATGATAAGGCGGGGTTAGTCTTAGTGTCATTACGTCTATTGTCTTTTATTTTTTAGTTTTTAACGGCTTGTATTTTTGAAACGAGCGTCTGTAGTGATGCGATGTGGCATGTGAACGTGATTACGTGAAATTCGCATATAGAATTAAAAATGATGATGTCAAACGACTAAGAATTTTTTGTTGCTATTAACTACGACGCTAAAGACTGTAAAGATTTTGTATGTAATGTATTATTCATTGTAGAGTGTTTAGTTTTAATGTGTGTGTGTGTGTTTTCTCATTACTATCTGAAAGCGTAGCTCCGATCGGTAAATTCATAATGGTCGCTTGATTTGAATGTTGTCATCCTATTATCGGGTTTTCTTTCTGTTTTTCCATGAACATTTTGTATTATATAACATCTGAATATGTATTTTTATTGTGGTTTCTGAAGAGCAGCGTGTAAGTGCGTTTAATTGTAGCATATTGCACACTGCGAAACAATTGGAAAACAATCCTCAATTCTGCCATTGCAAAAGATAAATAATATGAGTAAAGACTGCATTTTGGTCATTGGAATTTAAATAATCACTATATATATATATATATATATATATATATATATATATATATATATATATATATATATATATATATAAACATCACTCAATAAGTCCCTAATTACTACTAAACAAAAATTTGGCACAAAATTCGAATTTTTCACCAACAGAGTCTCTTTCTAGGCTGATACACTGATTCTATCAATTCGATTCTTTTTTATAGAACGATTTGTCTTTGGCATCAAAATACGCCTCAGTTTACGATATTACTACTTCGTTGGAGGCAAATCATTCTTGGAGCATTCTTTTGAGCTTTGCACACAGCCCGTAGCCGTTGGGGAGAATATCTGGAGAATAGGACGAGTCCAGAAGCAATTCGAATTCGAAGTGCAATTTATTTAGTTTTCTCATCTTTGCCATCGACTTGTGATACGATCCATTTTTTGGTGAATGAGCACCTTCTATTCCGCACGTTGGAATATTACTACCAACCCAGACCTGGCTTTTGCGAAATGGTATAACAACCAACCACTCCAAGTGCACCCTAGACATGTTTCCTATGTCAAATCATCGACCATCCCTCATCACCATTCCATCGGTGGTCCAGCCTGTGCAGGGGAGGGGTGTCAAGAGATGAAACTTCCAGAAAGCTTACTGGGAGGGTTTAACTAGACAAGTGAACAGGGCAGCTTCTGACCTGCCACACCCAGTGCTACACCAACCTGAACGATGCCTATGAGTCGTACTACAAGACATTCCTCGCGGTATTCGTAAAGCCTATGTCCGCTGCTGGGACGATGAATGTGCAAACCTACTTCGCACCCATGCAGAAGCATAAAACATGGAGAACTGGGACAAAATAGCAGATGGGCTATTCAGAAGGCTGAACGAGAAACGTAGGCAAAGATGGTCAGAAACCGTAGAATCAATAGACTTCACACACTCCAGCCGCCGGGCGTGGCAGACCCTGAACAAACTGATCGATAGGTCAATAACTCCAGCGCAGTGTCCCATTACTACAAACTCCATCGTACCGCTACTGCTGAGTAATGTCCGCTTCCCTAATGCAGACAAAGACTTTACCAGAACAACATCAGTAAAAATCCATGAGTTGCTCAGGGCCCACGTCGCAGGAAATTGAGCAGGTCATGCAATGCCTGATAACTGGCAAGGCACCAGGCTTAGATGGTATCCATGCAGAGTACATAAAATATCAAGGCGTGAAGGCAACTGTCTGACTGTGCCCATTTCTCTCTACATGTCTCCACCACTCAAAGCTGCCAAAAATCTGGCCTCGTGCCAAAGTGATCGCCCTGCCAAAGCCTAACAAGCCAAGTAACGACTCCAATGGATACCGGCCCATCTCACTGCTGTGCGTCCCATTTAAGCTCCTCGAACGCCTCATGCTGTCTTGATCACCCCAGTCATCGATCCCCAGCTACCTAAAAACAAACAAGCTGGATTTCGAAGTGGCAGGTTAACAACAGACCAGGTGGCCCTCTTGTGCCAAGACATAGAGAGCAGATTTCAAGCGGGAGAGAATGCTGGTTCTGTCTTCCTGGACCTGACAGCTGCCTACGACACTGTCTTGCTGCGGGTGCTTCACATGAAACTTCTGGAAACGATCCCGGATAAGCACATGGTGAGCTTTATAATGTAGATGCTGAACAACCGTAGCTTTCGGCTATTGACTAGTAACGGCCAGAGCAGCAGATCGAGGAAGCTCAAAAACGGCGTCCCGCAAGGTTCAGTGCTTGCACTCTATGCTGTTTAACATCTACATCCATGATCTACCCACAAGAGCATCAAGAATTTATAGTTACGCAGCTGACATGGCTATCCTTCTCAACAACCCATCTTGGAAAGCTGTAGAAGAGGGTCTCTCGGAGGATATGAGCATTCTGTCGTTGTACCTGTAGAACTAGCGCCCCATGCTTAGTGTTGACAAGACTGTGTCGACAATTTTTCATCTTAAAAACAAGGAAGCAACCCGCGAGATAAACATGTTGGTTTACAATGGCCGGCTACAATCCTAATCCTCCCCCATAATCCCCGGGTGAAGCTTGGTAGAACATTGCCATTTGAACAACAACTGGATAGGGCCAAGGCAAAGACCACCGCCTATGCTACACTGATACGCTGTCTAGCTGGTACCACATGAGGAGCAACTACAGAGACACTGCACATCTTTAATGATGCCTAGTTTTCACTACTGCTGAGTACTGTGCTCCAGTCTGGTGCCGCAGTCCTCATGCGAAAAAGCTGAACATTGCCCTCAATTACGCCCTACGGACTGTCTCCGGATGCCTACGAGCCACTTCTACTCACAAACTGCCTGACCTCGCCGGTATTGCTCCAGCCGATATTAGACGAGAAGGAGTTATTCTGGCCCTCTCCCGGAATGAACAAACGAGTGAATCCCATCTTCTCCACAAGATCGTCACGGAAAGACCTCAGTGCAAGCAACTTAAGTCCCGACGCCTCTTCACCTTGCAAGCCAAAGAACTGCTCCGCACAGTACCAGTTGACACCAGGAAGGCTTCCTGGGTTAAGGTAAGATTGAAGGAACAGTCGAAGAAAGTAGAACAATCCAGGATTCACCGCTATATCAAGGACTCCACAGATGTCACTGGCCAGCACCTGCCGCGAAATCAGTGGACAAGTCGATGAAGAATTGTGGTCTCGTGGATGGTGCCCAATGCGAATACGGGGACCCTCTGCAGACCGTGGATCATGTCATCACCAGCTGCCCCAAACATCGGCCATGGCGAACTGTGGCATTATTAACCTGGACGATGGAAGTCTGGACTGGCTCGCTGCAACTGAGCTGAAGGTCTAAAAAGACGTACGCAAGAAGAAGCACTTTTAGTTTATGACCATTTATTGGTGGGGGTCATTTCGTCCTCCAAAAGCACCGATAATGCTATATAGTTTTCGCTATTGATGGTTCTTCCTTTATCAAGGTAATCGATGAACAAAATATATGGCGCATTCCAAAATACGGAGACCAAAACCTTGCCTGCTGATGTTTGCTTCTTTTGTCGCTTTGAACGAATTTCACCTGCCGCTGTCCACTCAGTTGATTGCCGATTTGATTCCGAAGTTAAATAGTGAATCTATGTTTCATCCAGTGTCACATATGTACGCAGAAACTTATTTTTGTTACGTTGTAAAGGTTGCAAACAACGCTCTAGCTCGGCTACGGGTTGTTGTGTTTTATCTACTGTGGGCAAACGCGGCACCCACTTACTCATTTACAAATGTTTATGGCAAATAGTGCATACACTACCTTCTGAAATCGTCACCTCCTCGGCTATTTCACGCTGACGATTTGTGTTTTTATATACGACTCGATATTTTTATGACGTTCAGAAAAGGTACATTTCTTTTGTGTTTTGCCTGCACTATTTCGTTTTATCCCCCGTATACATCATATATTTTCGGTGGGGTATGGTTGTCCCCATGGCAATTTGCACGTCTCTGCGCCATTTTGAATTTATCTTTAATGGGAGATGGATCATTCCCCTCACTTTCCACAGCCTTGTTTCCCTTTTCGTACGTCCTTATAGTGACTAAATGTCTGGCATTTGAAATACCACAAGGGAACCGGTACATAAAATTTAACCTTTTCGATTGTAAACCCAATTTGCATTTCTGTAGGGATTATTGGAGAATTGAACATGAGCATATATGTGTTTGTCAGTAACGTCTCACCATTCTTTCTAGTTCTGGTTTATTTAAGTTCTGTGACGCCCTGCTTACGCAATGCCATTTTAATTTCTTCGTTTATTGCCAGACTCAGCTCCCCACTGCTTATCACTCCTTTTACACGTGTTTAACTTTTCGATATAGGTAAGCCTTACATTTATAATAATGAAACTTTCGGATTTTGAGTCTGTTTCCCGCGTTTTTTTCAATCACTTCTTTTTTTTTTTTGATACTAATGAGTCATCGCTTTATTCCGTAGAGTATAATTTTTTTTTCTCAGGCAGATGTATCAAATGGATAAAAGGCCGATTCTTTCTTGACTGACTTGAACTTAAATGAGCTAGACAGAAGTCGGCAAAATCAGAGTCAAACTGAACTCTGGAGGTTGACGTAAAGAAAGAAACTGAAAATGGAAAAGAGTAAAATAAATAGACAAACATATTATGATATATCATGATCGTGATATCTTTTTTATACTAATGGGTCAATGCTTATCAAGGCCCGAAGGCCACCCGAGGATTAGGGTTAATGAGATTCTCAGTTGGGTGATGAAGAACACTATGAGAGGATTGGAAACGATGGGTTAAATGGTCAGAATTTTATCATTTAAATGGGCGGCTCAACAAGAATTTGTTTACATTGAGCTTAAAAAAAACGACCATGTTGTACTAAGCTGGGAAGCAGCCCTGCGGTATTGTGTCGGAAGTTCTTGGAAATAAATTTTGTTCGCGATAGGTACCTTTAGTTTTAGGTACACAGAGAAAGAAATGAAAAATTATTTATAGCGGTTGCAGCTAGACGAGTTTTTAGTGTGAATGTTTTACAAGGAGAACAGAAGTTTGGAACTCAGTCGAGCAGCTACCATGAAAATAACGATAAGGTAAAGAGAGTTCGTTTCCGAGTGGTTTTAACCAACTTCAAGCTTAACCTGTTCGTTATTAACTTTTTTAATGAGAACGTGTAGCTATTTGTTACGTGTTTACTTACCTATGTGTGTATAAACGATTATACGTATTGTTAAATTTTTACAACAAGCCGCGCGTGCGTTGTCCCTCTCTATATGTGACTCGGTGTGGCGAGTGTAAAATGCAATAAATTTGGGCAATTTGAGGCATTTTTGACCCCCCCCCCTTTGACCCCCTGAGGGCGCGAACCAGAATTTTTCTGAGGTCAAGGATGCTCATTTTATATCCAGAACAATTGCCTCTACATTTTGGCCAAGTTTCAGAAAAATTGAATGGATGGATCAAACGTTATGGGAGAAAAGGGTAATTTTTTGCCATTTTGGGGGCTTTTGACCCCCTGGGGGCGCGAACCAGATTTTTTCCAAGGTCAGCGATACTTATTTTCTATTAGGAACAATTACCTCCACATTGAATAGATGGATGAAAGGTTATTGGGCAAAAAATGTTATTTTTTTGCCATTTCGGGGACTTTTGACCCTGTGGGGGGGCTAACCAGATTTTTTTTCATAAATCGGAGAATGTCACTTTCTAACCTGACCAAAGTTACAACTTCATGCAAAATTTCAGAGAAATTCAATGGATGGTTGCGGAGAAAAATCCGGACGGACGGACAGAAAGACAGACAGACGGAAAAGCCTCAAAACATAGGTCCCCCGATTTTATAAATCAGGGGACCAATAATCGAAGGTATCTGATTGTTCACGAAAAGGCTTTCACCCTCTTCTTGCCTCTCTTTGCGTGAAACTAAAAAAAAACTAAATATAGCCTTCATGTGAACCCTTTTTACACTTAGCGGTTCTGTTCCAAAATGTATAATGATCGGTTAATTAGTTTAGAAGTGAATTATGTCCATATAAATATATAAACATATAAACATACTATTTGGATTATTCGAACTACTGTTCTTATCCTGGATGAGTCATTTAGAACTGATTATTATTATTACTAAATGAGTTAAGTAATAATCAACTAAATGGGACAGTCTTCTGGAGGTTGAAGGTTCAATCCCCAGTGCGGGCGATACTAAGAATACAATTACGAATTACTTAAGACTTCTACCCGGTCATGGCCGACGGAACAAAAGCAAGCTACCCCTGTGGATTAAATAAAGGGTTCCGTTTGAAATTCCGTACAGATTCCCGACTTCGACCTAATGATTCCCAAGTTCGACAAGACGCCCCTGAAGAAGGTCGGAAGTAACATCGGCCGAAACGTTGTGAGAATAACATCGAATGTGAGAACAGTAGTCCGAATAATCCAAATAATACAAAGTATTAATCGTCATCTCAAAAAATCCCAAAACATATAAACATACCTAACTTTATATAGGTATGAAACGTATAGATATGCGTATTTCTTTATCAGTTGTTTTTGCACGAAATTTTTTTTTATATCTTTTACGAAGAAAACCAGAAAAGTACCCGACTCAAATTCAGCAGCAAACGGTGTTCTATCAGATTTAGTTCCTGATATTAAAGACTTCCTTTTTTGGATCGCTTACGTTTCTGGTTTACCAAGTTGTGTGCTAATTTTTCTTTATTAATTTATTTATTAAATTCTTATGCGACAGTACATAATAGTTAACAAAGTCCCCCTCTCCATGTAAAGAATGGCTTTCTAAATAATCTTCTGCAGTTTACGGACCGTGCTGAAATAATAACTTCATTATTTAGAAAGTCATTCTTAACATTGGGAGGGGGTGTCTTTGTTAACTATTCTGCATTTTCACCTAACGATATAATAAATGAATTAATAAATTTTGGAAGCTAAAACTCTCACCGGAAGTTATGTCGCAAGTAAAGTTTAATGTCAGGGACTAAATCTGACAGAACACCGTTTGCTGCTAACTTTGAGTCGGGTACTCTTCTGGTTTGCACGTTAACGATTTCGTAATATCACTTTAAGGTCGGTTAAAGAAGGTGAGGGGGAATTTAATGTTATATGTCATTTTCTCACTTATCTTATGTGTGGCTTCCTGACGAGAATTATATGTGATATAAAGTCGACTTAATGCCGGAGGGATATCCGGTTTCTTAAACAGGGGTACTCTGGAAATATATTTGCTCCAATCGAGAAGGATTTCATTCCCCTAAGGGAAGAACAGATGCAACACATTGATCTTGATCTTAAGTTTATGTAGTATCGGAGTTGTCCCTATTTATCGCCTCCCCCGCGGAATGGATGTGATTTATTTACCTCCTCGCCAGGAGGTTAGGCACAAGGCCAGTTTTATCTTACTCCCACAAGCTAAGATGTAACCCAAGGTCGGGTCGGGACGGTGGGGCTTGAAAAGCCAGCGCCCGAGAAGGTGAGCACTCTGGCCATTAAAAATTGCCTGGGCAGCCCCGTCGGTATCCTCGGTAGGGGCGCCTCAGGCAGTAAGCAATAAACTTACTCCTCCCCAAAGAGGGGAGGCAACCCCTGGGAGGGTGGACCTCCTAGAACTGCACAGGACCATCCCACAGACCGGTGTAAATCAAGCCTTGAAGGCCAAGACGATACCAGTCTATGGAGTGCAGTGTCCATCGGAACAGATACTACACTTTGATCTTGGCCAAAAGGATGGGTGTGAGACAATGTAGATTTAATGTGGGGATATCATGCTCCCTCCAAGAAGCATTCAAGATGGGACAAAAATTAAAATTGACCCGAGCGAGAAGGATTTCTCCTCCTCTAGCTGTGGACGAAACAGATACTAATTCTTGATACTGTCCTTCAGCTCAAGTTGTAGCGGATTAGTGTTGTGTAGTCGCGTGCATTCATTTTTTTATTTCTAAAAAGTAAGTCACACCCACATCTTGCGTGATTCGGGATGTCTTCTGATGTTGTTATTCTTGAATTGATTTAAGATATCGTCATCTCGTTTATTACCCGTTCTTGTAATCAGTTGTTTGTTCCTCAACTCAACTGACCTCTGGAACATCCAACAATCGGAACAATGCCATTCGGTTTCTTTTACATATGAACGATTATTTATCCGCTTCCATCTGCAACAATTTTAGATAGGAATTCAGTTAAATATTGAGAGGGAGGATATCCGGCATTTAGCCTGGTCAGTACCAACTGCTTGACCATGTGTAAATACCAGGCGTCGTATGTTGGAGGTCGGCGACATTTTCCTGCAAAATATTACACACAAAAACAACGCGTCATCTTTCCTGACTGAGATATACATGCGACTGAGGAGAACTTCTGAATTTAATATTTCTTTGCGACTCCACCCTACTAGGGTGAATCTTGCACCATGGAATAAGTAACTGTGCTAGGTATCAGATACTAGGAAGGAACAGCTCTCGCAAGAGAGGCATACTAAAAAGATACAGAACGGATCTGTCGGTATTCCCTGGTAGGAGCAATAAACCGCTCTCTCCAGAAGAAGAGACTAATACCTGGAGTGGTGCACTTCCTAGTACCGAGCCGGACCATATCTTATTTCGAAGACGGTTGGTTTGGTTGGTTTGTTTTACGGCATATCAAACCTTTTCGGGTTATTTAATGCCGAATATAGTCATTTTGTTAAAGGTGTTTATACTTCAAGTTTTTTTTATATCTTCAAATATTTTTTCATGGTGTTTGGTTTTGTTGTTTTGCTTTACAGCATATCAGCCCTTTATATATATATATATATATATATATATATATATATATATATATATATATATATATATATAAAATTGAAATAAAAGCCAAATTAGCAATACAAGATTAATTTTTTTTTTTTTTCTTAAAAAGAAAATAAATAAATTAATTAATCTTGTATTGCTAATTTGGCTTTTATTTCAATTTTATTAACTTTCCATGCAATACTTTAAAACTTGAACGAAAAACACACACACATATATATATATATATATATATAGATATATATATATATATATATATATATATATATATATATATATATATATATATGGGGGGATTTACAGCCTGTTTCATCATAACTTAGACAACCAAATTATAGTGATATATATATATATATATATATATATATATATATATATATATATATATATATATATATATACATATATATATATATTTATTTATTTATAAAATACAGAAATTCAATGTAACATCAGTACCGTCGGTTTCAAAGCGGGGGGTTGATCCCGATTATCGTCAGCTGCTAAACATATTCAGGAATGGTGGAACTTATTCGGTCACGTCTGAGATCACGTAGGACGTGATTTGTAGAAAAGTGGGGGGGGGTTACATATGTGTGCGTGAGGGGTTAAATTTAGATTCTAATATTTAAATGTTTAATGTATATAATATATATATATATATATATATATATATATATATATATATATATATATATATATATATATATATATATATATATATATATATCTTGGATTTTCAATAAGCAAGGCTCATCAGAAAGAGAGGCCAAAATCGTGTCCAAAACGCCGGAAAAAGAAAAGAAAATCTCATTTTTAAAAGCTTTCTATGTGCAGGTTCATTACGAAATAAGCTAATGTTTACTTTCATAAATCAGCGCCATGTTGAATTGGATATCTTTAATAATGAATAAAGGCGTGGTCACGGATTATTTAATGCCGAATCCGGCCATTTTGTTAAAGGTTTTTATGGTGTTTTGTTTGGTTGTTTTGTAGAGGAAAACTGTTGTTTTTGTTTTTAGCTTTGCAGAAGATAATTGAGTTTTGCAAAGAGAAAGGAAACAACAATAACATCAATGTTTAGCGTATTTCAAGTCAGGAAGTTGGTATCTTCAGACAGCCTTGATATGGTTGTACCAGGGATTCCGACAAAGAAAGGGCTGGCAGTTCAGGACCGTCTGAATGATAGCAAGACGAAACTCGTCTGATATGACAACTGACCGGGGCGTTTAAACTCCCCAAAAAAACTGCCCAAAGCAAGAGTTGGCTTACAAATACGTGCGGAGTGCGTACGTCTTTTAAGCTTTTTCTTTACTAATGAAAAAATACATGGAAACATACATGTGAGTTATACATATAAATAAATATGAAATTTAATTTCCATGTGGTAATATTTTTCAATATGAATTTTGGTTTATATATGTTTCTCTGCGAAGCTGTGATTTGTGCTGGATGTCTTTTTTGAACCAATGATAGTTTCTTATTGAACTTTATTTTGAATATAGGATGTTTGAGGGGGCTTATTTTTATTTTCAGTATTAATAATTTATTGAATGCTTTTCCAAGGTTTATTTCTGTGGGGTCTTTTCCATCGGGTATTTTTGCTTTGCAGTAGAGTGGATTGACGCTAGCTTAATTGAATTCGACTGTAAGGGACGAGTAGACGTACCATTTCAAGTTTTGGAAATAATCTTTTACTTTGACGGGTATTCTTTATTTTGTTACCATTTTTCATGTGAGTTTTTTTCATGTATTTTGACTTGCCATTTCCTCTTGGCCTTTTGGCTAAGATCAAAGTGTAGTATCTGTTCCGATGGATACTACACCCTATAGACCGGTATTGTCTTGGCTTTAGGGTCTTTATCCGCCGGTCTATGGGTCTGTCCAGTGCAGTTCTAGGAGGTCCATCCTCCTAGGCTTTGCCTCCCCTCTTTGGGGAGGAGTAAGTTTATCGCTTACTGTCTGAGGCGCCCTTACCGGGGAATGCCGACGGGGCTGCCCAGGCTATTTTTGCTAGGCCAGAGTGCTTACCTTCTCGGGCGCTGGCTTTTCAAATCCCACTTTCCCGACCTTGTGTCACATCTTACCTTGTGGGAGAAAGAATAATAAAGCTCATTTTGAACTTTTTCCATGTCTTTGGATCAAGGTGTTTTTTCTATTGCTACTAAATGAACAGTTAAGATGAAAACAATGTATTTCTCTTGATTCTGCTGTGAAACGCGCGTAAGATGTAGAAAAAGCACTGAATTTGGAACAAAAATAAACATAAATAAATTTAAAAATACAATATAAATATATTTAAATAAATTGCTTGTCTGTGAGACGAAGAGTAATTATAGATAGTCGTCGATATATGAAAATAAATAGATTGAAATAACAGAAGGAAGGTTTGGTTGTGATCGTTCGACGATATATAAAGATTAAGAAATTAAAAGAACAAGATGAATTGTACGGTTATGAATTGATTGTTTTTGTATGCTTTTTTTTAAATCGCTCTAGACAAGGCATTGAACCACTTGATGTAAAGAGCTAAAAATACCACTTCAAGATCAACGAAATAGCCAACGATAAGTGTTATATGGATAGATTCCGATCCCGAAAACAGTCATTCTTCCCCCTTTTGTCCGAAACATCGCTCATAGAATGTGAGGACAAAAGGACAAAAGGATCAGCGAGAATTACGAGGCCGCCAAAAATAAACCTACGGCCCACTTTCTACTCTTTATGTATGCCTTTGGTCATTGGAATGCAACTATAATATTTTTTTTTCCTTCGGCTATGGGTTAAATAATATTAATACATGTGGTGATATTCCTATTTGTTCATCATGATCATCGTCATAATGATGATGATGATGATGATGATGATGATGATGATGATGGTGGTGGTGATGATGATGATGATGATGATGATGATGATGATGATGATGATGGTGGTGGTGGTGGTGATGATGATGATGATGGTGGTGGTGGTGGTGGTGGTGGTGGTGGTGGTGGTGGTGGTGGTGATGATGATGATGATGATGATGATGGTGGTGGTGGTGATGATGATGATGATGATGATGATGATGATGATGATGATGATGATGATGATGATGATGATGATGATGATGATGATGGTGGTGGTGGTGGTGGTGGTGGTGGTGGTGGTGGTGATGATGATGATGATGATGATGATGATGATGATGATGATGATGATGATGATGATGATGATGATGATGATGATGATGATGATGATGATGATGATGATCTTTATTTAATATATTTTCAAATTTAAAAATTATACAAACGTTAGCGGGAGCGGGAATTTATCTGTTACGCATTCTTTCGCCTAACTCTCTGATTTGATTATTCCTAAAAGATATATAAATACAAATTCAAAATGCAGAAAAAAGTTAAAAAAACACAAAATACAAAAAAGACAAAATACAAAAGCAACATTAAAACGAATAGTAATATTCTGTTATATAGTAAAACATGCGGAAATTGTGCACTCCTCACAAAATAAAATAATAACCTTTAAACAGAGAAGACGTATATACACATGCCCATACACGTACATGCATATATACAAATACATATAAAAATTAAAAATCAGAATTCTTGGACTTAAGTAAAGTATAAATGTACAATAGAATAACTTACGTATCGTACATATAGGTAAAGTCAAAATATAGGCATTTTAATACTCCAAATATTATAGTTATTAATATCACCTCAATGGTTGATTGCAAAGAAGAGACTGATATATATATATATATATATATATATATATATATATATATATATATATATATATATATATATATTAGGGTAGGTCGATTTTACACTTTTTTTTTAATATTAAAAAAAGGCACGTACCGAAAGTTGTATATAGACCTATTAAATACTCATGCAAAAAATTAGATCAAAAACTTCAGCGGTTTTTGAGCGTTTGGTATCAAAGATCGTAGACAAGAATATACTGAAAATTCCTCGTTTTTGCAAGATTTGCTTGAATACTGGTGTTAAAACCAAATAATTTGTGCATTTAAAATCAGCGAATGTCCTTTTATTTTATAAAAATGATATTAATTAAAGAAATCTTCAAATTAAAAATTTGCCCCCCCCCCTCATTTTCAGTATCTGCTTTTGTAAACTACCTTTTAACGTTATGAATTAAACAGTAATATTTGAATACCTAAAAAATGATTTTTTTCTGTTATAAGTGAAAATATAACAAGCAAAGAAATAAGGAAAAACCTAACACTATTTTAATGGAGCTTAATATTGAGAGTCAAATTGCTCCATATAAGACCCCTTAGACAAAAATGCTGGTCTCAATTTCTGACTCAAAACTTTGGCTGTAATGTGTTGATGCCTTGCTTCAAAACCATATACAGTTTGTGAAGCTTCTGTTATTAACTTAACTGCCCGTTCCACGCCCTGAGAATGCCAAAAATGCAGCATAATTTTAAATCTATTAATTATTAAAATTAATAGGTGGTATTCTTTTTAATCTTTTTCTGGTTGACTCCTCACTCCTGAAAGAACAAATTAATTAATTGAATTATTAAAAAATTCCAATCTGTACTGCTTTAATAATTATGGTGAAATTAGATAAAATCTTTAAAAATCATTCTATAAATTGGAATAAATAATTGAGTCAGAAATATATGAATAAATATTACTTACCTAATGGCCAAAATTCTTTTTAAAGCTTCTTCTCTTACTTCAATCTCTTCAGATTTAACCATGGAATATAGAAAGTTTTCAGGCAGTAAACAAAATGTATTACCTTGTATATTTTTAAATGTGATATCTTGGATTTCCTGAGGCTGCTCCTTAATCCTCTGGGTCATATTAAAAATGTGCACTTGCTGATTGTGGAATTTACTATTTCTTTTAATTTCAAACCAAGAAGTGGCATACACATTTACATTAAAATTTACTACATAGTGTAGTTTTGTTGTGTGCCTTTGTGGGTATGCACCACGAGTCCATAAACACATGAGCCTGATGGCCAAAGTTAACCATCTTGCTTGGTTTAAAGGACCAATTTTCCAGGAGGTATATCTAGAGTCAACCTTACCTCTAGAAATACCTACTGTGTATTCATAAAGGAGTCTTTGGTCAGAACTAAGATCATGTATTTCATCAATTTTAAAAATTGACTCTAGAGGATTGCTAATAGTGGAAAATGATATTTGGGGTAAATCATGGCAATCATTTGAGCATAATTTCCCCAGAGGGCCACTGAATGTTGTAGGGCCCTTTGCGCAACCATCTATGTTTTTAAAAAGGGCTCTGAAAGGTAGTTCATTATGATGCAAAGAGCAACCAATTGTGTGAAGATTTTTAAAAAGCTTTTTTTCTAAAATTGCAACCATTCCACCTTCGCAACCTGTGTTGGTATTAGTGTTGTCAACAAGTATAGCCTTGATACTGTTCTCACTGTGGAATTCATGCAAAACATCCACCACTTGATCTGCATGAACAGCACCTGTTGCACCACTATTAGGAAGAACTCTGTGTCAGATATTTACTTTCACATGGTGTTTCTTTTGTAAAAGTTAAATGGTGTTCTGGTCCCTTAGTTTTTTTCATAATTCTCTGTCTATTTTCATCCACAATTTCCTTATACATCAATGTGTCCTTATCCATTCTCCCATCAACTCCAATACATATAATATTTTAGGTAGGGTAAAAAACCCTGGCTGAAATAGTTTTATTTGTCTACCTCCAACAAGGTAAGATGTGACACAACGTCATGAAAGTGGGATTAGATAAGCCTGCGCTATAGAGGTGAGCACTCTGGCCATTAAAAAATTGACTGGGCAGCCCCGTCGGCATTCCCCTGTAGGGGCGTCTCAGACAGTTAGCAATAAATTTACTCCTCCCCAAAGAGGGAAGGCAAAGCCTGGGAGGGTGCACCTCCTAGAATTGCACAGGACGAACAAGCCCAAATAGACCGGCGTAAATCCAGACCCAAAGGCCCGGACGATACCGATTTATTTGGTGGGGTAAAACCCCCTGGCTGAACTAGATTTTATTTATCTATCTCCAACAAAATAAGATTGACACACGGTCAGGAAAGTGGGATGAGAAAGCCAGTGCTCGAGAGGTGAGCACTCTGGCAATTTAAAAATTGCCTGGGCAGCTCCGTCGGCATTCCCCGGTAGGGCCGCCTCAGACAGTAAGCAATAAACTTACTCCTCCCCAAAGAGGGAAGGCAAAACCTGGGAGGTGCACCTCCTAGAACTGCACAGGACGGACAAGCCCCAATAGACGGGCGTGAATCCAGACCCAAAGACCCGGACGATACCGGTTTATTTGGTGGGGTAAAAAAACCTGGCTGAACTAGTTTTTATTTATCTAACTCCCACAAGGTAAGGTGTGACAAAAGGTCGGGGAAGTGGGATTAGATAAGCCAGCGCTCGACAATTCAATATATATTTGTGATAATTACATTTGTAAACACAGAATCAACACGTGAATTCAAATTCGCTCGTTGAATTTTCAACCGGTGAATACCATAAAAAATATCTAATAAATAAAACGCCTATGTAAATAAATAATTATTTATATATAAAATTAAATATTATAGTGTTTTATTCCTTTTTAATTTGAATATGTACATTTAATTTCTTAAGAAAAGGAATAATAAACTTTAAAATATTTATTATTAAGTAATGTATTACTTTTTTTTGTTAAAACCCGGGTTTAATTTAAGGCGACACTTCTGCCGGTGAAATCTAGGCTGTGAGAAAAAATCTCGATTTATTTGATCTTAAAGTTGCAATGCTCAAATAAATACAAAGTTTTGAAGAAAAATATTTCTTGTGGTAACTTTTGACATTATTTGGCAACTTTCTTCGAGTGCGATAATTTACAGTTTCAAAATCGACCTCCCCTAATATATATATATCATTAAAATTAAAATGTTTAAATGAAAAAGAGACTGTTTGGAATAATCTAAAGTATAATACAAAATAAAATATTCCAACTCATTTTAGAAACGATCGTACACCACATATTTGTTGTGTTTGAATGCCGGGAACTGATATAAATTGTATGCCAAATTTTATTATATCAATGTACTTTATATATATATATATATGAATATATACTTACCTTTCTGGTACCTAAGGTACTTAAGCTTTATTTTTTATTTTTTATTTACTTTTTTTTAAATTTTATTGACTTTTTTTATGAATTTTCCTGCAATATCTTGGATTTAGTTAGTTTCTCTGGGAATTTAAACTGCATTTTACTTTTTTCTTTTTTTCTTTTTGTTAAAATGACCTAAAGCTTCTTTAGACTATATATATATATATATATATATATATATATATATATATATATATATATATATATATCAATCCCCAAAGCAATGAATATTTTGTCTGATTAAAATATATAGGAACATTTTTTTATGGAAATAAACGTTGATTAACTCAGTGTTTTTGGCGGGCCAATTTGACGTAATTGTTAGAGTGTTCGCTAATGGGTCGGGAGACCGGCGTTTAATCCTCAGTCGAGTCGTACCCAAAAGAGGGAACTCTAGATCAGGGGTTTTCAAACTTTTTGACTTGCGAACCCCTTTATATTTCAGGTTTTACCCTATGAACGCTTATGAAATTTATACATACATTTTTGCTAAAAAATAACATAATTTTGCATTAACGCAAAAAACTGGTTTTAAGCTTCCTTTAGACGTAAGTGTTCAAATAAAATAAATTAATACTGCATGTTGATGCAAAATGTAACAAAATTAATTCCTTTGTGTTTTAATTAATGTTTCGTATAAATGAAAAATAGTACTTTACAAATAGTTTTATTGTCAATTACACGCACGCGATTTTTTTAAATACACACGTTAACATGTAATGTGTGATAATGAAAGCTTTTGTCATTTAGGAACATTAATTAATAAGTAAAAAATAAATATCCAGACATTGAAAATTTATACTTTGAATTTCACGTGATCAGTTTATCCACGTACCCCCTATCTTGTCCATGCGGACTCTGTGGTCCGCAGACCACAGTTTGAAAACCCCGGTCATAGAGTATTAGCTTTTTGACAAATATTGAGATGCAACATTACAATTGGTCAATTTGTTTAGTTGTAGGCAACCGATCCATTAAAGGAAATATTGTCATTCTCTTTGAGGAAAGTTTCTTGTTTTTTTTGTTTTGTATTTTACTGGGGGGGGGGGTCACCACTTATCAAGGCCGAAAAGCCACTTGAGGATAAAGGTTAATAAGATGGAATGATTGTCAGTTGAATGATGAAGAATAATATTAGAAGATTGAAAATGATTGTTGGAATGGACCAAGTTCGAATACTTATGGAGTCGGCCTAAGACAGGAATCTGTTGACATTGGATTTGAAGATGACCATGTTGTAATCTGCAGGGAAGCGGTCCTGTGGTAATGTGTTCCACAGATGGTAAGCCCTTGCAAAAAAGCTCTGTTCGTGGAAATTCCACCTGATGTTTAGCAGTTTGAAACCCCCTGCTCTAGATGGAACAAAAATAATAAATTGACCCGATCGAGAAGGATTTCTACTACTCTGGATTTGGACGGAACAGATACTCATCATCAATGGCAATTGACCCCCTCCTTACAAAACACTCAGTATTATAAGGTGACACTAAAAGGTGAGTGGAGCAATCCAGGGAAAGGAGTGGCACCCTCCCCTACATCTTGATGTAGTAGCCAATGAAATAGGAGCCTTTAGGTTTCCCTTGACTACCGTCGATCAATTCATTATTGTTATTTATAACTCAGTCTTAGTATAGTAATACATACCTCCATTCAGTCTACGCGTTTAGCACTGAAAATGTAACTTCAAATTAAAACACGACAGACCAACAAACCGATGGTACATATGGGAACGCATCTGGATACTTGTCTATTAACTGTTTTAAGGGTCCCAATCCGATGAGAATGTTTTAGAATTTTATCACGCATGCGCGCTGACAACAGCGGAAATTGACGCGCGAAGTTAAGAAAATTGTATCACATTAAGATTTAGATGTAATACTGTCTTATTTGTGTGTACATATGTGCACATACGTATATCAATGTGCAAGTGTGTGCATGTGTATGTATGCATGTATTTGATGGGACGCATGTATGTGCATCTGTATATATGAATGTGTGTAATGTATTGGTACATGTGTGCGTATCAACACATGCGTGCATACATGGATATATATATATATATATATATATATATATATATATACAATATGCTCTTATAAACGTAATTGAACACATTCTCTAGGATGTTGCATATATGCATGTGCATACACACACACACACACACACACACATATATATATATATATATATATATATATATATATATATATATATATATATATATATATATAGCTGTGTGTGCGTACCTATATCAAAGCATGGGTGTGCGTCAGTATGTGTATGTATGTATATATATATATATATGTATATATATATATATATATATATATATATATATATATCCACATAATATTTTATAAGGAGATATAATTTTTTATGTATCAATTTTCAGTATTTACTTCAACAGTGCTCGATAAGTAAGTAGAGCTAGGTAGTAAGCTTAATATTTATGCCAATTAAGCTATACAGGGGCTCACGCGTTTCATCCCCCGGGGGGGGGGGTGTTAAGGCTAAAATGCCTGAAGATTCCCCTCGGGGATGAAACGCGGGAACCTCTGTGTAGCTTAATTGCCATGAATATATTTTCATAGCTTACTATATATATATATATATATATATATATATATATATATATATATATATATATATATATATATATATATATATATATATATAAGCGGGTAGTGCAGTTCCAACGAGAGATTATTATTGCAGTTCCAACGAGAGAAAAGTATATCTGTAAAGGAGTAAGGTTACCGGAATTTGTAAAAATATTTTTTCACCATTTATTTATTATTTTGTTATTTCAAGTTTTTACAAATGTTGGTAGCCTTAATTCTTTTACATATATATATATATATATATATATATATATATATATATATATATATATATATATATATATATATATATACATATATATTGCGTATGTTACATATGTGCGTGTATTAATGTGTGCGCACATATATGTGTACGTATGCTTGTCTAAGTGTATGCACGTACGTCAATGAATGTGTATTTGCTGTGTATATATTTGCACGCCTGCGTATACATTTTAATGCATGTTGGTTTGCATAGATGCGTGTATAAGAATGTATGCGTATGCGCATGCTTGTAACTATGTGTGTATGCGTCTTAGGAATGTGTGTGTATGATCACAGTTTGCATCTTTGTGTGCGGCCTTTGGTAGTCATGTTCATTATTGTGTGTGTGCATCGTTGTATATATGTTATACACGTCTGATACGTGTGCATGTATGCGTAATGCTTTTAAATATATGTATGTGCATGTACGTGCATCTCAATTGTCTTATGTCATTTTTTGCAAAGTCGATACGCATTGACGTCATTGCGACAAAACAATGCATATGCATATATATATATATATATATATATATATATATATATATATATATATTATACCATTGTAGTATTTGTTTTCTTTATTTTAGCCTGCCGAGAGGAGGGGGGGGGGGCGTTGTGTATGAGTAAGCAAGGCAGGGACCGTCCGTTTTACCTACAACGATTCCATTCGCCACTCTGCTTTCCCCGCGCCCTTTTATCTCCCGCGGTTTCATTATTTATATTGCCTTCTTCCGTTGCGCGCCTCCCGCTGGGCCCAATGAAACATTAATCCCGACCACAAGCGGCAGCATCGTCATCGGAATCATCATTAATACCAACGATATCTTATCTATCTATCTATCTATCTATCTATCTATCTATCTATCTATCTATCTATCTATCTATCTATCTCTATCTCTCTCTATATATATATCTATCTATCTATCTACCCCATCTCTCTCTCTCTCTCTCTCTCTCTATATATATATATATATATATATATATATATATATATATATATATATCCTTCTATCTCTCTGTATATATATATTTATATATATATATATCTTTCTATCTATCTATCCATCTATCTATCTATCTATCTATCTATTTATATATATATATATATATATATATATATATATATATATATATATATATATATATATCTATGTTCCATCTATCTGTCTATCTATCTATCAGTCTATCTATCTATCTATCTATCTATCTATTTTCCATCTATTTTCATATCTATCTATCTATAAATCTATTCATCTATATATCTATCTATGTATCAATCTATATATATATATATATATATATATATATATATATATATGAATCTATCTATCTATTAATCTTTTATTTATCTATTTATTTATCTATTTCCATCTATCTTTCTATCTATCTATCTTTCTATCTTTCTATCTATCTATCTATCTCTATCTCTATCTATCTCTCTCCCTCTTTCTCTCTCTCTCTCTCTCTCTCTCTCTATATATATATATATATATATATATATATATATCATCCATCTTTTCTATCTATCTATCTATCTATCTAATTTTCTATCTATTTTACTATATATCTATCTATCTATCTTTCCATCTCGATATGTTCATATCTATCTTGATATGTTCATAAAAATCAATCTATCTATTAATTGACAGAGTGACCCAAAAAATGCTGCCACCTGTGTAATTGAATCGTAAATAGATTTCACAATGATTTCTGTAATCTTACCATATTTGGTACGCATATATTCTAGTCTATCCCTGACTTGCCCTATAAGTTTCAGTCATGAATACCCAACAGTCATTGTTTTATGTCCATTCAATGATACGAAGACCTGGATACGATGTGCAAGATTGTCAAAATTAAGTTTGGCTGTGATGGATTGCGTCAGTTCAGGAATAATCTGAGGATTCTTTTGATAAATAGAATCTTTGAGATAATGTCACATAAAGATCTGAAGGGTTAAGATCCGGTGAGTGTGAAACCTATTCAGGATAACATCTTCTACTGATGAGACGATCACCAAAGTTTGCATATCAGGCATGTAACATCTTTCTTTAAACCCCCTCTCTCTCATATATATATATATATATGAGCGGCGTTCAATAAGTAATGCCTCTGAACACTTCCAGTGGTCTGATCTCGATGAAATTTTGCATGTGTAATGATTTATATATGTATGGGTTATGTTGCAAGAAACAGCTCTGAACTAATTGTGGTTTCTGATTTATATGTGTTTGAACTGAGTCAGGTGTGAAATGGAGCCAGTTGAGTGTCACGCAGTGATCCGGTTTTTGTATTTGAAAGGAAGCACACCAAAGGAGACTTTTGATGAAATGAAATAAACTTATTGTGATGATACCCCATCATATGACCTCGTAAAACGCTGGCATCGTAAATTCAAACATGGCAGAAAGTCTGTGGAAACAGCTCCCAGACCTGGTCGTCCCTCTTCTGCCATTGATGAGGTATCTGTTTGTCAAGCTGAGGCTGCTATTTTGGAAGATCGACGCATTACTATTCGCCAAATAACCCAAGAGGTCAAGGTTAGTACAGGGTCTGTGGAAACTATCATTTATGACCATTTGCATATGCATAAGGTGTCTGCCAGATGGACTCCCAGGTAGCTCACACCTTTCCAGAAGCAACAACGCGTCGAGTGCTCGAGGATGAATTTGGAGATGTGCCAAGAAGATGAGTCAAGGTTTTTCAAAAGACTGATTACACAGGATAAAACCTGGATCCATCACTCTGATCCAGAGACCAAAGCCCAGTCAATGCAGTGGAAGCACTTGGACTCACCAACTCAAAAGAAGGCAAAGGTGCAGCCCTCCGCTGGCAAGGTCATGCTTACGGTCTTCTGGGACCAGGACGGAGCAGTGATAACATGTTTCCTGGCAAAGGGTACCACGATTACAGGAGCCTATTACGCTTCACTTTTGATGAAATTAAGAGAAGCTATCAAAAACAAGAGGCGGGGCAAGATCAGCAAAGGTATCCTCCTCCTGCAGGACAACGCTCCGGTCCGCAACTCGCTTATCGCCAGATCAGAAACACGGGCGTGTGGCTATAAAATCCTCCCCCATCCCCCTTACTCTCCTTACCTTGCACCCTTTGACTTTCATCTCTTCCCAGCCATGAAGTTGTTTTTGAAAGGAAAGCGTTTCTCAGATGATGCAGCCTTGATTTCTGAAGTTACGACGTGGTTGGAGGACCAACCTGGGGTGTTCTACAAAAACGATGTCCAGAGCTGCATCAAACGATGGGAGAAATGCATAACGCAGGGGGGTTCCTATGTAGAGTAAGACTAATAACTGTGCATAGTTTCATTAATCTACTGCTATGGGAAATGGGTCAGGGTCATTACTTATTGAACGCCCCTCGTGTGTGTATATATATATATATATATATATATATATATATATATATATATATATATATATATATATATATATATATATATATACATAATTAAAGTTGTATTCATACAAACATATCATCGATACACACCGAGACATGTTTCAATCGTTTCTTTGATGGGCTCGATATCCCCGTGTCAATACATATGCGTCCACCCTCTTTGTTTTCCTAACGAAGAATGGAGAACGATTTCAATCTGTAAGGGTCACGTGGCTCAATCCAAATTATCACTTTTGAACCGTGAAATTTTCTATATTCACATTTCAGGCGTCGTCCGATCAAATTAATTTACATGCGACTTCTAACTTTTTCCATCGCTAGATCTAAGTAGGTAAGCCATTTACAATTGTCAGACTGCATTATAAAATTGAATAATAATAATAATAATAATAATAATAATAATAATAATAATAATAATAATAATAATGATAATGATAATAATAATGATAATGATAATAATAATAATATTAATAATGATAATGATAATAATAATAATAATAATAATAATAATAATAATAATAATAATAATAATAATAATAATAATAATAATAATGATAATGATAATAATAATAATAATAATATAATAATAATGATGATGATGAATATATATATATATATATATATATATATATATATATATATATATATATATATATGTATAAATACATTGAAGAAATATATAAAGAATATATATAAAAAAACTCTTCCAATGAACATATAAAACAAACAATCCTATGTTCAATTTTGAATAATAACTTATTTTATATATATATATATTCTTTATATATTTCCTAAATTTATAAATATATATATATATATATATATATATATATATATATATACTCGTGCTGGTCAAAAAAATAGAACATATGTATAAAACTGTAAAAATCATTCCGTTTGAGATAATTTTCGGCTTTTAAATTGTGTAGGCGAAATATTCTATATGTAAATAACAATTACAACTATTTTTAATCATTTGTCATATTTGCATATGTCAGACTTTATTGTCACAGAGTAGTTTATTGTCACATTGGGAAATTCAACGTTTCAATTTAATAGAACATTATTCGTTGAGTAATCTTAAACTCAAAAAATGTCTGTGTTTAAAAATATTTTGTAAGTAATTTAATCATAATCTCTCATTATTGGTCGCTCTAAAGACATATCTTTGCCTGAGAAGCAGCGAATCTTCGATTTGCGGGAAGTAGGAAAGACGCACATGGAAATCGCAACCAAGGTCGGATGTTCAAGATCGGTAGTGACCAAAGTGCTCCAGAAAGATGTTAAGGGTGTTTCCAACAGCAATCGCAAGAAATGCGGACGAAAGAAAAGCACCACTGAAAGACAAGACCGGGTACTGGACAAGGTAGCAAAGAAAAGTCGATTCCAGTCAACAAACCACATTACTAAAGAGTGGAAACAGGCATCTGGTGCCGACGTTTCACGAACCACTACCTACCGAAGGCCCCGGCAACTGGGATACCAAAATCGTGTAGCTGCCACCAAACCGCTCCTAAACAAAAAACAGATGTTGAAGAGGCTACGATGGGCAACTGCTCATCAAACCTGGACTACATACGAATGGCGGCGTGTGATCTTTTCAGATGAGTCTTGATTTTGTATCTCCTTCGGCGACCAAGGGCCACGTGTTTGGCGAAGATGCACGGAACGGTATAACCAAGAATGCGTCAAGAAGTCTGTGAAGTTCCCGCAGTCTTGCATGGTTTGGGGCTGTATGAGTGCTAAGGGTGTTGGTAATTTTTGCTTCATCAAACGAAATGTATACACAACAGTGTACCAAGTTATCCTGGAAGCTTATTTACTGCAAGTGCTGGAAAATCAGTTTGACAGTGACGCCACAGACATCATTTTTCAACATGACTTGGCACCGGTACACTCTGCCAAGTCCACAACTTATTGGCTCCGAGAACGATCGATCCCTGTTCTTGAATGACCGGCGAACTCGCCAGATTTGAACGTTATTGAAGCTTTGTGGGATCAGATGAAGAGGAAGCTTCGCAAAGAAAAAACCTACTACCCTTGCAGCCATGAGGATTGACATACAGAACACATGGGATTCGGTGTCTACACAGTTTGCGAGAAGCTTGTTTATTCCATGCCCCGGCGAATTGATGCTGTTATCAAGGCAAAAGGTGCTGCTACTAAATGTTGATTAATTTTTATTTGTATTTAAGTTAATAAAAAAACTATTTTGTTTTCTTAGCTGTCTTGTTCTTGTATTTTGAAACGCGAAATATTGAAAAACTGACATTGCAATTGATATGGAAAAAAAGTTTCTATCGTAAAACAACTATTTCAGTTAGTTTAGCATGATAGGAATATTTTAGCACCAATAACATCTCACATATTGTCCTCAATAAGAATGAGAGATTATGATTAAATTACTTGCAAAATCTTTTTAAACACAGACATTTTTTGAGTTTAAGATTACTCAACGAATAATGTTCTATTAAATTGAAACGTTGAATTTCCCAATGTGACAATAAACTACTCTGTGACAATAAAGTCTGACATATACAAATATGAAAAATGATAAAAAAAAGTTGTAACTGTTATTTACATATAGAATATTTCGCCTACACAATTAAAAAGCCGAATATTATCTCAAACGGAATGATTTTTACAGTTTTATACATATGTTCTATTTTTTTGACCAGCACGTGTATATAACATTAGATAAAGTGAAAGAATAAAATAAGGTGCGAATCAAATTTGATTGGAATTCAATGTTCAGGGAAAGTACCTTAAAGTCCTTAACTCATGTGTTTTCAAAGAAAATTCTTCTCCTAAGCGGATTTGGTTTTTTCTATCGTTTTACTAATTTTCATACACCTTGGATACATTTTTCACTGTCATTTACTGCATCGATTGCAAACAGATTTCTCGCCTGGATAACTTTTTCGTTTTTGGACTACCACTCACTACCTGGATTATTTTTCAATCAACCTCCTTGATATCTTTCCTGAATATGTTTTAAATTTTATGACTTGGATGAACAAAAAAGTATGGTTTGGGCTAATATATTTGATGTTTTATATACTTTTATGTATTTTTATATATATTTTTATATATTTTCAAAGTTTAATTTTATTACCTGCAGCAATGTCATTGCGGTAATGGTATTCTGAGGAGAAGATTTTCTTTGAAAACTCATGAGTTAAGGACTTTAAAGTACTTTGCTTAAACATTGAGTGCTAATAAAATTTGATTCGCACCTTATTTTATTCTTTCACTTTATCTAATGCTATATATTTATATATATATATATATATATATATATATATATATATATATATATATATATATATATCATATTTAAAACTTGTTCTTTTGTCTATTATTTGTCTCTGTGGCTCTTTCTGTCAATAGATGTTTCTCTACGACGAGCTTTTTAATTTTTTCTTTGATTTCCCGTAAGACGTGTTGTTAAAGTCGCTGATGAAGGGACGTTTTGGATTAGCTTCGTTAATTGGTAAAATAAAATAAAGTATTTCCAGAATGTTTTGGAAACGATCGTACGCCATACTAGACTTAATGTTCTAATTCCTGGAATAATTGTAATGTTCTAATTCATTGAATGTTTATATATATATATATATATATATATATATATATATATATATATATATATATATATATTATCGATCCCATAAATACAATGATTGGTCTCTAAGTGAATTTATATACAGGCAGCAGTCACACTAAGGCGCTAAGTAACGTTCCTTGCCCTGGCAAGTTGAACACTCTCTGACTGTTTGCTATGCGTGTGACATCAGAGACTTTCGTGTTGATTAATGATGGCCTTACTTTGTGTATGGGTTCGAATCTTAACACCAGCAGTGATTAACATTTCCTACACTGATTATTGCATATAGTATGAAATACTGGAGGATATAGGTAACAGTAATTAATATTGTGTATATATATATATATATATATATATATATAGAGAGAGAGAGAGAGAGAGAGAGAGAGACAGAGAGAGAGAGAGAGAGAGAGAGAGAAATGTGATACTTAGAAGGCAATACAATGCTGAGGTGTGACGGATAGACACAAAAGTTGGAGCAAATAAGACATATAATGGTGAAACAAATTAAATTATATGTCTTATTTGCTCCAACCTGTGTCTATCTGTCAGACCTCTGCATTGTATTGCCTTCTAAGTATCGCATTTCTATATACTAATAAACAATGCTTCAAGCAAACTACATAAACCTCTTATATATATATATATATATATATATATATATATATATATATATATATATATATATATATATATATATATTCTGCCTGGTTCTCGTTCTATATATCTACATTTTTATCTATCGATGATCACCATCTGTTCTGTGTCCCGTACAATCTATATCTATCTATCTATCTATCTATCTCTGTTCACCATATGTTCTCCGTTCTGGCTATCTATCTATCTATATCCGTTTTCCTTTCTCTTTTTTTCTTTTTTGCGGCATGCGTGCACGTTTGCTCGTAGGGGCGTGTCTTCCGCGTGTTCCAGTTGCTGCCGGCGTGCATCTCCGCCACCATCACCGCATCCTCTACCCCAAGGCAATCGCCCTCGTGTGCGCACCAACGTAGATCCATATGCAAAGTGGATGCATTTTTCCAGTGCATCTCAAGCGATGCAGTTTTTCCGTCGACGGAATCTGCATTGTGTAATGATCCACAGCTGCCGGTTACGCAATGAAAACATCGCGCGAGAAGAAGAAAAAATGACAAGATCTTTTACCACGTATCAGAGCATGACCTTTCTACTGGGTCAACCCAATACGATGAAACATTGCAGACCATCATGCACTCGCTCGCGGGACAGTCTGTTCGCAATGGGCACCTCTACTTCATTGTTTTTATGATTTTTTTTATATCTAGTTTCATTTGTTATTTTTTTTATTTCCTTTTTTCTAATATTACTATTTTTTTAAATTACTGGTTTCAATTTACAATTCATAATTTCTATTTTTGTCTATATTTTGTTTTTTCTAGATTTAAATATTTTAAATTTACTGTATCTTATATATTTGAAATATTATTATTGGTATTGTTGTCGATTTTACATTTTGAGTACTGTGAAATTGCATGATAAGAAGTTCTGGTTTTCCCACATTAACGGGATATGTGTTTTTTTGTTCGAGTAATGCAAAAAGATGATGTTGTTTTCTATTGACTTCTGTATGGGATTATATTATAAGTGGAGGGGGGAGCACTGATAAAAATATGTTTTGGAATCATCTAAAATATGTTACAAAATAAAATGTTCCAAATTGTTTTAGAAACGATCGTACGTCAAATATTCATTCTGTTTGAATACTTGGAACTGATATAAATAATGTGCTAATTTTATTTATCTCAACTTACTTTATATATATATATATATATATATATATATATATATATATATATATATATATATATATATATATACATGAGAAAGGAAGGATGAGAGTAATCCGACGTAATGGGAAATGAAAAAGGAAAAAAAACAAGAGATATTTTTTTTATATATTCATCAACGTTTCGTCTTTATTTATAAGACTTCCTCAGGATGATAATTTTAAGAAAAATGTCATGCAAGTACATCGAAATCCATGGTACACCTCACCACGACAAAAACCTCAGCACCCCCTCCCCTTCCTCCCACCTTAAGACAAATTCACTTACACTCCCACCCCTCCTATTTTTCACTCGCAGCCATCCACATTCATTTAACTCTCTGCCACTGACTGACTTCTCTTAGCACAGACCTTGGTTCAGCGCTCTCAGTAACCACGGCTACTACTTTTTCTCATCAATCTATCATGTCAACCCAATATTTCGATGTACTTGCATGACATTTTTCTTAAAATTATCATCCTGAGGAAATCTTACATATAAAGACGAAACGTTGATGAATATATAAAAAAAATATCTCTTGTTTTTTTCCTTTTTCATTTCCCATATATATATATATATATATATATATATATATATATATATATATATGTACATATAGATATGTATATATAGATATGTATTAATTTTATACGTAGATTAACGTAATCCGTATAAAATTAATAAATATATATATATTAACAGAAATTTCGTCCTATAAAGTTAAGGTCGACTAATAATGCAATTTTCTGCATCTTAATCACTTAGGAAGTGAAACAATCGAAATAGTAGTAAAAAAAGCACAACGAACGCTGAAATCACCAATAAAGATAATTACATAAAAATACATATATAGATAGATAGATAGATAGATAGATAGATAGATAGATAGATAGACAGACAGACAGACAGACAGACAGACAGACAGACAGACCAACCGACAGACAGAGCGAGTGAATGAGTGATTTTGGCAGCAAGTCGTTATTCAGGCAAATTTAATTAAAACTGTTTTTCGTGTTTTTACTTTTATTATTTCCTCGATTTTGCGAGCAATTTTCCGTGCATCAACAGGTGGTTGGTACAGTAATTTCTTTTATGACATAAACAGAGGCTGAAGAGAGTCTGATAAAGAGGCCTTTATAGGTCCTCTTTGTTAGGATTTGAAACCGACAGTACCGATGTTGTTCTGATCAAACATTAATATATATATATATATATATATATATATATATATATATATTAGCTTACTTTGCCGACTCGCTGTCGCTTCGCAAATTTCTCTATTTGAAATACTTGAAACATTCATTAAAATAACATATAATTCATAACTTTGTTGTAAATACGAAACAAAATCTTTCTAATTTATTCATGTAGCTAGAAAAACATCAAAATTTTGGTAGTTTAGATGAAAATGTATTTATCTTTTCATGTGACCGTAAAGAAAGGAAAAAAAAGAACGAATCCATTTGCTTTTCGAATTGCAATTTTGAAATATATTTAAAAATGAAGCCTATGGCCTTTTCAGAAAGGAATAGTTGAATACAAATGCTAACTATTTCTATGAACTATTAAGAAAGGAACAGTTGAACACAAATGCTAATTATTTCTATGGCCTTTTCAGAAAGGAACAGTTTAACACAAATGCTAACTATTTATATGGCCTTTTCAGAAAGGAATAGTTGAACACAAATGCTAACTATTTCTACGGCCTTTTCAGAAAGGAATAGTTGAACACAAATGCTAACTATTTCTACGGCCTTTTCAGAAAGGAATAGTTGAACACAAATGCTAACTATTTATATAGCCTATTAAGAAAAAAATAGTTGAACACAAATGCTAACTATTTCTATGGCCTATTCAGAAAAGAATAGTTGAACACAAATGCTAACTATTTCTATGAACTATTTCTATGGCCTTTTCAGAAAGGAATAGTTGAACACAAATGCTAACTATTTCTATGGCTTTTTCAGAAAGAAACAGTTTAACACAAATGCTGACTATTTCTACGGCCTTTTCAGAAAGGAATAGTTGAACACAAATGCTAACTATTTCTATGGCCTTTTCAGAAAGGAATAGTTGAACACAAAATGCTAACTATTTCTACGGCCTTTTCAGAAAGGAATAGTTGAACACAAATGCTCACTATTTCTATGGCCTTTTCAGAAAGGAATAGTTTAACACAAATGCTAACTATTTCTATGGCCTTTTCAGAAAGGAATAGTTGAACACAAATGCTAACTATTTCTATGGCTTTTTCAGAAAGGAATAGTGGAATACAAATGCTAACTATTTCTACGGCCTTTTCAGAAAGGAATAGTTGAACACAAATGCTAACTAATTCTATGGCCTTTTCAGAAAGGAATAGTTGAACACAAATGCTAACTATTTCTATGAACTATTTCTATGGCCTTTTCAGAAAGGAATAGTTGAACAAAAATGCTAACTATATCTATGGTCTTTTCAGAAAGGAATAGTTGAACGCAAATTCTAACTATTTCTATGAACTATTTCTATGGCCTTTTCAGAAAGGAACAGTTTAACACAAATGTTAACTATTTCTATGGCCTTTTCAGAAAGGAATAGTTGAACACAAATGCTAACTATTTCTATGGAATATTTCTATGGCCTTTTCAGAAAGGAATAGTTGAACATAAATGCTAACTATTTCTATGGCCTTTTCAGAAAGGAATAGTTGAACACAACTGCTAACTATTTCTATGGCCTTTTCAGAAAGGAATAGTTGAACGAAAATGCTAACTATTTCTATGGCCTTTTCAGAAAAGAATAGTTGAACACAAATGCTAACTATTTCTATTGCCTTTTCAGAAAGGAATAGTTGAATACAAATGCTAACTATTTCTATGGCCTTTTAAGAAAGGAATAGGGTAACACAAATGCTAACTATTTCTATGAACTATTTCTATGGCCTTTTCAGAAAGGAATAGTTGAACACAAATGCTAACTATTGCTTCTGGAAATACAACAAAGTTGCGAAACAGAACTATTTGTTATATTAAAATCCAAGCAATCATTTGATTAAAAATACAATGATACATAACAGTAATTAATTAACAAAGTTTTCTTTCTTTAAAACCAATTTGCAAATTGTTAAACTCTCCGACTGGTATCGCATATACATAAGCAGTATATAAAAGTATAGTACGTCTGTTGTGTAAAGTTAAATTAACTTGAAATAGAGTGTTTTGACTTTACCGTTAGTGCGAGAAATAGGTCCAACTTTAGCATTTATATATATATATATATAATATTTGTTTTGTTTATTATCTATGTTCCTGTACGTTTCGTCCTTTATAATCAGGACTCATCAGCATAGAGATATGACTATTCACTACTGGTCATGCGATTTGAAACCCCGGATTCCGAGTATTTTTGCAACTCAAATCCCGACGTCTCGAACCACTCGGCCAACGCTGAATAGCGAATAAACAGTAATAATTTTAACACTTCATCCGGCGGCTTGGCGTCATAAGAGCGTTCTACTTCGTGAAAGGAACGATGCATTTATAGCTAGCGACGTCATGCTGTGTTTATACTACACTTACAGTGCTCATCTAGACGGGTTTTGTAGGAGCTACAAATAATAAATATTTGTTTTGTTAATTATCTATGTACGTATACGTTTCGTTCTTTATAATCGGGAACTCATCAGCATGGAGATATCACTATTTACTACTGGTCATGCGATTCGAAACCCCGGATTTCGAGTATTTTTGCAACTCAAATCCCGACGTCTAGAACCACTTGGAGTCATTCACAAACAGTTGTTTCGTCGTCTACAACTCATCAATGTGGCTAGACTTAACAAATATATCCACACCGAGATTCGAAACCAAACAGCTGGTCTAATCCAAATGTTATCAGCATCCAAGTTAATCAGGTGAAGACCACATTTAAGTTGAGTTCAAGCTTTAATGTCTGGTAAAATTCTATCTAATATGTTCTTACTTATGATCCCCATATCCGATACACGGGGGATATCAATCTAATAGAATGAGCATTATTAAAATCAGCCTTGTGATCCTTAAGAGTAAATCTCGGACATTAGGGGATATGCATTTCAATGTTTTCGTCTATATTGATTTCCGAACATACTCTAAAAGCGGATGGGTTGATTTACTGAAGATTTTATTGTTAGCTACTTTATTGTTTTCATAGAGTTCTTTTAAAATCAGGGGATTGTATGTTTCAACAGACATGCTATAAACGCCGTGACTCGAAACACAAACCACCGAACATAAAAATCATGAAAATAAACAAAATCGGAACTGAGCCGAATAAAAAACAGAAAAGCTTCCCTACACAGAGCTTTTTTCTTAACTTATATTTTTAGGATTATTTATAATATTGAACATCCCTTATCATACTAGCATTTTTTCCACATCCTTAATACAATCTCTACTAATATTGAAACAATAATTATAAATATAATAATTATTATTATTTTATTCTCGATGTCGTCATAGCCGTTGTCTCCTTTTTAAAAATTATAATTCATTATTCAACTACATATATATATATATATATATATATATATATATATATATATATATATATATATATATATATATATATACACACAGGGTGGGCAAAAATAATGGTCCTATTTTTAAAAATTCATAACTTTTTTATTTATTGATTTTTAAAAAAAATTTTTTTTAGAATAAGTAAAGGACCCCTTCCGAAGCAAGCATGAGCCGTATTAGCCCTAAGGAACGTACCCTCATTTAGAAAACATTATTTTTGCTTAAAAAACTCAAAACAGTGTAAAAAACAATACTTTAGTTTTTGTAAGTTTTAAGAAGTGTTTTTCGGCTAAAATTTGTTTTGTTTATTTCAAAAAATCTCGGAAGGGTCAGTCTACACACACATAAAGTTTGGTGAGTTTAACTTTTATTTTGTGGAAGTTATTCAAATTCAAGTTATTCAAATTTAAAGATAGGACCCTTATTTTGGCCCACCCTGTATATATATATTCATCTTTACAATTAGGTGGTTGCGGCATACGTTTCTGTAGTCTTTAATTATATCAACCATTTCGGGATATTTAATATCGAAACACAATACAGACTCACTTCACACAAGCTGCGATTTTATCTTTAGCTCGGGAGATGTGTGAGGAGGCGTGTGAGGGGAGACGTGTGTCATATATTTCCCAATGGTATTAAAGTGGACGTGATTCAAATAGATGCAACTGGATTTGAACTCGCCATGGCCGATATCACTATCAGGATCGGTATCTATTTCACCAGCTTTTATCCCATACATACATAAACGCTTCACATGTGTATCTCTCTCTCTCTCTCTCTCTCTCTCTATCTATCTCTCTCTCTCTCTATATATATATATATATATATATATATATATAGAGAGAGAGAGAGAGAGAGAGAGAGAGAGAGAGAGAGAAAGATACATGCGTATATATATGCGTGTATGAATAATTACACATAAAATACCACACAGACAGGCACATATATATATATATATATATATATATATATATATATATATATAGAGAGAGAGAGAGAGAGAGAGAGAGAGAGGGAGGGGGAAAGAGAGAGAATGTGTGTGTTAGAGAGAGAGAGAGATACATGCGTATATATATGCGTGTATGAATAATTACACATATAATACCACACACACAGGCATATAAATATATATATATATATATATATATAGAGAGAGAGAGAGAGTTATACAGAGAGTGAAATATATACATGCGTATATATATATATATATATATGCGTGTATATATATATATATATATATATATATGTATATACATACATATATATATATATATATATATATATATATATATATATATATATATATATATATATTAAAACGGATCTTTTAGTAATATGTCTTGCTGATATTTAGAAAATAAGTTTCGGGCCTACTTATTCGATATCTCAAAATGTATGTATATATATATATATATATATATATATATATATATATATATATATATATATATACAGGGTATTGCAGCAAAATCTGATAGTTGACAATAAAAACAAAATTTATGTAGAGTTTATTTAGCATCAATTAGTTACATACTACATTATTTTTCAATGTAGCCGTCGCCGGTGGAGACCACATTGTTGTGGGCGTGTTTGTCTTTGTTACAATAACGCCCCACATGAAATAGTCAAGGAGATTGCAGTCGAGTGAGGAGAGCGGCCACAAGTCTGACGACCAGTTGTGATGACCATTGTTGAGCAGCCTCGCCTGAGTCACATTGACCTTGTGTGCAGAAGCGGAGTCCTTCTGGAAGACGTAGGGGCGTCCGGCGGAGATCTCATCCATCCCACGCTACATCATGCTCTTCAGCACCTCCTGGTGGATCTCGGCGATGACTTTCAGGCATTTCTGAAAGAGGAGCGGAGGCATGACCTCTCCCTTTGCTGGAGTAACGCCAAGGACCATGACGGAAGAGAGAAATGTTGTATGCTTCACGACGGGAACCTCCTCAATGTTTTTGCAGATCCGTCGTTCTGCTTGTTCGGTCCTCGTCAAAACCCTGACCCTAACCCTTAACCCTTTGAACTCTCAAATCTACTAAAACCCTTTAACTTATTAAATGAAAGAAAGGAGATGCCCCCAAACTTTTCACTCTGGCTTCTGAATGATAACACATAAATCCATTCTGCAGGCATTTCACACACAAAATTATTGAAATATGCGGCGTAAAAAATCTACAGCTCTGACATTGCTCCAATATTATTTATTTATGTAAAAACATTATATTTCAACAGCGGATGATTTGAAGGAATTTGTTGTGACTAATTTATCATTATTAAGGAGTCATTTTATTCGGGATTGCTTTTCTTATAGAAAATATAACCATGTCACGAGGAGGCTTATTCAGTGCATACAAACTGTCAAGCTTTGAACAAATCGAAAAGCTTGCAGCTTGTTGACAGAGTTTCTGGATAACAATGATAGGCATTATTTTGAAGAAATGTTTTTTGTTTTGTTTTTAAGAATAAATTCTTCTATAACAAATCATTTATTTTTACACGGCGCAGAAACCGTTTCCTCAACCTAGCTTCACCCTGACATACATAAAAAAGAAGTGTCAAATTCCGTAAGAAATAATTAGGATTACGGTGAAATGCTGATTGAATACATATTACATAACAATTGAATATAGACTTTTACGTTACGTGTCTCGGGGGTGCGCGCAGTTATGTGCGTTGCTCGTGTGTGAGCGTCAATCGCTTATGTGTAATCGCTCATGCGATATATGTGCCTTCTGCAAAGGTGCCGTAATGTAGTTCGACTTTCACAACACCTGCAATAAGAGTGAGAAGACATTTACACTATGGACGCCTCCAACAAGCGCGAATCTAAATTTACACTCCAACCTTGGAATAAATGTGTTAATAATAAAAAATAAAAAAAGATAGCCCAGGTACACGTCTACGTCGGGTAAAAAAATTTGAACACACTGAAACCGTCTAAATGAATTCGAAACAATAGCAACGCTGTATGTATAAACTTTGTTATCGTGTCGAGCTTCTTCAGTAAATTAAAGTTTTATATATATACATATATATATATATATATATATATATATATATATATATAGAGAGAGAGAGAGAGAGAGAGAGAGAGAGAATGGTAGAATTAGTGTAGTTCCAACGAGAGAAAAGTATATATGTAAAGAAGTAAGGCTACCAACATTTGAAAAAAGTGTTTTCCAACATTTATTTATTATTTTGTTTTTATATATATATATATATATATATATATATATATATATATATATATATATATATATTATCTTTCCGTTTTTGCTGGAGATGGGGCATCCTACAGGATGCCAGACATTCACCGGCTATTTCAGACACTCCAGCCTAGAGATCTAAGTAAGTGTAAGTAAGCAAAGTTCAATTACACTCCAAAAGCCAAGATTTTTTTATTATTTTTCTTACAAAGAATTTTTGAAAACAAACATCCTTCAGTGAAAATAATTCTGCGAATCGTTTTGTTTAAAGTAAACTAAACAACATTATTATGTCAATATTGCATCTGTTCACCTAAAGTTCATCAGAAAAAATTACATGAAAAGTTCTCAATTTGAAAAACTTACAACATATTTTGAAATGGAAGACAAACATATATATATATATATATATATATATATATATATATATATATATATATATATATATATATATATACTGTTTTGGCCAAGATCAAAGTGGAGTATCTGTTCCGATGGATACTTTGTCCTGTGCAGTTCTAGAAGGTCAACCCTCCCCGGTTTTGCCATCTCACCCTTTGAGAAGGGGTTGGTTTATTCCTAATCGCCTGAGGCGCCCCTACCGGAGAATGCCGACGGGGCTGCGCAAGAAATTTTTGTCGGCCAGAGTGCTCTTCTATTCTCTAAGGTGCTGGCTTTTCAAATCGCACTTTCCGACCTTGTATCACATCTTACCGCTGCGGGAGGAAGATAAATACCATATATATATATATATATATATATATATATATATATATATATATATAGAGAGAGAGAGAGAGAGAGAGAGAGAGAGAGAGAATTACGAAAAGATTGACCACTTATAAATTCTGTTGCAGGCTTAATCCTTTTTTAAGAATATTATTTATATAGATATTAATTATTATTACTTACAGACACATGTGGTTCATGCTTACGCAATCTTCAGTGTAAGAGATGATAATTACTGCCGGCCGAAGGACTCGAACCCGGTTGCAAAGAAACCTTTGACTTTGAAGTATGTAACCCCTAAGCCACTAGAAATTAACATGGTAAAGAAGAGAATTTACGTTCTATATGATTTCGAATCGGCGGATATATACAGTAAGCTTATCATTTAGGGTTCAACACCAGAGTCCGATACATCACATTATGCATATATTGACAGCTTATTATAAATGCTACTATATCATTTTATGTATACAAGTATAATAGTATGAAAAGATATAATATATTATTTATCGATTTTCAGTATTTACTACAACAGTGCTCGATACGTGACTAGCGCTAGGTAGTAAGGTCTAAAAATATATCTATGGCAATTAAACTACACAGACGCGTCCACGTTTCATCTCCATAAAGAATATTCAGTAGCTATCTTACTCTCTCTCTCCCCCTCTCTCTCTCTCTCTCTCTCTCTCTCTCTCACTTATATAGATAGATAGATAGATAGATAGATAGATAGATAGATAGATAGATAGATAGATAGATAGAGGCATATTTGATTAAACAACAGGGACAATTCCTGTTTGTTTCTTTTTTATCCTTCTTTTCATGTTGACGGACTAATGATCTGATGTTCTGTTCGAGTGTGAACAGGAACTCGTCAAAACTGCTAACGTTTTTGACTCCCATGAGTCTTCATCAGACACGTGAGAAGTTATGCTAACTAAAACTGGTGAATTTATTACGAAACTAGATTTAAATTTTTTACTTTTTTTATATATTAAAGGCATTTCAGTAGCCCCCTCATATTGAGCTTTTGAAAGTTTTGACGAGTTCCTGTTCACACTCGAACAGAACATTAGATCATTAGTCCGGCAACATGAAAATATGGATCAAAAAAGAAACAAACAGGAATTGTCCCTGTTGTTTAATCAAACATGCATCAATGACGAAATGCTGCCTAAGTATATATATATATATATATATATATATATATATATATATATATATATATATATATATATATATATATATGAAGAAGAATGGAAAGGAATTAGAGGAGCAAAAGCCAAATCAAAATTCAATTCAATTGCTCAGAGAAAGGTATAATCAGCAAAAAGGCAATTTATTCAAGTTAAATTTTCCTTAAGCCAGGCTTTTCAAAGATCATTTTATTTTATATATATATATATATATATATATATATATATATATATATAGTTACCATTATGTAAAACCTTAGTTATTCAGGGAACAACATTCCATATATTCTTAAAAACACTTTTATTTGCAAACATGTGTTTCTACCCATCTCAAGAACATACATTTTCAATATATTATTATTTTCCTGATTTGAGCTTATCTATCCGACCAGGTGTCGTGCAGTAATGGCCACACGCTACATTAAACTCGACCCTGTGTCGTCGTGGGGAAACAGGTAAATAGGAGGTACAACTTTCTTTTTCATTTTCGTCTATTCGAAAACAATGCGTTCAATCTCGATACCCTTGAACCACCGAGTTGATTGTTCACTACCGAAGAGCGAATATTGGAAACCTATGCGATGATGATGATGATGATGATGATGATGATGATGATGATGATGATGCTATGCCTAAATGTTTAATGTCAAACAACCTTTCTGCTCATCTCGAAAATCAGAATTTTAAATTCTTCGCGTTACCGATAAGGGTCGAACTTACTAAAACAAGAGAACTATAAAGAAATTGTGTACCAAGAAAGATTGTGAAGTGACAAACTTAGAATGAAAAGCGCCTCATCATCATCATCATCATCATCATCATCTACACGGCATAATCATCATCATCATCACTATCATCATCATCATCTACACTGCATACTAATCATCATCATCATCATCATCATCATCATCATTCTCATCATCATCATCATCCTCATGACCATCATTCTCATCATCACCATCATCATCATCATCATCATCACTATCATCATCATCATCTACACTGCACACTCATCATCATCATCATCATTATCATCATCATCATCATCATCATCATCATCATCATCACTGCATACTCATTATCATGATCATCATCATCATCATCACCATCATTACTGCATACTCGTTAACTTAGTTAACGTCATGTTGTTGTCGACATATCTCCAGTCATTTCTTACTTCAAGAATACTGATCGTTTTATTTGTGTTGTTTCCAACGTAAAAGTCTGATAGTGATTTGAAGTCTTTTTCTTTAGTCACTTTGACAAACCATGTCATATTTGGTGGTCTTGGTGTTTTTTTGTAGGTTTTATGAAGACTGAATTGCTTAACATACAGAGTTTTCTGATGGCAGTCTCATTTAGTTGATAAACCATGACAGTCTTTCTGTTACTATAATAACACTGCACAATCTTTGTTTGAGACTGTGCTTGGCCTTTGAAAAGCATTAATGTTGTATTCTGATGTGTTAGTGTGTTGTATGTGTCTAGAGCAAACCCTTTTCGTCTTTTTCTGTCTTAGCCTTGAGCCAAGGTATTTACATTTTTTCCAAACATCATTGCATGTCTGCGTCGAAAATAAGCATTTGAGATCTTATTCATTTTTTTTATTATTTAAGTCCACGGAACAAGTGTGGCGTTATGCCTCATTCTTTTACTGATCCCACAATGCGAAAGCTGTTCGGAGACCTCTATTTCCTTCAGTAGAAGTGAAGAGTCAAAACAAAAAAAGCTTTTTCATAATTTACACTTTGTTATGGTAGAATCCCGACACTTTCTTGGCATACTCAGATTTAAATACACAGTCAGCTCCTTACCTCCCGTTGGAGGGGGCAAACGGTAAGCGTCTGCTTGTGGTTCTATCGTGTAGTATCCTGATAACGAGACTAATGTAGTACAATCTATACCATCACGGGTGAGTATAACTTAGTATGTCCGCGCCGTGGGGACGTCTTTAGAAGGGCTTTTAACGTTCTGGCACGGTACCAATGTAGTACTATCGCTTGCCGGGGGACTGTGAACTCGGTAGTCCGTACTGTGGGGACTTTTCTGGAAGGGACATCCATTTAATGAAAGGGTTAATTATACCCGATTAGGTATTTGGGCAGTTGCACGGCGGCGTTATTAATTCTCTCCATAGAATTAATCATTTGCTGGGACCATTGGCTTCTTGAAATTAAACGTTTGTAATAATGGAAAAACATATTACTTTATATATATAACATAATTTATTAAATTCTTAAGAAACATTTCCAACTCGATAGTGGCTTGAATTTGGCGAGCATGCGACCCACACGTACAAAAGTCGTCACTGAACTGAATTCAACTCCTTCGCTGCAGCCTAAGCGAGAAAGAGGGATAGAATAGAGAGGGAGAGAGATAGGTAGAGAGATATGCTTGTAAAGAAAGGGAGATACAAATAATGTCATTGGTGCTCTTAATTTCCACTGTCGCAGGTGACAGGTTCATTTGGGTCAGTTCTTTGACATTTAAAATGTACTGAGGGTCCCTCAACCTAATAAAAACTTGTCAACTTGGAGTTGTTCAAGTGATTGACGAAAAACCTTTTTCCAAAGTGAAATTCTGGGTGCGAAAATACAGTTATCGATGTCTACGTGTCTTCCAGTGAGGGCAGTCCAAGTTAGGTAAAAGGGCTTTTAACTTTGGGGATCTCCACTTCTCACAAATGGGGTCACTATCCTTGCCACACGCTCGCCTGTTAAGTCTGGCTCTGTTTTTTTTTCTAAATTTTTCCTCCGTAATTCTGAAAATTGTTTTTCTTCCTACATTTTCAATCCAAAATAGCTCAAATAATCAAACAATAAATGTGTATATTTCTATTTTCCTCTCAAACTTGAAATTATCAAAACAATCGCAGTCCCATTTAAAACTCAACCTCTACTCACACCCTGATCTACATCTCGTTACCATCTAGATTATAATTCTTATTCACTATGCTCCTTTACTGATCAACCAGAGTGACCTCGTTACAGAAGGACAGGAACACACGTGGTATAATAGATACCGATCCGGACTTTGGAATTGATTAAAATGTATCTCGAATCCGGTCGAAGCTATCGCATCCACTTGCATTGTAAAAACATTACAAGACGATATGAATCCCCCTCCCAACTAGGGATAGAATAGCTACTTGTTTTTTTATAGGTTTTAGGCATTAAATAACTCTCAAATGGCTGATATGCCATAAACCGGCTGATATGCTATAATAATAGAACTAAGTTCGTGACAATTTGGAATAACTGCACCCTGGAATTACTTTGTTTCCTTTCACATACAATGCTGTTTTTTTACTTCCGGTCTGAGGTACGACATTTTTCTCTTCCGGTTAGAGGTACGTTTTTCGCTTCCGGTCTTAGGTACGACATTTTTATCTTCCGGTTAGAGGTACATTTTTCGCTTCCGGTCTTAGGTACGACATTTTTATCTTCCGGTCTGAGGTAGAATCAAACTCCGTCTTTTAATTTAAATTATTCTTGTTTTTACTATTTTATGGAAAATCAAACTAAAATGAACAGTTATTTATCTAACTCCCACTGTGGTAAGATGTGACACAAGGTCAGGAAAGTGGGATTTGAAAAGCCAGCGCCCGAGAAGGTGACCACTCTGGCCTACAAAAAATGCCTGGGCAGCTCCGTTGGCATTCCCCGGTAGGGGCGCCTCAGGCAGTAAGCAATAAACTTACTCCTCCCCTAAAGAAGGGAGGCAAAGCCTGGGAGGCAAAGCCTATGAGGGTGGACCTCCTAGAACTGCACAGGACAATCCCATAGATCAGCGTAAATCTAGCCCCGAAGGCCAAGACAATACCAGTCTATGGGGTGCAGTATCCATCGGAACAGATACTACACTTTGATCCCGACCAAAAGGCCGAGAAATTGAGCTCTTTTTGAGTTTTTTCTTCTAAATTTTCTGAAGGACTTTTTAGAAAGCGAGATATGTTCAAAAGGTATCGATACTTAAAGGTAAATAAATAAAATGTTTATTTCTGAAAAACGCGTTTATGTTTTTGTATGCCAGGGTGATAGTATGATCTGTTCGTCTAGTGCGCGTTTCTCAACCGGGTTTCCCCGAAACACTAAGGATCCACAAAAGTCCCTGACGGTTTCGAAGAACAAAGGAGATAAGCTAATCCACTATCTACTTTTTATTTAATTCCATATATATATATACAACAATACGCTACGTACGTTATCACCCTCCCACCCTTTTGTGTATATGTGATCGCCCGATCGATGAGGATGCAATGCAAAAAAATAATTATTAAAATTTAATCTGATATCGCTGACGTGTCGAACGTGAAACTCAAAGTGTAATTTCTGTTTTATCCAAAGATGATACAATAATAACGTGGGGTATGCGTTCGCGCCGGGCGTTTATAAAATGGAAATATTTTTAAGCACGACATCAATATACAACAGATAAAGGATACAACTGTGGAATTTCCACGGGACCCGCTAATACGTAATATTATTAAACATGCACCATATATTCTCGTTTGCAGTAAAGTATAAATAAATAGCAAATTGATGCAGCAATAATCTGTTTGCGTTCTGTTTACATTTATACTATAGGTATTTATTTTTTACAATAGAATTTGGATATTTTTTTGTCTGAATGACGTATTATAAACGAATAGTATGAATTTTATTTAGTATTACCGAAAACTTTGACAAAGAGCATTATTTTTTTCTTAAACCAGTTATATAAAATATATACTATGATACAAAGGCGTCATAGAAAGCGACCACAATGCAAGAAGTGGAAATATGCCGGTGTTTTGAAAGAAGACAAAAACGAAGTGATTTTATCTTTTTATGTAAATCATACGTGATTCAATCTCAATTTCTACGCAGTTATCTAGTGTGTGTAGCCGTGTGTAGCTATATATTTCGAGGTAAGATCTCTTTATCAAATATTAAGTGGTTCAAATCTGTTAGAACTGTTGCGGTCGTAAGCGCTGGTGATATTGCAGTCAATATACTATATTTACCACGTGAACTACGATGTAAAGAAAATGAGTAATATATGGTATATAGTTTTGTGTTTTTGCTTAACGGTTTCTTGGGCATGAGATTCATTTTAAGGGTTACGCAAGGGTAAAAAGGGTGAGAAACACTGATCTGGTCGGTATTTCTTGGCGCTGTGGTAATGAATGTTTCTTGATGCTGAACTTCTCAAGTTACTGTTAATTTCGGTTAATTAATCTAGACAAATCACTTGTTCTTTTATTCAGGTCCTTAGCCGCTTGTCGGGGCACGATGAAGGAGAGAGACAGAAAGCCGTCTAATTCATTCTGCCACATTTTAAAATGGGTCTTCTCTCGGCAAACTTGGTTGCCAGGATCAAACTGGTGTTCCCTACCATTCGCCCGTGCATGGAGTATTGTTGAATATCTGGGCTGGTACTCCAACAACTCTCCCTCTCGGACAAGGCGCAAAAACGAATTTCTAACATAATAGCTCCGCGCTGTCTGAAAAGCTGCAGCCATTGTTCAATCACCGCAGTGTTGCATCACTGTGCTTGTTTTACAAGTACTTCCACTTGTACCTCTAAACGTAAGTACCCCCGATCAAGCAGACTAACAGCAAAATCGCACCCCTTCACTGTAGAGGTACTTAGATGCCGGAAGATTTTTTTACTCTAAAAGCTTCTTTCCTCGGACCGATAGCTTTTGGAATTCCCTTTCTGCTTCTCATTTCTCCAACAGAAGCAACATGCGGAAATTTAAATGTAATGTGAACAAACATATTGCTGCCCAACTCCCTACCCAGATTTCCTCTATAAATCTCACCCCTATCACTGTATCCTCTTACTCTCCAGTGGCAATAGGCCTTGTTTGGAGGTGAACAAGAGTAAAGCAGTATGTTTTCTTTTAATTACACGGTAGCTGGCGCGCAATTCCTAACCTTGTCGATGACGTCAGTGACCCACGCGGTTTTTCACTTCCGTTTTCTCTGTTCTCTCAGATATCAATTCTGACCTCTTGACCTCTTGACCTCAGACAGCTGCCTTGTAAGACTATGTCTTCGAGTGGACCCGAGGACAAAGAATAAATTACAGCATAAGTGCATGAATGAGCATCAAAATAGATCCGCTTGGATTTGAACTCCGCATAGACTATTTCATAAGCCCCCAAAGAATTGCATGAGGAAAATATATAAGTAAAAATGTAGGAAGGGCGTGTTGCGGCAATCGTTCAATTCAGGACCACATTCTGGATCGCTTTTAAGCACAGCATTGCAACCCCTAGCTTATACAGAAGGAGAGTGAGAGAGAGGGGGGAGAGGAGGATAGAGAGCAACTATCCAGTCTCGAAAGAAAAGTGATACCCACTGTAAGATCTCCTACGCGGGGAGTCTATCATGAAGCAAGTGTTGCGCAATATCAACTACACTTCTCCAAAACCGACATTGCTAGAGTCTAATGACTAAAAAAAAATCCCTAACGACTGGTAACAATGCCGAGATAAGCAGAGCCCCCCCCCTCCCACATACAGCACCTAACGTTCCCAATTAGTAACCCATTTCGTACTGACCATCTTCAACGTTGCTTAACTTCGGTGAGCTAACGGAAACCGGTGTTTAAGCGTGATTATGCAGTAGAGTATAATTCAATAAAGATTGTATTGCGCCAATCTTTTAATTTAAAACTGACGATCTGTTAGCCTTTAAAATCAGCATCCAAAATATTAGCTGTGCATCTGGTTAGTCAAATGCGTGTAAGTGAACGCATATAAGTAATTATACGTTGCAGTCGGTGCAAATATTCCAGTTATATCGTGTTCGCTCTGTGACCGTATTTTTGTATATGGGTGAATGTTTTCATTCTATTATTAATATCATCTTGTTTGTTGTTTTGCTGTTGTTATTTGTTTTTCCTGGTTTGTTTACGTGTTTGTTTGTTTGTTTGTTTGTTTATTTTGTTTGGTGTTGTTTTGTTTGTTTCCGATTGGGTATGTTCAAATATTGACACGTGAAAGATGAAAGGAACACAAGTATTTATCGATTTGTGGGATTGTGTCTTCATCATTTACATCTGAACATGCGATGCGTGTACTCATTTATTTATAGGTAAATGTGTGACTCGGTTAATACTCTACGATGAGTACTTTCTCCCATGTATATATATATATATATATATATATATATATATATATATATATATATATATATATATATATATATATATATATATATGATGTCATAACAGACCCCTTATCTCTCTCGCTCTTTCTCTCTTTTCTATCTATCATTCTTCTATCTTCCTCCTCTCTCTCTCTCTCTCGCTCTCTCTTTCTCTCGCTCTCTATCTATCTCTATCTCTCTCTCTTCGCTTCAATCTCCTCTTTCTTCTATATCTATTTTAACTTAGTTCATCCCAAACAAGGCAAGTTGCCACTGTAGACGTAAGGAGCTACTGAGAATTCGAATGAATGTTTAGGGGGTCATCTTCAATTAGGAGTTGTGCAGCGAGATGCTTGTTTACATTAGTTTTAAATTTCTGCATGTCGGTACAGTCGGGGGAGCAGGGAGGGAGTTCCAAAGGCCAGCAGCACGGTGAAAAGAAGCTATTGGAGTAGAACGGATATGGGGACCTCCGCAGTGAATGGATGGGATCTAGCTGATTGTCGAGTTGGTCGAGTGTATTTGCGTCGAGGTGGCACCACAGCAGTAAGTCCATCGGAGAAAATTCCGTTGAAGTACTTGTAAAACAAGCACAAGGATGCAACATTGCGGCGATAAGACAGGGACTGGAGCTTGGTAGATAGTGAGGGGCCTATTAGATGAGCGACTCTTTTTTGGACTTTGTCTAAGAGGGAGAGACTGGTGAGTGGTGCACCAGCTCAGATGTGACAACAACACTTTATGCATGAGCGGATGGTGGCTTTGTAGAGATATAAGATACTGTCAGGTGAGAGAAGTTTTCTAGCACGGCAGAGGGAGTCCACTTTCTTTGCAGAAGTCTTGACAATGTCTTCTATGCATTTGTTCCAATTCATTTTACCTGTGATTGTTAGGCCGAGGAGTTTGAACGTTGGACTCTCAGGTAGGGTATTATTAGCCATGGCAATCGGTGGGTGAAGATGTTTCTTGTGATTGTTGAAGGAAAGGAGCTTTGTCTTAGCCGCATTAAATGTTACCATCCATTTATGACACCATTCTACTACAGACTGGAGATCACTTTCTAAGGATTCAGTCATTGTCTTCGACATCTGCGCGACCGATTTACCCACATGACAAGGGTAGAGCGTGCTGTCGTCAGCAAATATACCCATCTCAAACGCAATGTCATCAGGTAGGTCGTTTATGTAAATCAGGAACAATAAAAGTCCAAGATCGATTCCTGCTGTACATCTTAATTTATGTCATGTTGTTTGGATGAACGGCCAGCAAGTACAACCGGGATCTTTCTTTTGGTTAGGAAGGATCTCTCTCTCTCTCTCTCTCTCTCTCTCTCTCTCACTCTCTCTCTCTTTCTCTCTCTCTCTCTCTCTATCTAGCTATCTATCTATCTCTTTCTCTCTCTTAGCTATTTACATCATTCCATTGCTCTATGTCAAATTTTCTTATCATTCGCCCATATAAAACATTTACATACAGGTGAAATATGCAAGAGACAAGCTAGCAAGATAACAAATCATATCATCAAACTTTCACAAGTATATAATGTATGTTGCCTTGATTCGGCTCGGTTCCGATTTCTAGAAGTTTATTTTCCTATCATATATATATATATATATATAGTAATGCTTTTCGTTTGTTCTCTCGCACAGTCAACCGCGCACTTGCAGGCTGTTAAAGTAATACATTGGATGATGACCTCATAGCTCGTTGCGCGAGCGTGTCGTTCCTCTGATTGGTCGAGAAATAAGACAGTCGGTAGAAGGTTAATTATGTAATCAATATATAAGATGGCGATGTGAGGGGAGAGCAGAGTTTAAGAAGAGAAGGAGGAGTGGTTAGCGAATGTGGGAGGAGTAAGTAATAGAGAAGCTGAGAGAAAGTGGAAGCAGTGGTGGGAGGATAAAGATAGGAGTGAGGAGAGTGAGAGGGGATAGAGAGAGAACAGGAGAGGATGTAGAAGATAATAAGGATAAATGAAGACAGAAGGGGATATATTAAAAGGAGGGGATGTTATGTATAGAAAAGAAATATAAGATGGGTTAGACAAGGGTGAGGGTATAATATGTGTGTTAGAGAGAGAGAGGGGGTGGGAGGGAGATAGAAAAGAAGAGAAAGTGGGTAGTTAAAGGTGAAAGAAGGTGTTCTGTGAAGAGAGTGAAAGGTTGGAAATGAAGAGAATAACTGTAAAAAAAGAAGAAAAGGTTTTAAGATAATAAAAATAATAAGACATAATAAAGAAGAAAGAGAAAAGAAAAAGAAGAAGACTACTTTGAAAAAAAACGGTAAAAACACGGAAGTGAAAGGAAAAAGAACAACAAAACATAGAAGAAGAAGAAGAAGAAGAAGAAGAAGAAGAAGAAGAACAACAACAACAACAACAACAACAACAAGAAGAAGAAGAAGAAGAAGAAGAAGGAAAAGAAGAAGAAGAAAAAGAAGAAGAAGAAGAAGAGGGAAAAGAAGAAGAAGAAGAAGAAGGAAAAGAAGAATAAGAGGGAGAAGAAGAAGAAGAAGAAGAAGAAGCAAGTGGGTAAGAGAAAGAGAAAACCAGAGGACGAGAAAAAGAAAAAGAATAAGAATAAAGTGATGAAGATAAGGAAGAGAGGAGAAAGAGGGTGAGAAGAAACAACCTACAAAATGAGAAGGGGAAGATTAAAAAAAAAAAATGTTTGAAGAAGATGAAAAAGATGAGAGAAAACAAATATGATAAGAAGATGAAATAGAAGAAACATATTTGTAAGAAAAATGAGATTTTGAAGAAAAAGAGGAAAAAGGGAAAACAACGTAGAACAAGAATATAATCGAAAAGAAGTAAAAGAAGAAGAGAATACTTTTTAAAAGAAGGAGAAGGAAATCACATAATAATAGAAGAAAAAGAAGAAGAAGAAGAAGAAGAAGAAGAAGACATTACTTTGTCAAAGAAAAATGAAGAAAACAGACAAAAAATAAGAAGACTGCTGTGAAAGGGAAGAAAAACACAGATAAAGAATACTTTGCAAAAAGACAAAGAGAAAAAGAAAGAAGAAAAGACAAGAAAGCATGAATCCTAACCCTAATACTAACCCTAAACATACTTTAGAAAAGAAGAATAAAAAAGAAGAGGAAGACGAATAAAACGCATCATTAGAATACTTAGAAGAATAAAATGGAAGAAATAATAGGAGAGGACAAAATTCAATAAGAAGAAGGAGACTTCGATGGAGATGAAAAAAGAAAAAAAACACAGAATAAGAATAACAATTGGTAATGAAGTAGAAGGGAAAACACAGAAAGAGGACGGAAATTACGTAGATAAAGGAAAAAAGAAGAAAAATAGACGAAAAAAAAAGGTTTTGAAAAGGGAGAAGAAAGAAGAAAATCAAAAGAAAAAGAAAGCACAAAGGAAGAAAACTAAAATGAAAAATTAAAGTAAGAAAGAATTAAAGTAAACAAAGAAAAAAAATATTTTGAAAAAGAAGAAGAAGAAGAAGAAGAAGAAGAAGAAGAAGAGGAAGAAGAAGATAAAGAAGAAGAAGAAAAAAAAGAAGAAGAAGAAGAAGATACAGAAAAAGAAGAAGAAGATGGAGGAGAAGGGGAGGAGGAGGAGGAGGAGGAGGAGGAGGGGGGGGGCAATAAGTGAAGGAAAAAGAGAGGAAAGAAGCATGTCCTCTTTCCTATCGTCTATTTTCGATGTTTGTATTAAGCCACAAAGTACATAGATGTTTCGCTTGGTAAATAAACTTATATTTTAACCGCAAAAAAGTATTTTATTTTTGATCGTAGAAACGAAATCTGTGAATTCGCTTCGATATTTTTGTCATGTTTTTTTTAATTTTTTTTTTTTTGTTTGTGTGTGTTTAATAAATTTATTGAATCAAATTAAATATTTGTCTTAAAAGATTGATGATAAATAGTAAGAATTAAATGTTGGGATCACCCCACCCCCCACCTCCTCTACAATGTTTTGTAATTTTTTTTTCTACAATTCGATTGATTACTATTGATTAAGTACGAAATTGTCAAATCGGAGTTTAAAAAGGTCAAATTTTGAAGAATTTCAGTGGGTGTAGTGATTTTCTATTTAAGCACAAGATATGCCAAAACATATGAAAATGGTTTTAATACTAAACTTCATTTTTATATATTTATTTATATATTTATTTATATATTCATTTATATATTTATTTATATATTCATTTATATATTTATTTATATATTTATTTATATATTTATTTATATATTTTTTGATATATTTATTTATATATTTATTTATATATTTTTTATATATTTTTTATATATTTATTTATATATTTATTTATATATTTATTTATATATTTTTACTTATATATTTATTTATATATTTATTTATATATTTATTTATATATTTACTTATATATTTATTTATATATTTATTTATATATTTTTTTATATATTTATTTATATTTTTACTTATATATTTATTTATATATTTATTTATATATTTGGGAAATCTAAGTGTAGTGGAAAAAGGGTTCATCAAAAGTAATGACAAAAAATAATCCATACAAAATTTATTAACTTTATTTCTGATCTCCATTAAACAAGTAAAAAAAAGTCGTTACTAAAGAAGAGGTTACATGTTCATGTGTGTTAGCGGAAAATGTATTTTAAAAGTTCAAAAGTCAAGACGAAGCAAAAGGTTATTATAAGTCCATAAGAAGAGAATGTTACTTTAAACCTTGCATACGTAGGTAGGAATATTGTGTGAGTAATTGAGACTGACAGAGTTCGTATTATTATTGTTAGAAAATAAGTCCATGTGCTGAAGCGTCGCCATCTTTGCAGGTTAAGTCCACGTGCTGATGCTAATAGCCAGAGGCCAAAGACGGGTTTTGTTTGCGCGTCAATATACAGGTGTTTGTCAAGTTGAAAATGTCAATGATTTGTTAGATAATTTGGCCCTCTCGCCAGTTAACTGTTGAAAAGTGCGAACGCAATTCTTTAAATAAAGTCTGAGAACAGGTGCTCGGCTCCAGACGAGACAGTTTCTGATTGGTTAAATCCCGGTATAGGGAACCAATCAAAAATGAATATTTGATGAAATCAGTAGCAAGTATTCAGGTCAAGCAAATATCGAATGATTTTAGACATCGTAATTCTGCGGTTGCTGTTGTTGTTGTTGTAGCTACTACTGCTACACTAATCAAAATTACTATTCAATAGGCTTTTTAAAATGCATGTATTAAACAAAAGATTAGGAAGTACACAATTTTAAAACACATTCTCAAAGAGATTCCCTTTTAACGCTCGGCATCAAATCAACAGGCCGCAAAAAGCAAAGCCACGACGTTGTTCAATTTCCCGCGCGTGAAACTTGTGCATTCTTCATTCAATGCGACTTAGAAGTTGCTCACTGCTTCTCGGTTGCTGCTAGTGGAACACTCTAGCCGTCAACGTGTCCCTAAACAAGAGGTCAACCGGAGGAGATAGGCGGCCAACTTATACTGCACCGTAGAGGCCAGCGTCGTCTTGTCCTTCGGGGCTTGATTCCGCCGGTTTGTGGGTTTGTCCTGTGCAATTCTAGGGGGTTCACCATCCCAGGCTTTGCCTCCCCTCTTTGGGGAGGATTAAGTTTATTGCTTACTGCCTGAGGTGCCCCTACTGGGGAATGTCGACGGGGCTGCACAGGCAATTTTTAATGGCCAGAGTGCTCACTTTCTCTGGCGCTGGCTTTTCAAGCCCTACTTTCCCGACCCGACCTTGGGTCACATCTTACCTTGTGGGAGTAAGATAAAAATGGCCTTGTGCCTAACCTCCTAAAGAGGAGGTAAATAATACTAGGTATTCGTACCAGTCAGGCTGGGGTATGGTTCTGTTCAGTTCTAGGAGGCCCACCCACAGGTTTTACATTCTCCTTTCTGAGAAGGGGTGAGTATATTGCTAATTGCCTGAGGCGCCCCTACCGGATAATACCGACGGGGCTGCTCAGGCATTTTTGTAAGCAGATTGCGCTTCTCCTGGTGCGTTAGTGATATTTAACTGGCACAGCTTGAGTAGGTGTGCGTACTAGTCTGCGATACGTCCTTGACAATCAGTCCGACAGTGGCTTTGTTACTGTCGGGCTGAGGTATGGTTCTGTTCACTTCCAGGGGGTCCACCTAGGCTTTACTTTCTCTTTGAGAAGAGTTTAGCTTATTTCTAATCGCCTGAGGTTATCATCACAGAATTGCGAATTACTGAAGACTTCTCCCAGTCATGGCTGACGGAACAAGAGCATGCTACCCCCGTGGATTAAATAAAGGTTTCCATTCGAAATTACGTCCAGATTCCCGAGTTCGACAGAAATATTCCGAGTTCGAAGAGATATACCTGAAGAAGGCCGAAGGTTACAGCGACCGAAATATTGTGATGATAACACTCAAGATGAGAAATGTAGTCCAAATAACCAAAATTCTACAAATTATTATCAATCCTCATCTAAAAAAATTCAGAAATAGAATATCAGTAGGAGTGTAGACATATTTTTTTAAAACATTGTTTCGTAAGAGTATTATTTTATTTAATCATAGTTAGGTATGAGTATACATAAAGGCGATCCATGATACAGGCCTGGCAAACATGACAACATAATCAGTATTGATAATGTATAATTTTCCAAGCACTTATCAGATATTCCCTCCTTTCTACATATATTTTATTGGTTTTATGTTCTTGCTAATGTAAGTTAATTTTATTATTAAGACTGTGTATAATATGTGTTATTGTATCATGAAGAAATAAGCATGTTCTTTAACTTCTGTAAAAATAAATAAATTGTATATGCAACAAACATAACAAATTTTGTAAAAGTTATCAAAATTGTTTCTCCAAACATTATTTTGTTCATAAAGTATTTGATTTTGTAAAATGTTAAATAAGCTTTCTGGGTGTATTATGCCATTATATTTTCGGTAATGAAGTAGTCAATATAAACAAATTAACTCGTGATTTTTGAAATATCAAAAATGTGTCTAATTCATGGTGAATAAAGTGATTTTTTGTGAATTTAGTTATTTTATAAGCTGCTTCCTAATAATATTTATAGTTGCTAATTACTCGACATTACAAAGAATTTTTTTACTAAAACTTTTCTCTGTAATTGTTTTTTAGTAGTAATTTTGGTTTTCACATGTCCGCCCCCAATCGTGGACGTCAGTCGCATGTTTGCCAGGCCTGTATTATATATATATATATATATATATATATATATATTTATAATTATTTTTATTTTTACAGACGTGTACATAATCTGCGACATTCATATGATGATGTTATCGATCAACAGCTGTTAAAAACTGAGATCTCATCAGGCAGACTGAACATATTATCCATCACTTAGATCATATTTGGAAAGAACCGGTTGAAATTTTTTGATTTTTGATCCTGTGGATGTTTACTTTACCTGGATTACTATATACATATATATATAACCACAACAAAATCTCCCCTCTCCCCCTCACCCATTTCACCCTTTTGACTACTTCTTTCACACTCTTACCCACCCACCCACCACTCCCACTTTCAAATCACCTTCATTTCTTCAAATCTTTTCTAAAACTATGACACTACCTACACACCAAAAATACAGAGCCTCCTCCTCCCCTCATCTTTCCCCACCCCTCCACTTTTTCACTCACAGCCATCCGCATTAATTTCATTCCGTGCCACTGACTTCTCTCAGCCCGGACCTCGGTCCTGCGCTCCCATCATGTCAACCTAATATTTTCATGTTCTTGCATCACATTTTTTCTTAAAAATATCATCCTGACGAAGTCTTACAAATAAAGACGAAACGTTGATGAATACATAAAAAAAATGTTTTTTTTTAAATAAAAGCATCTTTTGGTTTTTCCTTTTTCATTTCCCATATATATATATATATATATATATATATATATATATATATATATATATATATATACCAAATTACGATTAAGAAAATCCACGTTTCTAATTGAAACAATATTCAATGTGTTTTTTTTTTTTATTATTGTTTTATTTTTATTCTCTATTTTCTGCTCCATGATGTTACTAGACGTGATCTTCAGACTTCTGAAGAGTTGCATATGTAAAAAGTCCAGGATATTTATGTATATTCTTGCTAGTTTGAAACGGACCGTAAATTCATTCAATCTCCTGAATCTTGAAAAATGAATAAAAACTTGATTATTGGAATTTAACGTAATACTTTTTTTATTCATCTATGCTCTGCTGATATAGTTAACCTTCATCGGGCTTCTACTGGAAGAATGTTGATGTTTTATTTAAGATATATATATATATATATATATATATATATATATATATATATATATATATATATATATATATTTAAGCAAACATTATTAAATAACACTTTCGTTGTAAAACAACTTTGTCAGGTGAGATTGTCTTATAGGTTTTTTTTTCGTTTCTTCTCCTTCATTATTTTGGAAAACAGAAAGAAAAAGAAAAAGAAAAAGGAAAAAAGAAAAACAATAAAATAATTTTAAAAACTAGAAGAAAGAAAGAAAGAAAGAAAGAATGAATGAACATAAAGCAGGAAGAAACATAACAAAAAGAAAAAAGTTTCAAAGAAATGAAAAATGAAAGAAAGAAGTAAAAAAAGAAAGAAAACAAAAATTTAAATGGGCAAAAGAAATAGAAATGAGGAACAAAAGCAAATAAACTATATAAACATTAAAGTCAAAAAAAGAAACGAACTTGGATAGATTTTAAGGAAAGAATACAACTTTCAGGGCCGGTAAAAAGAACACAGCACAAATTAAAACCACAAGCAAGGGCAGATAACTCTAGTTCTTAATCAATCAATGATAACAAATATTTCGATGGAGTAAAACGCAGAAATGCAACTGAGTTTGAACACGCATGCACTATACGTGCTTGTACATGCCTATACGTGCATGAAAGATTAAACTTATGCACATGTGCATAGAAATATGTGTTCTGTGCACATCGATATCTAGCTTTCTCGGGTGATATGCAGATAGACGAACGAGATTAAAATACACAGGCTAGAGTTCAGCGCGTGCAAATCAAATCTGGCACAAGGACATGAGAGTCATGGTAGCCTTGTGATATCATTCTAGACCTTGTTTTAATTCATCAAAATGGTTTGGTCTGATAGCTTGGTCAATGTTACATAATTGTGAAGTGGGGACGGAAGATAATGTATGCGTATTTTTTAGTGCTTTGTAAATGTGATTGACATATAAGAAATCTATATAATAATAATAATACGCTTAGGCATTTCATGTTCGTACGTACGTTATCACCTTTCACGCACATTTAAAAAAATACAATCGTCCGATCAGCAAATATTTGATTGGTGATTAATCTGATGTCGCTAAGGTAAACAATTCCGACTTTACCCATTTTAAAATGAATTGTTCCCAAATCAAATTACATCATACAAGGTGGGCAAAAATAAGGGTCCTATTTTTAAAAATTCATAACTTTTTTATTTATTGATTTTTTTATTTATTTTTTTTAGAATAAGTAAAGGACCCCTTCCGAAGCAAGCATGAGCCGTATTAGCCCTAAGGAACGTACCCTCATTTAGAAAACATTATTTTTGCTTAAAAAACTCAAAACAGTGTAAAAAACAATACTTTAGTTTTTGTAAGTTTTAAGAAGTGTTTTTCGGCTAAAATTTGTTTTGTTTATTTAAAAAAATCTCGGAAGGGTCAGTCTACACACACATAAAGTTTGGTGAGTTTAATTTTTATTTTGTGGAAGTTATTCAAATTCAAGTTATTCAAATTTAAAGATAGGACCCTTATTTTGGCCCACCCTATACCATCGATTAAAATAGTACAATTTTTTTAAAATGCATTTAAAAAAAGAAACATTTATTTATTTAAAGAATATTCTATGAAAAATGCCAGTATACTGAAATCATATGCCTTAATAGAGTTAAGATGAAAATTCATATACACTAAATGTACAAAAGCAAGGTAATTCCCAAATCTTTACACTTTTATTGTCATTAATTAAGGGTATGACTACATATCAACCAAACCATTCCATTATCACATCACTACAGTATAAATCTCTTTGCATGAGTGGATGAAGTGTGTGAGGTGCGCTGAAGAAAAATTCCTACCAGTAAAATACATAGCCCTGTTGTGCTCGCATACCCTTAGTGACAATGAAAGTGTAAACATTTGGGAATTTCCTTGCTTTTGTACATTTAGTGTATATGAATTTTCATCTTAACTCTATTAAGGGCATATGATTTCAGTATACTGGCATTTTTCATAGAATGTCACTACTTTTGTAAAGGCTATGCCTCAATACAATGATTTCTCATAACTGATATAGTTGGTAGTTTGACTAATCAAGGTATATGATAAACTGAAATTAAAATGCCATCAACTAGACACTAGAACCTCTATCTTTGCCAAAAATCAGCTAAATCTATCAAATGGTCGATAAGATATAGAATAAAGTGTATGAATACTGGTCATTTTTAAGGTTTTTTGGAATTTTCTGGAAAACTAAGGTATATGGTAAACTGAAATTTTAGACCCTAGAACCTCTATGTCTGCCAAAACTTAGCTGAATCCATCAAATGGTTGATGAGATACAGTGTGGCACATATGTACGTACGTACGTACGTACGTACGTACGTACACACGGATAACATGATTTCATGATTGAACTTTCTGGATCTCTGGGTTGCCTTGACTAATGATGCTGAAATTCTATATACTTATAGAACCTATCAAATAAAAATTTTGTGCAAAGTTTTAACTAATTTGGTTTATTAGTTTTTGAGTTATGATTGATCAAAGAAATGAGATTTCCAGCATAGGCCATTCGTGAGTTTATTAAGGGATAGAGCGCTCTCGCGCCTATCTTGATTTAACTGACAATTATTTTACCGTAAGTAGACTGAATATTGTTTTTAAAAGAGTAAAATTGCTACAATAAATAAATAAAGAAAGAAGAGAGATATTTATTTGAAGAATATTTAGCTGACAATGAAAAGTACTTTTACGAATCAAAGAAAAGGCCATTTTTTAAATACTATTGCAGACATTATTTCAAAAAGAGTAGTTTTTTATTATAACTAACTTATAAAGATTGGTATAGAAATCACAGTAGAATTTCTACGGGATTCCGCTAATATTTATTTATTAATATATAAAAAGTGTCTTTCTTCTTACACATAATTTTTTTAATCAGCATTCATCTCCCTTGTTTTATCTAGAATTATTTCTCCTTGTATGACAAAGCTTTTTTCGAAAAGCAAAATGGTGAATCTTTGTGTCTTTTAATCCTCTCTCTTGGATTAAGAAAATATGCATTGTGATGTGGAATTAATTTTATTAATTAATAATTTTACCGAGCTAATTGACAATGAATCTATTCTTGTCATTCTTGTTTTGTTTGTGGTGTAATTTGTAACTTTTTTAACATTGTTATTGATTTGTAATTTTTGCCGGATACCTACGAAAACGTTGTTCTGAAATTGATCCAGTGTTTATAAGAATCGTATGTTTAATTGTATGAATTAAAATAAACACTGCATTGAAACAGGTGTAAACAACTATAATACTATTGTGTATGCTCTTCATTTTGAAAATAATTTGACACATGTGTTCAATAGTCGAAAGTACATATCTCTATCTTTATAAAGTTAAGTATATTGATATGTTTATATACAGGGTGCGTCAGGTATATGAGAACATCGCGTAATGTCGTTATTGTTACGTTATATTAATTATTTTTATTCTTTTTTGCAGATAATGAAAAATGGCAGATAATAATGTAACGGAACAAATGAAAAGACAGGCTGTAATTGTCGCAATAAAGGCAGATCATAGCGATTTACAAATCGCACAATTTCTTAAAGTCACCCGTTCTTTTGTTTATAAAGTTCGTAGGGAGTTAGAAGAAAATGATGGTGATTGTAAGCAGGTTGCTAAACGTAAAAAGCACGACCAACGGTCAGACACGATTAGAACACCTGAATTTATTCATCAAGTTCAGAATATTATTGATGAGAGCCCCCAAAAGTCAATGAGGTCCATCGCAAAAGACCTGAATGTTTCAGAAGCCACAATTCGAAGGACTGTTCATGAAAATCTTCGTTACAAGTCTTATGTGATGAGGAGAGGCCAGTTTATGTCCGAGACCACCAAAGAGAATCGTTTGATAAGGTCCAAGAGGCTGTTAAACAAACTGAAACATCCTGTTGAGCAAGGCATGCTTTGGTTTTTCTCAGATGAGAAAAACTTTGATCAAGATCAAAAGGTAAACAGAAGGAATGACAGATGGCTGTGTAATGACCCTTCCGAAGTTCCAACAGTCATGCATACAAAATTTCCTGCAACTGTTATGGTTTTGGGGGTTGTTAGCAACGAAGGACATGTGATGCCACCACACTTCTTTCGGCAAGGACTAAGAGTCACTTCTGCTGCTTACATTGAAGTCTTGGATACTGTTGTTAAGCCCTGGATCGATAGAGTAACAAATGGAAGGCCCTACATCTTTCAACAAGACTCTGCACCAGCACATAAGACTCAAAACACTCAGGAATGGTTGGCGGATCATTTTTATGATCATATCACTCCAAACTTGTGGCCTCCAAACTCTCTAGACCTGAATCCATTGGATTATTATGTGTGGGGCGTCGTGGAGAGAGATGTTAATAAACACCCCCACAACACTAAAGATTCTCTAAAAGCATCCATTGTCAGAGTGATGGACAACATAGATGAGGACCATCTCAAGCGCGCTTGCAGTCGGTTTAGGTCTCGAATCGAAGCTGTCATTGAAGTAGAGGGGAATTTCATTGAATGAAATTATTAAACAATACCTTAGCTTACATGTTTATATAATTGTTTTTGATTAAGAATATTTTTGTTTGATTTTTTTTATCATTTAATAAAATGGAAAATATGTTCTCATATACCTGACGCACCCTGTATTTGCATGTACAGTATTCTCTCCTAAGCTAATAAACTAATCATTATGAATTTTGGAACACGGTTACAAGGTGTAAGAGATCGTAATGTGGGCTATATTAAGATTCATTCAGGTCTATGTAAAATAGAGGTGGAAACTTCTGGTAAAAATTCAGATACGTCCGATTTTTTTGTGAAATATTAACGGTAGGTATTAGACATTAATCAATATATATTCTCAAAATTTCAGTTTCTGTTGGGTATTTTAAAGGTGTTTTGGGCACATAATATGAGCACAATTTCCTATTTGAATATTCAAATATTTCAGATTTACATTGACCACCAATGACAAAAGATTCTCTGAATTTCAATTATTTTCTTAAGCCTAAAATTTAAAACATTTTCCAAAATCAAAATTATTGATTAAAATTAGAATAAGGATTCTAGAAATAATGTTTAGTATCATTATATGTTGATTTTAATCTTCGTATGGGGGCATAAAAGTGGTGCAAAAGTGTTCTGTTTTGTGAATTAATTTTGTCTATCCTGGGACAGCAGGTATTCTTCTATCATTATGGGAACAGAGTGAAGGATTTCTCTCCGAGTTTTCTTGTGGAACCTCGTGGAAATTCCACGGTGCTTTCTGTATCAATCTGTATAATTTACTGTTAAAAAATAATAATCCTTTTGAAATAATAGATATCTACCAGGGTCAATACTATTAAGAAACAAATAACTCTTTCTTCTTCCGTAAAAATAATTGTCATTGTCAGCTAAATATTCTTAAAATTTTAAAAAGCGAATATTTCTATTCTATATTTATTTACCAAAAATTGTAGCAATTTAATTCGTTTTAAAACAATAAATATTCTGTGTCTTTTTACCGTAAAAATAATTGTCAGCTAAATATTCTTAAAATTTTAAAAAGCGAATATTTCTATTCTATATTTATTTACCAAAAATTGTAGCAATTTAATTCGTTTTAAAACAATAAATATTCCGTGTCTTTTTACCGTAAAAATAATTGTCAGCTAAATATTCTTTAAATAAATAATGTCGCTTTTATTTATTAAAAATTGTAGCATTTTAATTCTTTTTAAAACAATAAATATTATCTGTCTTCTTGTGGTAAAAATAATTATCAGCTAAATATTATTTAAATAAATAATGTCTCTTCTTTATTTCTTTAAAATTGTAGCATTTTAATTCTTTTTAAAACAATAACTATTATCTGTCTTCTTACTGTAAAAATAATTGTCAGTTAAATATTCCTCAACTCAATAAAAGCGAATGTAACTTTTTGAAAGGTATTTATTTAAAATTGAGGCGTTTTCTTTCTCCCCCCCCCCCGTTCTTCGTTCTATATCGATTGATACATTATTTTATTTAAACGGGACGACATCATTTGATTTTGGAACAATTCATTTTACCACAGCGACATCAGATAAATCACCAATGATTATCTTTGCTTATCAAACGATCTCATTTTTTATGTGTGATAGGTGATAACGTACGTACGAAAATGAAATGGCTTAGCTTATTATTATATACAACAAAAAATATTATATACAACAAAAAATATTATTATAAACAACAAAAAGATCAATTATAAAGCACCCAGTTTTTTTTTGTTTTTGTTTTTTTTAAGCTATGGGATCACCCATTAACTTTATGTGGAATCAAACAAGAAATTCATCTACAGACAGTTTTGTACTAAAAGAAAAACGATATTCTTTGATTCAGGTTCCAATTAAACAAGAAAATGTGCCGTTATAAAAATAACCCATCATCATCATCATCATCATCATCATCATCATCATCATCATCATCATCATCACCACCACCATCATCATCATCATCATCATCATCTAGTCGTTGTAGTGACACGGATCCTCCTGACTCTCTCACGCCATGTCGCTCTATCCTCCATCACACTGGATAAGTCTTCATAGATGCGGTGTGATCCCTCTGCTATTGGCTAAAAACATGAATTGATAATGTATATTTACCTACTCTGCGGGAAGTTAGACACAAGGTCAGGTTTGGAAAGCAAGCGCACTGGGTGAAATGCACTCTAGTTCTACAAAAAGCACCGTCGGTATTTCCTAGGTGGGGCGCCTCGGGCGATTAGCAATAAAGTAACCTTTTCTCAGAGTGGACCTCCTAGGACGGAACAGAACCATACGTCAGCC